>OY856409.1:693265450-693840450 GCA_963693085.1 Alisma plantago-aquatica
TTTGGTGATTTGCATTGATTTTGAATGAAAATATAATGCAATCCCTAGTTTGGACCCATTTTGGTGACATTCAAGCAAGGTCACACTCAACAAAACATCAATTGATTGGATGTTCATTTTGGTTGGCATTACTTCCATTGTAAGGGTTTGAATTGTACAAATGCGATATCTAATAATGCATGGGATTATAATAATTCTTCATTTACTCAATTGATGAGTATTGAATCATATATTTGATCATTTATCTAGTAAAAATGTGACAATGTCTTTGATTTTTTGAGAATTGAACCAAATCATCTAGACATAACATGATGTCTCTCGAGATGTAATTCGGGGACTTAAGATGACATCATTGTTTTTTCTCAATGCAATTCACCCTTTAGTGAATCACAACCAAAATTTGATAACTGTTATTATACACATAGTTTACTACTAAACTAATTTTAGATGACCATGTTTGCATATCTTGATTTGAGTTTTTTTTAACATTGAACTGACACTTGTCATGATTTTCAATGTGATTGACCATCAAATTTGGGGAGAGCAAAAGTGGAGTGTCAACATATATAATGTTGTAGTTAGTTACTACCATGTTCACAAATACAATTACAATGATTCCACTAATATTACCATGACCCTCTTCGCATGAATGTGATTTCCCCTCGTTTAATAGTGTCGTCTGCCTTCTCAAAAAGTTATATTTGTCCTTGCATTGGGCTATCACCTAGAATTATTTTATAGAGTTTGAAAAAGGTTGCAACACAAACAAAAATTTAAAAGTACATGTACATATCCTTATGTAAAAATCTCACTCATCTCCCTCCATTTTCTCTTTATTCATTCCAATCCCTCTCATCTTCTATTAGAGAGTTGATAATGAAGCAGACAAAATTGATTTCATGGATAGAAGGCACAAACTGGACTGCACTGCTTCACACGACACATTTATATTTTTATTTGATATAAATTTATTTATGGTGCTTCTAAATGGGCCTAAGATCAATTTCCTTCTATGGGATGACGACTTTTCACTAGCTTGTGGTTATTTTGTCATAAGTGAGCTTAATAAACCTTGGATCTTAATTTTAATTTTATGTGCTTGCCAATGACGTTTCATTACATGTAAGTGGGGAACTTAAGTTTCATTGACTTTCTTAGAATTTGATAAAGGTACAAGTTTAAACTTCACTACTTAAATGAGTAGACTAGGGATACCTTAGACAATTTTTTAGATCTAAATAACATATTTAGAATCTTTACTACTATCATGCTATTGAAAATAATTTAAACATAACATTATATGTTGGTTAGTTTACGTCCACATCTACAAAAAATTAATTTTACATAAAAAGAACTATATTGGAAATGAATCTAAGTTGTCATTAGACGTCTTGTTCCCAAAAATGAATTTGAGTTACCATACTGGTTCAACGTAATTTTAGTTTTCCTAGAATTCATTTTTCCAGAATAGAAACTAAGCTCCTAGAAAATGAGTTCTGAGTGATTGGTATGACACTTGAGTTTTCCTGAGAATTGATTTTCATCTGATTGGTTTATTGTAATTATGGGCACATAATATTGAAATGGAAGGCATTCTAAACTATTGAGCAACTATTCATAAAATTTAAATGAAATGACAATCATATATTTAAATAAAATAGTTAATTACAAAAATTTAACTGATATCATGAGATACATATTGGTGTCAAACTTTCATTTCAGAATAAGGTAAGTTTTTGGAAATTGGAGTCAAACTTGCTGATAAAAAAACTAAAACAACACTCAATCATGTATAAATTCTGTTGTAGATGAATTATTTCTATCACATAGATCTTCTTCAATAGTGGTCTCGCGTCCCTTTTCAACAAATTTGTGAAGACATGTCATCTCATATTTGGATTGCAACTCACGAATACTTTGGCATCTATTGGATTGACACATAGGTGTGTTAAGGCATCTACTATGATTTCATCATCAAATATGCCCAACTCATTTAATTTATCCAACTCCTTAGATATTTTACTTCCATCTAGATAGTCTGGTTCTAGTCTAGGATTTGAGAGAACCTCAACCAACTTATCAATCTTACTAGTATATTTTTCAACCATATCATCATCTCGTTCTCGCATTTTATTTATTTATTTTTCATCCTTGAGAAACTTGAAGGAGGAGTTTCATATTCAGAGATTCAGAGACTACCTCAATTTCTTCAATTCGTATGTCTACATTTTCATAGTCTTCAGTCAAATCAACATGATCCTTTGAGTTTTGTCCACTCACAATTTCACTAATGGGCCTTCGAATTGACTTGAAGAATTGTCCTATTGTGTTGTCATTTCTACAGACAATACTAATTTCATTATACAATGGCATGGGTTTGTTTATGTACTCTTCATCCTTGGGATGTTGCTACAAAACATATATAAGATTTACTATAAATAGTGTAATATAATAATTTTAGAAATACTAACACAAATATACTCTCGAGCAACTACATAAATCTACACATTGATGGTTTAACTCTATTGGAATGATTTATTATATTTTAAGATCTTATGTTAGATTTTTGTGTATTTCAGGTAATCTACATAAATCTACACATCTTGGTACTATCAAATTTGGATTAGTGGTACCGACAATGCTCGGTTTGGGACAGAGAAGAATCGAGAAATCTCAATTGTACCGGCTTTGAGAGTCGATACTACCGACAACATCACAACGCTTGATTCACAATTAATCGAGGTAACTTAGTACTAGTGACTTTGACCTCGGTATTACTGATGAGGTCACAGGAGGCCACAGTTATCGAGGGAGTTGGTAGTACCGACACCAAGGTCGTTAGTACTGACATGTCAGTATCATGCAGATCTGAAGATAACATTTAATCTGATGGTTGATAATTTATTTTGCCTAAAATCACTTCTATGACTTAGGGGAAATTCATCCAGACCTAATATCACATTCTATTCCATTGGACGGAAACCAAGAGCAAAGAGAGGAGAAATCAGAGAAGAAGACTACGTTCTGGATGATCTGGGCACTTCTAGCAGACGTATTTGTAGCCGGAAGGTAGAAAATCAACACCTGCATGAGAGGGGATCATTTGGATCATCTTCTTTAGGGGTTCTTTAGTTTTACTAATGCTTCTCACATTTTCTTCTTCTCTCTTATGTTTTTGACCATGAAAACCATGCAGGGCTAAACCCCCTATTCCGTAGGGCCTGTGAGTAGCCCAATTATGCATTGCAATTGATTTTTATGCATTAATATATCGATTTCTCTTAATTTATAGACTTATTTCTATGAGATTGTCATGAACTATCCATGCTTGATCACCATAGGTAGTTAATTAGACATTTAATTTCTTTTAGAAAGGGAATTAATGATTGGCAATTCATACAAATACATATTTTATACCCCCCTTTGAGAAAGGTGTCTTACAAATGTGAAGAGATTACCCATAGTTTTCGATAAAACACCTAACTAATAACACAATCAATATGAGAATGGGATTGGTATTATATTGGGTAGTGAATTACGCCGTGAGAGGAGGTAATTCTTGCTACAGGATCTTAGTCCAGGGTTAGTAGAGATATTATTTAATATCATGTTGTTAAATACAATGTTAACTGTGGTGAAACTACTATCCTAAAGAATTCACTCCAATAGAGTTAAACCATCAATAAATTAGGTTTATTTTCTACTTTAGATAATTAAACCATTCAATCAAGTTTGCTTCGGTCTAGTTGATTGTATTGCACTTAATAATAGTCTCTAGATTTACATTTCCCCATGTTTGATATTCGGGCCTCATTGGCCTATATTACTCTGATAGCATGTACTTGCATTTTAGGGCATATAGTAAATCCCTATCAAGTTTTTGGCATCGTTGTCGGGAAAATAGAAAATCCAACACTACGAGAGTTGTAATCGGCCAATCTAGGCCACACTATTTATTTTTCTTTTTATTCTTTCAAGATGAATTTTAAATATGATTTATTCAATCATTAGTACTTGTTCTCACATTATTTTCAATAATTTTAGGTACTAGTTTATAGTGCACACTAGAGCTCACGACTACGAAGAGTCATCTCCATAGGGCTTTAGTCAGGTATATCTTTTACATTGAGGAACTGAGTACGGTAACTCTAAAGGATGACTAATTCAAACTCCACCACAACCTACACCAACACCACTTCCAGAGGGACCAAAAGAACCAATAGAGATGGGTGACATAGTAGAAGAACATATAATTTGGGAGATAATAAAGGCGTCTTCCTCAACGAACCCATGAGGGCCAATAAAGAGACAAGTCATAAATGTTGGTAGCTACAAGATTAATCCAGAATTGGTGTCATTGGTCAAGTCACAGGCTTTCCATGGCCACAACATGGAAGACCCGATGACACATATAAGCAATTTTGTTGGAAGTTGCAACAGGATCAGGATTGATAGAGTAGCAACTGTTGTGATATATCTAAATCTCTTTCCATCATCATTGGCACACAATGCCAAGTCTTGGTTCTATAAGCTAGAAGATGAATGCATTGAAACTTGGGAACAAATGATGGATGCCTTCTACGAGCGATACTTTCCACCTCAAAAGACAAACGAGTTGGTCAAGAAGATCTACAACTTCAAAAAACAAGTAGAGGAGTCATATTCTGAGGCATGGGAGAGATTCTAGAACATGCAGAGGAAGGACCCTCACCATCGTATCAACTTGTTAAGATAGGCGAAGATTTTTATTATGGGCTGTAATAGGTGGAAAGGACCACATTGGACAGCTTAGGGACTTGCTTCTTCCTCAATAATGAGCCGTCCAAATGTCATGAGATCCTGAAAAACATGACTAAGAAACATTCATGGGGAGAAGAACGTGAACATCCAACATCATTTAAAAGTGTTGGAGTCCAATGTGATTTCCGCATTGAATGAAAAATTGGACTTGATCGCCAAGAAGTTGTGTCAGAAGGATGGAAGATATTCTGGAGGAGAGGAAGAGGAATTACTATTTGCACGTCAAAAAAATTATAAGGGCAATGACTACTCCTAGAAGAAAGACCCCAAGTTCTCTTTGAGGGACCTCAGTAATTTCCAGCATGATCCATCACAAGAACAACATCAAGAAAATCCATAGCAACATGAGAGATCCCCTAGCAAGATAGACCACATACAGACAATGCTTGGTAAGTCGGTTAGCCAGAATGAAGTGATCACTGGAAAGACTCAGAGAGAACTACATAATCAAGGAGCACCCATTCACAGTATAGAGACTCAGATCTCTTAGATTGCAGCAGAGGTTACATCCTTGAAGAAGCTAGGACAACAAGGATTCCCGAGAAACACCAACATACCTACTGAAAACCAACAAGTGAAGGTTGTGTTGTTACAAAGTGGGAAGAAGTTGTTAAATGACCCAAAAATAGTTCTAGAGTCAAAGGGTAAAGAGGATGATAAAGGCTCACCAGTGATTACTATTGTAATTGATTCAGTTGAGCCAAATATTGCAATAGAGGACAAGTCATTTGATGTTGAAACTCATGAACCATAAGAGCCAAGGAAGGATGCCTATGTCCCACCTCACTAAAGGAAGGTGGTGAAGCCAGTTCCGTTCACGAACAACTTGAAATATCAGAAGTTTGAAAAGCAATTTTAGAAGTTCCTACATCTTAGGAAGCTTCATGTTAACATTCTGCTCATCGATGAAATTAAGCAGATTCCCTCCTAAGGCAAATTTTTGAAGGACTTGATCAACAAGAAGATGAGGATAGAGGATTTTGAGGTGGTAGTTTTGAAGGAGCACCTTTGTGATTTTATTCTGGGAACGTTGCCAACAAAAAAGCAAGATCTATGATATTTTAACATATCATGTTATATTGAGAGGATAAGATTTGGGGAAGCTTTATGTGACTCCGGGGCAAGCATCAATATCATGCCCTTGACCACCTTCAAGAAACTAGGTCTTAAGGAGTCCAGGAAGAGTAATATGACCATATAGCTGGCGGATAACTCAGTGGTGAGGCCTTATGGTATTTGTGAGGATGTTTTTGTCAAGGTGGACATATTTGTATTTCTAGCAGACTTTGTAGTGATGGAGATGCAAGATGGTCAAGGCAACAAATTATTACTTGGGAGGCCATTCTAAGCCACAACCGATATGATTCTAGAGATGGGCAGAGGAAGAGTGACATTGGGCAACAGAGAAGACCATTTTGAAATTCCGATGGCCAAGCCTATACTGACCACCAAGGGGAAGGCACAATGTCACATGCTACGACAGGTCTAAGAAAAGGTGTCATTATTTCTGGGGAAGCCATTTCTTGATATGGCTCATGTGATGGCATAGGCCCACAAAGGCACATTAGCGGTGGACATCTTGGAAAACACAAAGAAAATTTCTGTGACAAAGGTAGTTTAGTATCCAAACGATGAAGAGGAGGAACATTTCCCAACAACACTTGAAGAGGTAGCTTCTTCCACTCTTGTGCAATCATATCCACAATTGCCTTTAGAGGCATGTCTCGTGAATCTGGTGGATTATTATACCTGATGCTATTCTTTGGAGGGGTGTTTCTTATTTCTCAAAGCACTACCGTGTTATTACACTAGACACTTTGAGTATCTAGGACCACCTCCTCCACCATTGGTCCCATCTTTATTGAGTCCCCCAGATCTAGAGCTAAAGCCATTGGCAATGTACTTGAAGTATACTTTCTTGGTAGCAGATGAAAATCTTTTAGTCATCATCTCAGCTTAACTGAGCATCCAAGAAGAGGAGAAACTACTAGTGGTGTTGAAATACCACTGTGCATCATTTTGATGGTATGTGGCAGACATAAAGGGGATCTCTGTTGGTATTAGGGGTGAGCATTTGGTTAATTCGGTCGGTTACATTTAATTCGGTTCGGTTAAATGGCTAAATTGTGGATTTAGATTTTAACCATTAACCTAACCAAATTGAGTTGGTTAATTCGGTTATTGTCCAATCGATTAATGGTTAATTCGGTCGGTTAATTTGGTTAACCAGATAACACTCGTGTAATAATATAATTTGAAATACTCATAGAATTTGGGACAATTGTTATATTATAGTAGTATGGTTGTAGATTTAATTATGTATGGCTCATAAAAACTTGATTATTATATATATGGGGAAGTATTTTGAAATAAAAGTACAACTATATATGTATATATGCATGTGTAGGATATTATTTATGAATAAATTCTGACTATTCGGTTAATTCGGTTAACTAAATCAAAAATATCTTTAACCGTCAAATTAACCATTTAACCGATTAACCGAAATAAATTGACCAAATTAATCGAATTAACCAAATTGACTCAATAAAATTAACCATTCGGAATTGACCGTTCGGTTAATCGGTTATTAACCAAATTTTGCTCACCCCTAGTTGGTATGTATGCCCAGAGAGACAATCATATGATGACTGGATTGGCATACATCATGATTGATTTGATAAATGTCAAAGGCAAGCTTCCAATTTATTCTAGCTCAATCAATTATGAGATAAATGATGGAGCAGAATGAATGTCTAAAGAATGACAATACTCAATGACGTATGTCTTCGGGTTGAGGACCTAAACAATGAGATCATAAGGATGCTAAGAGTATATACATTCTTGTTATGTCCCTAGTCAGATGTCATTGTGGAAGGTTGATAGACAACAATGACACATCCATGCTAGAGTGTGTGTTGGTTGATGACAATGTCTCATTAGTCATGATATATGATATCAAACCAAGCACATAGATACATGTTATAGAATAGTGTATCAGACAGACCCACCATGAGAGTGATACATGGAACCATGATATGGTAGTCAGAGTCATCTCTCATAGTGATGGTGGTGATTGTGATTCTTAGACCTGAAATCACTACACTCGTCGAATGTGATTGGGTACACTTTGACATCATCAAACGCGGCCCTAAAACATGGGTTGTCATAACGGTGATGATTGGGTGGCTTTGACACATGACACAGACTGTGAGTGATAGATATGGGATTTGTCCCTCCTAAGGGAATATGATTTCCATGCCACTTGATAAGTGAGACTGAAAAAGGCATGCACATGCACATGTGAATCAATATATGATATTGATGTCACACATATATCAGACAGTCTGCTCTAGTTCAAGAAACATGAATGAACGTTGAAAGGATGACAACTCCATGCCTTGAGTTCATTCAGGATATCATAGACATAAATTTTTTATCTATAGTAAAGAAGGAGGCCGAATTTTTTTTATCTGTAGGTATCATATATGCTATCTCTAACTCGACCTGGGTTAGTCCAAACCAAGTGGTTCCTAAGAAAGGGGGTATAACAATCACAAATAACTCAAATGATGAATTGATTTCTACTAGGTTGATGATTGGGTGGAGCATCTGTATAGATTACAAACATTTGAATGTTGCCACTTTGAAAGACTTTCCACTCCTATTTATTGATCAAATCATTGAGCGGCTTGCCAACCACGTCCACTCCTATTTATTTGAATGTTATTTTGGATACAACTAGATTTCTATCGAGCCATAAGACCAAGATAAGTCAACCTTCACTTGTCCTTGTGGCAATTTTGTGTATCATCGGATGTCATTCGGTCTTTGCAATGCACTGGCTACCTTTCAACGATGCACGCTTTCCATCTTTTCTGATATGGTAGAGAGATGTCTGAAGGTATTCATGGATGAATTTCTGATGTATGGTGGATCATTTTAAGATTGCCTTGACAATCTTGATAAGGTTTTGCAAAGATGTGAGGACACTCACCTAGTTTTGAACTGGGAAAAATGCCACATGATGGTCAGTGAGGGGATTGTTTTGGGACACAAGGTGTCTAGTAAGGCAATGTAGGTTGATCCAGTAAAAATAGAAGTCATCTCCAACATACCTCCACCATCATCGGTGAAGGGAGTGAGGAGATTTATAGGACATGCCAGATTTTACCAACACTTTATCAAGGATTTTTCAAAAATTGCCAAACTGCTCTCCGAGTTGTTGGAAAAAGATGTTGAATTCAAATTCGACGAGCGATCTTTGAAGGCGTTTGAGGTATTAAAGGATAAATTAGTCTCCGCACATGTTGTCTAGGCTCCAGATTGGAGCCAACCTTTTGAGTTGATGTGTGATGCATCAGATTGCGCAGTGGGGGCTGTTCTAGGCCAATGCCGAGATAAGTTTTTTGTAGTCATTTATTATGCGTCTAAAAATCTTAACGATGCCCAATTGAATTACACGACAACAAAAATTGAATTATTGGTGATTATTTTCACTTTTTAAGAAAATTTTCCAATATTTGATAGGGGATAAGGTAATTGTTTGGACTGATCATGGGGCCGTCAAATTTTTGTTGCAGAATAAGGATGCAAAGCCTAGGTTGATTAGATGGATATTGCTATTGTAGGAATTTGATACTAAAATCAAATAGAAAATAGGTACTGAGAATGTGGTGGTTGATCACCTGTCTAGGCTTGTAAGGGTGGATGAAAAGGACATAGATATACCTATAGTGGAAGAATTTCCAAATGAGCAATTCTTTGCTATGAAAAGAAAAGATCATTAGTTTGTAAATATTGTAAACTACTTGGCATTTGGAGAGATGCTAGAGGATTGGGGTTATTAGGAGAAGAAGAAATTCTTCCACTTGCTGAGGTATTTGTTGGGTTTTAGGGGAGACAGAGAAGGCAGCGGAAACAAAAAAAATTTCTCCCCCAACCCATACCGAGGAAACGCGTCAACGTCTATATAATAGGAAAGAATGGTTTGTGGAATCATACCTTGTCCTGAGGCTTGCTCGGCGACAATACCTCGCGCAATGCGCGGTATTCAACTTCGGACTTCGACGGTGTCTGTGCAGCTCCTGGTCGCACCGGGACTGACAACTCCTACTCGAACCGGACTGTCGGATGACAGTTGTCCTCCTAAGCGGCAGTGTCCTCCCGCCTCTGTAGTAGTCCACACGGACCACCTGGAACTCCACACTCCTTGTCCCACAAAGAAGTGGAAGGAGTCACACCCTTCTATTGACGTACTAGTCGCCAACACGCTCTCCTGCCTCCTGTTGCAACTGCAGTTGTCCTTCCCTTGCTACACCTCCCTTTTGCGGGAAGCACTTGCTCGGGCTCTCTCATGGTTACCAAAACCAGAGAGAACGACAACTTGCAGAGCAACTGGTTGCACTAAGCTGTACCATGAGAAGCCCCCAATACCCCCTATATATATAGGAGAGTCATGGGACAGGGTTCCCCATCCCGGGCAATGCGGGACTAAAGCAGGAGTAGAAGGGTTTGGGATTTTCCACAAAAAGCAACCATCTCGCAACCTTAACTGATCGGTTCACTGCTGAACCGATCGGTTCGGCCATTGAGCCGATCGGTTGGACCTGAGCCGATCGTTTGGGGCACTCCAACCGATCGGTTGGTGCCCTGAACCGATCGGTTCATGGTCCTAATCCGGCTCAAAAAGACTTTCCTTGTTTCGTTACCAATTGGTATCGAATACCAATGTTATTCCCAATCGAATTGGGCAATTTGAAACCAAAGGAAAATTCTTGCCGACATGACTTTTCCCAACTGGTCGGTTGCACCAGTTGAGCCGATCGGTTCAACCCTTGAACCGGTCATTTCAACCTGGGCATGAGCCGATCGGCCTGGACACTCCAGCCGACCGGTTCAGCAACCTCAGCCGACCGGTTCATCACATGAACCGATCGGTTGGGAGCACAGGTTGGGCAATATTAGTCAATTGCGATTTCAATCAATCCGATACTCCAATCAATGCGTCCAACACCTTGAACCATATGATATTGAGCCATCGACTGATTGAGTGTTTAATTGAACTACCAAACTCTTTTAGTAATCAATCTAAACATTGCTTTGTGGACAAAACTCCTCTTCCAGGTTAAATCCTATGTGTGTGACCCTGTAGGTCCATTTCACGTTGGCAGTGAAAGTTCATAACACTTATGACTTCACAAGCAAAGAGCGGTGCCTAGTCACACATCACTGCTACCCAAGTGAAAGTAGAAAGTTGGAGAACAACTTTCATCCTACAATCCGTGAATGGTGTTACATCGAATGTATAATTCCTTTGTCACTGATATCCCGAATGAACTCGAGGCATGGAACAGTCATCCTGTCAACGTTCATTCACTTTCTTGATCTCAGAGTAGACTGGAAGAGATATGTATGACATCAGTATCACATACTGATTCACACATGCGTGCACGCCTTTATCAATCCTACTCATCAAGTGGCCATGGATATCAAACTCCCTCAGGAGGGACAAATCCCATATCTATCACTCACCCCTTAAAAGCCCCATGTGTCAAAGCCACCCAATCATCACCTTTATAACAACCCATGTTTCAGGACTGTGTTTGATGATGTCAAAGTGTGCCCAACGACATGTGTTTAGTGTAGTGATTTCAGGTCTAAGAATCACACTCACCACCATCACTGTGAGTACTGACTGTGACTACCATCTCATGGTTCCATGTGTCAAACTCACGGTGGGTCTGTCCGGTACACTTGTTCTCTAACAAGTACCTATGTGTTTGGTTTGATATCTCTATATCATGACTAATGAGATTCTGTCATCAACCAACACCACAATCTAGTCTTGTGTGTCATTGCTGTCTATCTACCTTCCACAATGACATCCGACTAGGGACATAATAAGAATGTACAAACTCTTAGCATCCGTATGATCTCATCGTTCAGGTCATGAACCTGAAGGCATACGTCATCGAGTGCTGTCATTCTCTAGACATTCAATCTGTTCTATCACTATCTCATATGACTGAACCAGAAAGAATTGGAAGCTCGCCTTTTATGTTTATCAAATCAATCTCAATGTATCCCACCAATCATCCCATGATTGGCTCTCAGGGCATACATACCAATAGACTCCCACTTGCACTGCGAGCCAATCACCCATGAATCATATTCACAGTGATCTTCAAACATGTCCCACATGTTACTGTGCTCTTAGTGCAAACATAGTGAGTAATGGCAACACCTTGCCAAAGTCTGTACAAATTGCATGTCTCTCATCTCTTCGCTGTACGTCACACGTATGAGATGGAGTTGCCGTAATATGCGATCTAGTATTCCATTTCTAACCTTTAGCCACATTGCATGATCAAGGATTCCAGACTTGTCATCAATGAGTGGAATATAAGTTCATCTCATGAACTTTCAGATCCATATAGTATCCATTGCTGTTCTCTAACACATAGATACTCGACATTTCCCTTTTAAATGGCTTTATTGGAACATTTCCAATTATCAACAAACTTTCACTTTTATACATCTTATGTATATATATTGCGATTAATTTTTTGTCCTTTCGGAAGTTCGCATCAATGTAACTCTTTACATCGAACTCTTCCTTATCTCCATAGAACTAGTACTTCACAAGCACTTATCAAGTTCTCATGGTATTCCAGTAACCCTTACTGGAAGTAGACAGACATCCACTCGTCATGTCCTACATATGAGTTATCAGGATGAGCACATCATATTCCCATGTCCTACATACAAGATGATGAATGCATTTTATTCTTGCCATGTCATACATGCAAGACAATGGGATGATTACATACATGATAGATCCATATCTATTCTTAGTGTTCCCATTCTTCATAAGATTAGACACTTGGCCTTGGGATACTAACTCCATGTAACATGGACAAGTTTTCTCCCACTGAATCTGTGCATACTGAACACTTCAGTACAGATTGCCAATGTATGCTTTCTCTTTTCCAGGTCAAGAGATTTTTGAGAACTATCTCTATAGATCTCTATTCCTATCATATAGGAAACATCTCTATCTTCCTTAAAGATAATTTCCACATTCGGATTTCCAATCTAGAACATTTCCATTTCACATCAATATGTGGAATGTGAACACGCTCCCACTAAATCACATATCCCTTCTTTATCTTTGACATATCAGTCAAACCCTTTGACTATATTATCAAAATAAAAGATCCAATTTTGAGTTGCTTGTACTCAATCAATCACATTGATTAGTCCATTGTAACTTATAGACTTCATTTGCATTAGTGGATTCCTAACCTTATAGGTTGTGTCACATACACATCCTGGTTTTATTCCTCATAGGAATGCGGTTTTAGTATCCATATGCCAAACGTCTTAGTCATTAAGTTGCAATCAACAAGCATCATCCTTCTCAAAATGTTATCCATGTGTCTTAACATTTAAGACTCATTTGCACTTTATGGATTTCATCCAATGAGTGCTACCATCAAGGTCATACCTTATGGCTCACATGGAAGTCATTTAGGATGTAACAGTCATAAACCATAACTCAAGATTTGGTTCCTCATATCCATCTTGATAGTTGACTCATCACATGAATAAATAATCACATAGATAATTGAAGTGTATCTGTTAAAGATATAAGAACTCACAACCCTTGTGATTCTTGATTTCTTTTATTAGTGTGGGGTATTCATTTATTAAGAAGAATTCAGTTATTTGATAATCATTCTCTAACTCCTTAGAGTATGATTCCTTCTTGATTCAGACATCACCATGCCTTAATCATGAGTTCACTATGATACATTATCATAATCACTCATAAGGATCTCAAACATTTGGTCCAAGTATTTCATTCATTGATCTCATCAAGAATTAATACTTTACCAAATTTGTACTTCATTTATGATAATCTTGAACACTTCAAGATATTCATATTGGTATTTCTCTAAACACCATTTGAAGTATTAGCATTTATTCCAATAGGTATGTAAATACATCACATGTATTATACCTAATAGGATAATCACTCTCCCACTACATTAGTGAAGATTGATTAATCATGTCCAAGATATTCATGTCTCTTACTGGTTCTATAACAAAAAGAGTATAGATTTATCCATCACATGGAAACTAGAAATGAATTTCTCATGATTAATGCTAATTAAATTGTTTGAGTTATCTATAACTTTTAGGTATCGTCTTATCTTATGCATATCAAATATCACAAGATAAATAAGGCATTGCCATAAAGATCACATCTTTATAAATTGAAACATCTCTTTATTAATTGCCATCATTGTCATACAATATGCAAAAATAAAGTGTTCCTATCTATTGGCAAGTATGAAATAGCAGTTCATAACTGTATTACATGCCTTATTGGCTGAAAATAAACTAAAGTATTCCCATTTATAAAGGCAACACTTGCCCCAAGTAAGAATGCTTTACACTTTACATCTTGATATCATATATCTCAAAAGTGTTACAAGTTTATTTACATGACACCTTCAAGTAGAGGCTTCAGTCGCCTCCTTCTTCTTTTGTTCTTCCAGGTAGAGAGGACAATTCCTTTTCCAATGTCCTGGCTTTTGACAATGGTGGCAATTTCCTTTCTTGGTCACGCCTCCCTTGGCCTTGAGAGCTGAAGATGGCTTGGACTCCTGGCTAGCTTCAGAACCTTTCTTAGCTTTGCCCTTGCCCTTGCGCTTGGACTTTCCTTTCTTGCTCGTGATCACCATCACGGACTTAGGCTTGTCCTTCTTCATCTGTAACTTGGCTTTCCTCAACATGCCCAACAACTCTGACAGTGGCCTATCAAAGTTGTTCATGTTGTAGTTCATCACAAACTGACTGTAAGATTCTGGCAACGATTGCAGTATCACGTCAGTAGCCAACTCTTGGCTCAGTGGAAATCCCAGTCTCTGCAGGTTCTCTACATACCCAATCATCTTGAGTGTGTGAGGACCAACTGGATCTCCTTCTGTCATGACGTACTTGAACAACGCCCTAGAAACATTGTACCTCTCTTGCCGTGCCTGATCTTCATACATGTTCCTGAGATGCAGAATCATCTCTATGACACCCATGTTCTCATGTTGCCTCTGCAACTCATGGTTCATTGAACATAGCATCAAGCACTTTGCATCAATGGCATCATCAGAATGCTTCTTGTAAGCATCCCTTTCTATCTTTGGTGCATTAGGAGCGGGTTCCTCTGGAATTGGAGTATCCAGGACATAGAGCTTACGCTCTTGAGTGAGAACAATTCTCAATGTCCGATACCAGTCGTGGAAGTTTGTCCCATTTAGCTTGTCCTTGTCAAGGACCGATCGCAAAGAAAAGTTGTTGTTGTTTGTTGCCATTTGAACTACAAAAGGAAAATATGCAATTTTAGTCCAAAACTCATTTTTGACTTATTTGATTGATTTGAAGTTTGACGATATAATTAGGCCTTTAATTAATTATCGCTCCCACTATTTTACTTCAAATTGATAGCCCTCACCATCAATTCAGACGATTGCAGCGTACAACCTTCTAGTGGGCAAGATCCTGAAATCCTCTAAGCCATGGACCAGCTAGGGCTGTCACCCACAACATAGATCTCTCAGGTAGGCAACTTTTGCCAATTGCATCATATGCAACTCTTGATAAGATGTCATCTACAACTCCTTGCAATGATCATCTCCATGCCTCAAGGTACTAGATCCCATCTAGATCACCTTGTTAAGTCCAACCCAAAGCAAACACGATGAATATGCACCCTGCTAGGGAAGACCCACACATTCATCCTTCACACTTCCATGAGATAGACGGTGCACCACGCTAGGGCGTGCCCACACTTGGTCGATCAAGCTTTTCACGTGTGTCGCATTTGGAAGGCATCTAAAACTTAATATTTTAATGAGGGATTTGGTTTTATATACATATATATATCCAATCACCACAATACATAGTACGTATCATATACATGCCCCACAGGAAACATGCAAAAATGATAAAAAGCGATGATTATGACCATCCTAATGTGATTCCTTGAGCCAAGAGGAATCACGATCATCTAGGTCTACATCACATGCAACCTGTACAAGATGAACATCTGTGCCTTGCCATCCGAGTTGATCAACTCATCACATGAATGATCTGTACTCTCCAGCCGGTCGTCTGGGTTCCACCAGCCGATCGGTTGGCTCCTCCAACCGATCGGTTCGCCTGGTCGTCGTGCATCTCGTCATGTCCGCCACCCGCTCATCTCGCTCCTCGAACCGGTCATCAACCAATCGGTTCACTCCTTGAACCGACCGTCTGGAACGTCAACCGATCGGTTCACTCCTTGAACCGATCGTCTGAGCAGTCGTCTTGATGTCCGCCGGTCTTTGTCATAACAGGAAATAAAAATCTATTCTATTTATTACATTGCTTTAAAAAGGGAAACCCCGAGTTACATTCAGGGGGAGCAAAGGTAGGAAAGAATCTCGAATTATTTCGAGTTACATCAGGAATAAGAGAGGGAAGATCGGTGCGCAGACTGAGATGCAAGCAACCACATACAACCAATCACAGATAGGGGTTTATAGGCCATAATCACGCTACACAGATCCACCACAACTCGTTTAAGGGCGACGCGTATCGAGTGCATTAATAATACATATCATATATGTAATTAGGAATTTGTGAATTTAGGATTGGACATGCATAAAGCCGATATTATTCGCATCGTATGCAATAAATAAAGGCGACAAACCAAAATCGATCATATCGATATTCCTAAAATATAGAGCAGTTGACGTGGCTCTGATACCACTGTTGGGTTTTAGGGGAGACAGAGAAGGCAGCGGAAACAAAAATAAATTTCTCCCCCAACCCATACCGAGGAAATGCGTCAACGTCTATATAATAGGAAAGGATGGTTTGTGGAATCATACCTTGTCCCGAGGCTTGCTCGGCAACAATACCTCACACAATGTGCGGTCTTCAACTCCGGACTTCGACGGTGTCTGTACAGCTCCTGGTCGCACCGGGACTGACAACTCCTACTCAAACCGGACTGTCGTATGACAGTTGTCCTCCTAAGCGGCAGTGTCCTCCCGCCTCTGTAGTAGTCCACACGGACCACCTGGAACTCCACACTCCTTGTCCCACAAGGAAGTGGAAGGAGTCACACCCTCCTGTTGACGTACTAGTCGCCAACACGCTCTCCTGCCTCCTGTTGCAACTACAGTTGTCCTTCCCTTACTGCACCTCCCTTTTGCGGGAAGCACTTGCTCGGGTTCTCTCACAGTTACCAAAACCAGAGAGAACGACAACTTGCAGAGCAACTGGTTGCACTAGGCTGTACCATGAGAAGCCCCCAATACCCCCTATATATAGGAGAGTCATGGGACAGGGTTCTCCATCCCGGGCAATGCGGGACTAAAGCAGGAGTAGAAGGGTTCGGGATTTTCCACAAAAAGCAACCATCTCGCAACCTTAACTGATCGGTTCACTGCTGAACCGATCGGTTCAGCCATTGAGCTGATCGGTTGGACCTGAGCCGATCGTTTGGGGCACTCCAACCGATCGGTTGGTGCCCTGAACCGATCGGTTCATGGTCCTAATCCGGCTCAAAAAGACTTTCCTTGTTTCGTTCCCAATTGGTATCGAATACCAATGTTATTCCCAATCGCATTGGGCAATTTGAAACCAAAGGAAAATTCTTGCCGACATGACTTTTCCCAACTGGTCAGTTGCACCAGTTGAGCCGATCGGTTCAACCCTTGAACCGGTCGTTTCAACCTGGGCATGAGCCGATCGTCCTGGACACTCCAGCCGACCGGTTCAGCAACCTCAGCCGACCGGTTCATCACATGAACTGATCGGTTGGGAGCACAGGTTGGGCAATATTAGTCAATTGCGATTTCAATCAATCCGATACTCCAATCAATGTGTCCAACACCTTGAACCATACGATATTGAGCCATCGACTGATTGAGTGTTTAATTGAACTACCAAACTCTTTTAGTAATCAATCTAAACATTGCTTTGTGGACAAAACTCCTCTTCCAGGTTAAATCCTATGTGTGTGACCCTGCAGGTCCATTTCACGTTGGCAGTGAAAGTTCATAACACTTATGACTTCACAAGCAAAGAGCGGTGCCTAGTCACACATCAGTGCTACCCAAGTGAAAGTAGAAAGTTGGAGAACAACTTTCATCCTACAATCCGTGAATGGTGTTACAGCGAATGTATAATTCCTTTATCACTGATATCCCGAATGAACTCGAGGCATGGAATATTCATCCTATCAACGCTCATTCACTTTCTTGATCTCAGAGTAGACGGGAAGAGATATGTATGACATCAGTATCACATACTGATTCACACATGCGTGTACGCCTTTCTCAATCCTACTCATCAAGTGGCCATGGATATCAAACTCCCTCAGGAGGGACAAATCCCATATCTATCACTCACCCCTCAAAAGCCCCATGTGTCAAAGCCACCCAATCATCACCTTTATAACAACCCATGTTTCAGGACTGCATTTGATGATGTCAAAGTGTGCCCAACGACATGTGTTGAGTGTAGTGATTTCAGGTCTAAGAATCACACTCACCACCATCACTGTGAGTACTGACTGTGACTACCATCTCATGGTTCCATGTGTCAAACTCACGGTGGGTCTGTCCGGTACACTTGTTCTCTAACAAGTACCTATGTGTTTGGTTTGATATCTCTATATCATGACTAATGAGATTCTGTCATCAACCAACACCACAATCTAGTCTTGTGTGTCATTGCTGTCTATCTACCTTCCACAATGACATCCGACTAGGGACATAACAAGAATGTACAAACTCTTAGCATCCGTATGATCTCATCGTTCAGATCATGAACCTGAAGGCATACGTCATCGAGTCCTGTCATTCTCTAGAAATTCAATCTGTTCTATCACTATCTCATATGACTGAACCAGAAAGAATTGGAAGCTCGCCTTTTATGTTTATCAAATCAATCTCAATGTATCCCACCAATCATCCCATGATTGGCTCTCAGGGCATACATACCAACAGTATTACATTTGGGATGATCTCATCTTTCTTAAGCAATGTAGGAATGATATTTTGAGGAAATGCGTGCTTTTGTGAGTTTGAGAGCATATTGGCACATTGTAAGTCATTACCTACTCGGGTCATCATGCTAGTTCTAGGACTGCGACCAAGGTTTTTGAATGTGGTTTCTATTGGATGACACTTTTTAAGGATGCATATAACTTTGTTCTTCATTGTGATATGTGTCAATGTGCAAATAATATTTTGAAAAGACATGAGATGCCTTTGAAGTTGTTTAGGAAATTGAGGTATTAGATTTATGGGGCATTGATTTCATGGGCTTGTTTGTGTCTTTGAATTCTAATTTATATACATTACTTACTGTTGACTATGTTCCAACCCGCACCAGTGACGCTTAAGTTGTACGCATGTTTATGAAAGATCACATTTTTTGTAGGTTTGGGGTTCCCATATTGATCATTAGTAATGGTGGATCTCATTTTACCAATAAGAAATTTGGGGCACTTTTGAGTAAGTATGGAGTGAAACACAGTGTAGGTACCGCATACCACCCCCAAACCCAAGGGCAAGTTGAAGTGTCTAATAGAGAGATAAAAAAATCTTAGAAAAGACAGTCTCAACAAACATGACTAATTGGAGCATGTTGCATAATGATGCTTTTTGGGTGTATAGGATAGCCTATAAGACACCTATAGGAACCACTCCTTTTAGGTGGTGTATGTGTGAGTTTGTCACTTACCCATAGAATTAGAGAATAAATCTAGACGGGCATTGTAAAAATTGAAATACAATTTGGATGATGCAGGAAGAAAGAGGATGTTGGCATTGGATGAGCTAGATGAGATTAGGTTTGATGCCTATGAAAGCTCAAGGATTTATAATGAAAGAAAAAAAAAGAAATCCATGATCACCACAACCTGCATAGAGTTTTCACTCCAGGACAAAAGGTTCTTCTGTTCAATTCTAGGTTGAAATTACATCCCGATAAGTTGAGGTCTAGATGAAGTTGAGCTTTTGATGTAATTAAGGTTTTCCCTAATGGGGCGTTAGAAATTAGCAATGGGGCTGAGCCATTCCTTGTAAATGCCTAGTGCTTAAACACTAATTTGGGGGAGATGTGGTAAGGAAAGAGGAGGAGTTGAAGTTCATTGAGCTTCACTAATGGGTTAATTAGGATAGTTGATCCTATGACATAAAACAAGTACACTTCTTGGGAGGCAACCCAACCATCATTTTTCGTCCTTTACATTCAGTTTTGTAGTTTTTGTTTTACTAGTTTTTATGTAAAAAGGGTACCTTGATCAATTTTGTGTAGTGTGTAGACTGACTACCAGTCAATACTACAGACCATAAAGTCGGTACTACTGATGGAGTCACAGGGAAAAGGTTCGAATTTGACTGAAAGACTTGATACTCCTAATGGCCAAGTCAGTAGTATCGACAATATAACAGAGTGACCGAGTAAAAAAATCAAAGAAAATTGGTACTATCGACCCTGAAGTCGATAGAACTGACATTTTGCAAAAAAGGAGTTGAGTAAACTGATAAGGACTCAGTACTACTGACATAAAGTCAATAGTACCAATAGAAATGTGTGGTCCAGTTTCGAAACACCGAGTTCCTGCTCAGAAGCACTGTCAAATTTGAATGACTAAGTACTACCAACACCAAGTCGGTAGTACCGACACTTAAAGACACATAATCTGGGCGAGAACCATCGACGATCGTTAATTTTTGCATCTGACGGTCGGTACCATTGATCTGTGGTAAAAGTCAGTACTACCGACATTTTGTTGGTACTACTGACACCTGGAAATCTGCTTAAATGACATCAACAAATCAGGACAGTCGGTATCACCAAGTCACTTGGATTTTAGATGAAAAGTCAGTAGCACCGACTCTACCTCGGTACCACCGACGTGACAATAGGGCCACTGTTGAAGCTATATAAGGAGGGGTTGAGTTTCATTTTTCTTCACACCTTCTTCATGCCTCCTTCAAGAAAGCACGTGCAAGCATCTTTCGGCATTCAGAGTCTACACCGGGCACTCTTTTTCTCAACCCCTTTATTGTACCAAATATGGCGCCAAGCAGAGAAGCTTCTTCATCAGCGAGGAATCCTACATTGATTCCCAAACCAACCTGCATCGTCCACCCAAATGCCGACATGAGGAAGATATATGAAGATCTATAGAAGAGGGAGATTCATGCGACATGGTTCTGTGACTGTGCATTTCTCAACTTCACCAACAGTCTCCACCAAGTTTATGAGTGTCAGGGGATCAATGGTGATTACCCGTTCTTCGGTGACTGGCTCACCTTCCTGTACCTTGTATGTGAGTTCCTGGCATCATTGGAGATGTGTGTCCTCCCCGAGAATGGGGAGGGAAGGAGGGCAGACCGTGTCAGCTTTTGTATGTTCAACACCGATTTTCAACTAACATTGTGGCATTTCAATGCCATCTATGGGTGCCCAATGTGGATATAAGTCTGTGTCCCCGCCAACTTCAACTTCAAGCGTACATGGGATCTTTTGAAGGAGGTGCCAAAAGGATTCCATATCATCTAACACACAATCTCCATCACAGACATTGAGCACCCCTTCTCCCATGTCATCCATCACCTACTCACAAATACCATCTTCACCAAGTCAAATCAGGGTCAAGGGAAGACCAGGGGATGGACCTCTATTTTCTCCACAAGCTGCTGGAGTTAGGAGGAAAGAATTTGGACTTTGGTGCTTTCTTCCACTAACATATGATGGGTGTGAGGAGACTGGTGCATCAGACTCTTCCTATCCATTTTGGAGGATTGATCACGCTGATAGCAATCCATCTCAACCTCCACCTATCCAACTCTAGATCCTTGAAGACTGTGCCAAAGCTAGACCTGAAACACTTCAAGAGATCCAACCTCCTCAACACACGTCAGAGTATAGTGTACGCGTGATGTACAACATGCGGCCAATATAAGGATAGGACACTCCCTTATGTGGTCTTCGACTTGCGGGGAATCCACCTCATGAAATGGCCAATAGATATTTCTTTAGAAGAAGAGGAGGAAGGAGATGATGCTGAGGAAGAACAACAATAGGAGCAAGAAGAAGAAGAGGAGGAGAAACCAACAATCCCCATCATGAGGAGGCAGATTCCACGCAAGCGTCTGGGACCATATGTGGCCTCTAGTTCTTCTACACCTCCACCATCATAGGAGGACGACCCATGTTCCATGGCAGGAATGTACGGAATGTTGCAGGATATACAATAAGGACAACAGCAGCAAACAGTGACCTTGGCGGGAATCCACAATGTCCAAGGACGATTCTACAACCAAAAGATGATCTTTGAGAATGAGCAACTTCTCTTGGCCAACCAAGAGAACAGTAGCTATTCTTCAACCACTACTGGAGCCAAGGCTACTTTGGTGGTTATCTACAACCTCCACCAATGCCACAACAGTCGCTGATTTTTACATAGATGTTCTACCCCTTTTATCCTACCATGCTACATCCTCCACCACCACCCATGTGATCATTATCACTGTTCCACCTCTTAAGTTAGAATTACGACTATGTGGACATAGTCAAGTTCAAGCTTGTGGGGGGTGGTAGTTGGAACAGTCTCCATCCCTTAGTTTTTATTTTTCTTTTAGTCATTATTTTCTTTTTAGCTTTTAATTTTTTAAGTTGTAGGATCCACGATCTATGTAGTGTAAAAGTGGAGCTTAATTCATGGTTCATGTCAATGTCATATGCTCTCGAGTGTTTGCAATGGAAAGTTAAATATTGAAAAATCTATATGAAATGAAAAAAATTGGCTTAGTTGCACATTTTTTTAGTAACACCACCTAGAAAAAGTGTATGGGTTAGTCAGCTTAAGGACATTTAATATGAATGGACATATTAATTATTCATGAAATGTGGATGAAGATGGGGTTTGAGCCTAAATTGATCAAACAGTTAACGTGATCTTCAATGGAAATTTCATAAAGAAATCCTAAGGTTACCCTATTCACAGGTCATTAGAGAGGGACATATCATATTTCACGAATAACATTGTCTTTCAATTATGTGATTCCATCTATTTCCACTCATTTTGACCCACCACCTTAGGATGATCAAGTAGTCCGACCTCTTGTTTGCATTGCATGGAATGATAGGTTACATGATAGTTAGTTTTCTTTTATTGCATTAGTTACAAAATAAAACAATGATATTTAGGCATAAACAACCCTTGTGAATATCATTTAGTTATATAACAATTACATGTAGTTTGAATGCATTTTTCATCATTCATCATCATATCATGTGCTTATATTGTTTTCTTATGAAATAAGAGCGTGAGGATATGCATCAATACCCTCAGGAAAATCAAGAAAAGAAAATGAAATGAATGGTGCATTTTAGTAAAGCCCAAGCATACCGTTCCATCATGCTAAAATAACAGTCCAATGAAATGGAAAAAAGTTTATGGATGTTCTGAATAAAGAGGGAGAAGGGTTCCCTAAACTCTTCAAAAATATATGAAAACATTCACATGATGCATTCTTTTGTTTCCTTCATTTCTCATTAATTCAATGAGATCCTTGATACATCCATCATTCTACCCAATAATATTAGGCATTGGAACTCATTCATTTCTTATTTTCTTCGCCATATAGGTTCATTGTGTTTGATTTTTGCATAAATAATTCAGATGTCACTAATGATTCTTGATAACCACCTATTTCATACCATCCATTTCTCTTATTGTTAGGCCACTTAAATGATTATTCTCCTCTTTCATTCTTATAAGGGGGACTACTTCCAAGTAGTTGGTAGTTAGGAAAGAATAATGTAGAATATGGAGTCACATGATGCACCAAGTGAATGCCTGATTGATTATGATGTTAACTACTCTCTTTATAGTATTCATTGTTTTAAGGGTGGATAATTGTTATGGATATTTTTGGTTGCTATAGAGCATTTGATTATTCAGTGGTGAATGAAGGCCGATTTGGGACTGCCAGGTGGAGATTAGTTTAGAAATGAAATTTATAGTTTATGTCCTTTTGCTGACTTGACTCAAACAAATCTGAGGGTGTGTTGTTCAAGGATGAGAAACATTTAAGCTTAGGGAAGTTTGACGCACTGGATAAATTTCATTCTCACATGCTATTTTATATTGATTTTTGTGCACTATTTTTTCATTTTCATATCAATTTGTCCATGATTTACAATAATTTGCATGTGATACTTATTTGCATCAAATAAATATAATTTTAATGTTCCTAAATGATTTATTATATTTCAAGAGCTTATGTTCAATTTTTGTGTATTCCAAGTAAACTACATAAATCTACACAACTTGGTACTATCGACTTCAGAGTCGGTGGTACCGATACATGCTCAGTTTGGAATAGATAAAAAATGAGAATTCTCATTAATACCGACTTTGGGATTCGATACTACCGACAACATCACAACGTTTGATTCACAATTAATGAAGGAAACTCGATACTATTGACTTTGAGCTCACATGCGACTACAGTTATCGAGGGAGTCGGTAGTACCAACACCAAGATTGGTAGTACTAACATGTCAGGATCAGGTAGATCTAAAGATAGCGTTTAATCCGACAATTGATGATTTATTCCACCCTAAGTCACTTCTATTACTTAGGGAGAATTTGGCCAGATCTAATATCATGTTCTATTCCGTTGGACGACAACCAAGAGGAAGGAGAGGAGAAAGTAGATAGAAGACCATGTTCTGGAAAATCTGGGCACTTCCAGTGGATGGATTTACAGTAGGAAGGTAACAAATCGGCAGATATCATTTGGACCATCTTCTTCAGGGATTCTTTAGTTTTACTAATACTTCCCAGGTTTTTCTTCTTCTCCTATGTTTTTGACCATAGAAACTATGTGGGGCTAAATCCTTATTCCTTCGGATGTGGAATTAGTCTGGTTATGCATTGTAACTGACTTTTATGCATTAATATATCAATTTCTCTTAATTTCTAGACTTATTTCTATGATATTTTCATGAACTATTCATGCGTGATCTCCATATATTGTTGATTAGACCTTTAATTGTTTTGAATAAGGGAATTAATGGTTGAAAATTCATAGAAATACATATTTTATATCGTCCTTTGTCAAAGGTGGCTTACGAATGTAAAGAGATTACCCGAAATTTTAGATAGAACACCTAACCAATAACACAATCAATACCAGAGTGGGATTGATATTAGATTAGGTAGTGAATTATGACGTGCGAGTGGGTATTTTTACTACATGCTCTTAGTCCAGCGTTAGGAGAGATATTTATTAATGTCATGTTGTTAGTTGCAATATTAACCGTGGCAAAACTGCTATCATAAGGAATTCATTCCAATTAAGATAAACCACCAATAATTTAGATTTATTTTCTGCTTTAGATAATTAACCATTCAATTAAGTTTTCTTCGGTCTAGCTGATTGTATTGTAGTTAGTAATAGTCTCTGAATTTACATTTTCTCATGTTCGATATCAGGGCCTCATTGTCCTATATTACTCTAATAGCGTGAACTTGTGTTTTAGGGTGTATAGTAAATCTCTATCAGATGGCAAGATATTTTAGAGAAAATTTGTTCCAATGTTTTTGCCATCTAAAATTTTGAGTTCTTTTTCTTGATATGACTGATTCAGAGTTGTCAACGTGTTGTTCCATCTATGTAAACATAAATATCCACTCATCAAATAAAAAGAAATCTAACAATAGGCAGTCGTGATGAGCTTAAAATTTTAAAAACAAATCATAGCATATATGCTTCATCAAACAAAAAAAAAATTAAAATCACCATTTTAAATATAAAAAACGTTGATGGTTGATTCTAAAATCATGAAAACTAGAATGTCATGTTGAGCTCGTTTAAGTTTAGAAAATTAACACATGATAAACTTATAAAAGTAAAGTGTTAGATAGTGTTTATTGTATCCTAATAATCACTCAACATCAAGTGGTATCATGCTGTGGTGAACTATTATAACCAATTTGAACTTGCACATTATTTGAGCTAACACTAAATTATGGAGTTCAAAGAAATCATTATTTTATCAATTATTATATAATAATGAAATTGATGAAAAAATTAAACGTGATTGAATCTATCATTGACAATAGAAAAGCATAGCACCGCCCTGAAGAAGGACAAACTGTCCAAGTTAAATTGTCAATTTAATTGAATTTCGTAACCGGATACAAAGATGGCCTTCCATACATATTTATTTTGTTCTTTGTTGTTTGTTACAATGTTGTCAAAGTAAGGGTGTCCATTAAAAAATTGAAGGGGATAACCATCTAATAAAAATTAAAGAGGACAAACACATGCATAAGAAACAGCACGTTACTGATTAAAGCCACTCACAATTGAACAAAAATGTCATTGTTCATGTTTAAATCTCCGCAAGATTTGAATAAAATATGGCAACCAAGTATTACCTTTGACACTGCGTTGCCAAGAAGGGTCAGAGCCGGCAGTGCATAGAAGGATCCGAGTAGCATGAGTAGCCCTCTATCTCCGGGACGTACCGATCTGTTTGGATGGCAGGTAGACATTTATCCGTAGGCAACGGCAAGAGTCAAGAAACTAGGACTCCAGATCAACGACAAAGATCGGCACCTAGGTGACTGTTGATCTTCTCCGGTCTTGTTTGTGGAGTCGCACTCGACCATACGGCAAGAGAGAATATGCGAGCTGAGAGCGGAAGTATTTTCCAGTTGTTTTGTTTCAGGAATATGCTTACGAGAGTCTATATATATTGTTGGAAGTTCAAGGAAAATAAAGAGCTCAAATTTCAGACTTTTACCAAACCAGTTAGATAAAATTAGAAAAAAAACTTAACTTTCCGTATTTACAGAATAACTTATACTAAACCAGTCAGACCAAAAATGAAGTTTTTTATAACATACCCATTCCACACCCCAAAGGAGTCTACGGATCGTGGCAATGTGTAAAGAGGCGGGACGATATCATTAAATATGGGGAGTCTACGGATCGTGGCAATGTGTAAAGAGGCGGTACGATATCATTAAATATGGTAATGCCCGTTATTAAATCTACTACCGCAGGAGGTTTGAAGCATCCCGTAGTAACATTCTAAATTTCACCGCTAGAGGATGGATCTCTGCACCAGTTTTTCAAGAGAGCAGTGTTGACAATGAAAGTGGTGGGTCTAGATTAAATGCAATGGAAACCCGGACATTATCTGCAGTAAGTAGTAGCGCACCGCAATGGAGCAGCAGATCCCGAAGGATGTTGGGTCCTAAATATAGAGTCACGCCATACAAAGTCAGATCTACACCGGACCACCCACTCATTTTTTCAAGTATTTCCAAAAGTCTAGTCCTAGTTGTTTTCTCTGATACACATTAACTATGCACTAATTAATTCTATACAGAAGTTGAAAAATCATTCCACTCCACTTCTCTCCGGCCTCAATTTTCATTAATGTATTATTTCTGTTGCAACTCCTCTCCCCCGTCTCATTCCACCCCATCAGCATTCTCGTATTAGTACAGTACGTCCGATTCCCAACTCTTATCAATCATGTCGAAGCGCACCGCCGTGCTCGCACCTGCAAGAGCTATAGCCGATACTCTTTCACGTCGTGTTCAACGCCAGTTGTATTCTCCATCGCCGAACACCGCCGCATACTCCTCCCAAAAATCTCTCTGCCGCACAACTAGCGCAACACACATACAATACTCGCGTCAGGCCAGGTTGCTGACGGTCTTGCCGAAGAGCTGCCTATGGACGGTCCTGTCAGAGCGATGTTAGGAAGTTGTCTCTCTTGGAGATGCCAAATGTCTTGCCCAAGTTCTGTACCCTGATTCCAGCTTCCTCTGCCTTTTTCTTTCTTCCTCATCTCTCATATTGTCTGTCTAGTCCCGTACATCATATATTATACCTCGTGCACTGTATTGATGTGTAAAATAAAACTTGAGAAATATCTGATGTACTGTAATGTCTGTATGTACTGTACCCAGAAAATATGTTAGTAACATGTGTATGTTTTTTAAGTAAAATGTGAACTAGTTTATGTAGATATTGTATGTAGATATCATCATTCTTTTGTACATGATATTCTGAGGTACTGTATGTGGTTTATGGGGTATTGATTGTGGTTAATATTGTACTTCTTGTATAATGTGTCAGTTTGTAATGTACTTCTTCTACGCAATTTTACAAATGATGTTATACTTGTACATCTCATACTGTACCTCTAGTACCGTATATCATGTACTATAACAAATGTGCTTCTATGCAATTTTGACAAATGATGTTATTATTGTATGTCTCATACTGTATGTCTAATACTATACATCATGTGTACATAATGCACTGTATTTAATTAAGATAATTACTTTACACGAGTAATTCACGTATTGTACTGTACATTTTATACAGTACATCTTGTATGTGTGTTGATACGGTACGTCAGAAAAACTAAGATATCCTTTGATCATGAGGAACAATAACTTGAATGAGAGAATGAAGTTCATTCATACTTGAAAAAAAATTGTTTAACAATTATAAAAATATAGATAAGAAAAATACAAATGATAAATTTACAGTACATATGGATTTTGTGAAAGAATACAGAGTGGGAAGAACCCAAGAGATAACTAGTATTGTACATTTATACAAGTACTAATTTGAATGCTTTAAAAAATAGATGCAACATGTGAAATAACGACGTTAAACGCAACATATGAAGATAGAGGCAAAATGAATATATATTGTTGTGTATATTTAACGACATCAAACACAACATATGAAATAAATTACAAATAAAAATTATCAAAAAAATATACGTACAGTACGTGCGTATTTGAAAAGGAATCTGGACTAGGAAAAATCAGAAGGCAACCGATCTTTTAAAAAAAGGTGGAGGGAATTAAAAAATGAACAAAAAATAAATTTTGTAATTTATGGTGGATTGGGATAAAATATCTGCTGTTTGCATGGGATTTCCATGACTTCTACACGGACAATAATACAAAAATATGTTACAGGCGGAGCATTGTGTCACGTATTAAATCTCACATTTTCCCAAAATTCCGAATAGACTAGCGGGTGGGTAACCGACTATGACTAGAATTTTTCTAAATATAGCCTAGCCATATATTTTTTTTACTTTACGTGGTGTTGAGACCTGCTAATGGCAACAACTGTAAACTCCCATGCCAAGACTGTATTCCGTGTTTCCGAACTCCCTGTTGCGGACATTGTTTCAATTAGGAGTGGTTGTTTGATCCCCTATCTATATGCATAGCCGTTCTATATTAGTTGTTTCGAACAAACTCTACCAAAGTAAAATGAAGGCCGAAACCACTTATTAATAGTTCCGAACAACTCACTTATTTCTGGCAATAAAATTTTGACCTTCAAATGACTATCTTTCATAGATGATGTGACACTACATTTAATGCAGTTTGGAATCTCATGTATGAAGTAGCAAAGATTGTTGGGATAATGTATAATAAAAATGTGAATAATGCTACATAAATAAAAAACTGAGCCCAAAAAGACCTAGTTTTATTTTGAAAGTTAAGCAACAAAAATAGTGATATAAGCATGTTGATGTAAGCATGTTGCTTATTTTTTTTGCTTAGCAGGGTAGAGCCATTTTGGGTTCAGCTTGGTCTGCATTGCAGATCTTTAAAAATATATCCTTTTGAAGTCATCTGTCACCTCTAAAAATATTATCCGATCTCGTTTGTGGCGTCGTGCTCGACCAGACAACAAGAGGGAAAACACGCACTGAGAGCGGAAGTGTTTTCCGGTTGTTTTGTGTATATTTACGGGAGCCTATATATTGTTGGAAGTTCAAGGGAAAAAAAAAATCAAATTTGGAACTTTCAGCAAACGAGTTAAGTAAAATTAGAA
Organism: Alisma plantago-aquatica; assembly: GCA_963693085.1. NCBI lineage: Eukaryota > Viridiplantae > Streptophyta > Magnoliopsida > Alismatales > Alismataceae > Alisma > Alisma plantago-aquatica. The sequence continues at coordinate 693,295,228 of OY856409.1, forward strand.
ACGTAATTTGACTTCCCAAATATTTTCAGAATAACTTATACCAAACCAATCAGACTCTGAACGAAATTTCTTATAACATACATCATACCACACACGAAGCGTGACAATGTGTAAGGAGGTCGGACGCATATCCTATAGGAGGCCTCCTATAGAAAAATGGTAGGAGACCAATCAAAATTTTTTGTAGTATTAAAGAATTCATTTTAATGAAAAATAATTTCTCTCTCTATTAATTTTTTTGTGGGTTGGGTTTTTGGTGTTCTCATTGGTTGTCCTATAAAATAAGTATATGAGACCTCCTATACTTATTTTATAGGACAACCAATGAGAACACCAAAAACCCAACCCACAAAAAAATTAATAGAGAGAGAGAAATTATTTTTTTAGCATTAAAACGAATTCTTTAATGCTACAAAAAATTCTGATTTGTCTCCTACTATTTTTCTCTATAGGAGACCTCCTGTAGGATAGGCGTCCTAAGGAGGTGGTACCATATCATTAAATATGGTAATGGCATCACCAGTTATTAAATCTACTATCGCGGGAGGTTTGGTTTGGGCAACACCATTCTTTTTCCCACTAGTGATGCTCATTCCAGTTATCAATGAAAATATATAATATTCTCAATTGAAATCTTACTTTTGGCATAACGATTTGAAGCATCCCGTAGTAACATTCTGAATTCACCGCTAGAGGACGGATCTGCTGCACCCATTTTTAATGGGTGCAGTGTTGAAAATAAAAGTGGTGGGTCTGGATTAAATGCAATGGAAACCCGGCATCATCTGCAATAAGGAGTAGCGCACTCATATCCGGATGCTGGGTCCTAAATATAGCCTAGACATATTTTTTGTGCTTTACATGGTGGTGAGACCTGCAAATGGCAATAACAGCAAACTCCCATGCCAAGACTGTATGGTCTCCCATTGCCAACAATAACGAATTTATTCTCCAAACCCCTTCTTCCTTCTATCTTTATGCATAGTCCTTCCATATTAGGTGTTTCCAATAAACTCTACCAAAGTAAAATGAAGGCCAAAACAATCGTAGACCATTTATTAATAGTTCCAAACAACTCGCTTATTTCTGGCAATAACATTTTGACCATCAAAAAACTATTTCCATAGAAGGCGTTACACCACATTTATTGCAGTTTGGAATATCCTATATGAAGTAACAAAGATTGTTGGGATAATTTCTGATAAAAATATATCCTTTTGGAGTCATCTGTCATCTCATATTGGCCCAATCCTTTGAGCGCGGTAAACGGAAAACTTGGGATGGAAGCTTTCCTATACGGAGGACTCGGCGAGGAGGATGGCAAAGCTAGGTGGGACCGTTGTAAGAAGTGTGCGTTTCGTCTCTGCACAGTGATTCAGGGGCAATTCTACGATCAGATCGCGCTGCTGCTGGGAGATCTAGAAGAAGCCCTGGTTCGGCTCCGCCTTCAGAAAGAACGGCAGAGCAAGGAGCAACATCACCCGGCCCCGTCTTCTGTTCCGCAAGGTAGCAGCAGAGACGCGGAAGGAGAAGGACTATGGGCGATTTCCTCCTATGCAGCGGCGGTGTCGACAGTACCTGCGGTCGGTGGGACAGCAGCAGAATGGGAGGGCACCAGGGAGGATCTCGAGGAGAAGCTAGGTCGGCAGCGCCAAATGTTCGAGATTCTGGAGGAAGTGCTCATAATAACTAACTGGATAATAACCAACTGGCGTTCAGGAAAGCAGAACGCTAGCCCTGACTTAGCTCGTTGGGGAGAGGAGCCGCTGCCGGAGTTATCGGCGGTCGTGCGCAGGAGCTGGGGCCGCTGGCTCGAAATCCCGAAGTCAGTAGCCCTTTTATCCATAACCATCGTTTTTACACCGTTGACTTGGACGACAAAGTGGGTCTCCCTAACTCCTTCATTCTACACAATTTTCTTTGAAAAAAAATCACAATAAACGAGTTCAGCAGACATATTGACCAAAATAACTTAGTAGAATAAAATGTACTCAATAGACGAGTTTGATGGAGTAAAATAAAATGTACGCAATTTTATCCGACGCCACCATTGTAATTGGTCCACATCGGCAAAAAAAATTTGAAACTGCCTCACAACGACACATTCCACTTGGCAGTCCAAAAATGAAGACGCCAAATGGAATGACGTCTTCACTCATGGACTACCACATGGCACAGCCACTGAACAACTCGTTTCATTTTATTTCTTTGTTTTTATATGCACTTTGCTACCATGTAATTAATTAATGTGTATTATTTACATTTCAATTAGTATATATTATTTTACGTTAATTACTCATTCTATCTAAATAAAAAACTTTAATATTACTAATATAAAATATTTTTGATATTTAAAGAATTTTGACACATTTTGATATATTTAGTTATAAATGCATCCATTGCTGATATATTTAACGACATACATGCACTCATTATATATATACATGTATTTATTATTTAAATATAATAATTTTTTAAATAAATTTTAAAATTATATGACACAAAATATTATTCAAATTTGTACATAAAAGATTATGTTACACATAAGCAATAATTACTAAATTAATCAAAATATTTATATGTATATTACACAAAATAAAATATTCAATATAATATAGCAATATATACACACATTTTACATATATCGTTTTCTTTTTATATTAGATTTAATGGATTTGAATTAGATGTTTGAAACAAAAATAAATAAAATATTAGATAGATATAATTTTATGCATTTATTGAATTTGGATCAATACCTTATGTAAAAAAAATGTATTTATTTGATAAATATATCTGAGTATAATAATAGTATGTATATATCTTTAATATATCATTAAAAAGTAAATATTCAAATATGAACATATAATAGAAATACAAAAATAAATAAAATATTAGATAGATATAATTTTATGCATTTATTGCATTTGGATTAATAACTTATGTAAAAGAATATTATATTTAATTGATTAATATATCTGAGTATAATAATTGTATGTAAATATCTTTAATATATCAATAATAAATAAATATACAAATATGAACATATAGTAGACAACATTTTAATTTAGTGTCATATATAAATTATTAATATTAACGTGCATAGTATAAAATATGATATAATATCTAAAATAATATTATGTATATAACGAGTGTATATATAGTGCTATATTACATTGAATTTTTTTATATTATTTAAGATACATATTAATATTATCTGATTAATATAGTAATTACTTTTATGTGTAATATAATCTTTTACATACTACATTGAATATTATTTTTATCATATAATTTGAAAGTTTACTTTAAAAGTTTATATTAAACTCGTAAATATATCTATAAACAATAATTGTATGCATTGGTAGTTAAATATGTTATTAATAAATAGATTTATAAATCAATATATTAAATATAATATATTATTTAAATATCAAATAAAAATTGTATAATTAATATTAAAGTGATATTTTTATTTATATAAAATAATTAATTATTTAAAATAATATATATTAATTAAAATGTAAATATTGCACATTAACTAGATACATGGTAGCAAAATATGAAAATAAAATAAAACAAAACGAGTAGCGGAGCGTCTATGCCAAGTGGCAGTCCAGGAGTGAAGACGCCAATCCTTTTGACGTCTTCATTTTTGGACCGCCAAGTGCCACAAGGCGCACGAGACTGTTTCAATTTTTATATTTTTGAACCAATTAGAATTGAGACGTCGGATCAAATGGCGTCTCCACTATGTTTTTTTCTCAAACTCGTCTATTCCGGTCATTTTATTCAAAACTCGTCTATTTTGATCAATATTTTTACAAACTCGTTTATTTTATTTTATTTTCCAATTTTCTTCATATATTGCTCTGGTACAGGTCATCCCCGGCATACAAGAAGGCGTGCATTTTCAGCATCAATGAGCTGGCGGCCTTCTCTACCCTGAACAACTGGTTGGCCGAGAGCATTTCGTTCACTGAGGAGCTCAACCGAGCGGTAACAGGCATGTTCGATCAGGCGAAGATAATCGTGGAGGAGCTTCACTTTAACCCGGCCCGACGACTACTACATCTAGACGAGGAAGGCAGGTCTCTAGAGAACGAGGCTGGGCAGGGAAGGCCAGGCTCTGTCGCTGGTCCTGAACCCGATGTCGCTGATGGTGCCGGGACGGAGTCGAAGTCAGCTGAGGGTAGTCAAAGCGAGAGTTGAACTGCGTCTGTGGATCATCAATCTGCAGGGTGGACCGAGTGGTGCGAGTTTGGTTTCTACATTGGTTACCAATCTGATGAATACGGAAGCAGCTTTTGCGTTTTCTTCAATGAAACCATTGATTTCGTTCGTGAGAACGTGTGATGTTCTTGTTCTCATTCATTTTGCATAAGACTGCGGCGTGGTTCAGCAATACTTAATATTTATATGACGACTGATCATACATCACATAATGTCAGTGGTTGCTCGATCACGACGTAAAAATGTCATCAGGATCATCGTACTCGTGAAGAAGTTGCTTCTGGATGTAAACATTCTATCTCGAATCTTACTGTTTTAATGCGACATGTTTGGAGAAGAAACCAAAATGACGCATGCACTTTGGAAAAAATTTACTCAATTAAGCACTGTAAAAGATTTGACTTCTAAGATAACACACGTCTCATGTTCACCGCCTTTCTTATGAGTGGAAATAAACAGCAACAAACCATTAGTATTCATAAGCACCCCCTTTAATAAGTACCTTTATTTATTCAATCTATTCTATAGGAATGGTTACTATATCAATGAGCAATATGTCAAAGAAACATGCTAAAATCATACACACACTAGTAATGAAACTATTTCGAGAGTTACAACCCAAACCAAAAGCCAAAAGAAATCACACATGCCTCACGAACATCAAATCAAAGTATGCCAGTGAAGGGGGCATCCCTACCCATTTATACAACACACATATCAAAAGGTAACTTTTGGAAGCTAGAGAGATTTATATGAGAAAGACTAAAGCCAAGATAGAGAGACCATAAGTGATATGTAATGATCAATATTAATCAAGAGAAACACCATTCGTATTGGCATGCTTGATAGATGTATCTGATGATATCTATTTGATGGGAGTGATTAAGGCACATATGAGCCAAGCTTGAAAAGGTGCATCACTAAGAAAATCTTTTGGATTTGTAGGACATAGAGGAACATTAAGAGAGACAGAAAAGAAAAAGATTGGTGTCCCAACTTGTCTCATATGTACATTGGACTATGGCCCTAATATGTGATTTGTGTATGCAATTTATTTATGTTATTTTTCATTAAAATCAAAGAAAAAATGAGAATGACACAAAATATCCAAAACTATCATATACCATAAAACAAGCAGGGTATCTTTGGAGTGGTAAACATAGTCTCTATCAACTCAAATCGGTTTTATTAGATAACATATAGCTTAAATGCAAACATATAGCATAAGAGAAATAATACTTTTACCCCTCGTAACATGTTAGATCTTTGTAGCATAGTCATCTCAAATGCAAATAGAACCCTTGATGAAAGGTTTGGGTGGATGTGTGACACTTGTATATATGATTGATTAATACAATAGTAGAATATGCTTAATATGGTTTCATACAAGATAAATAAAAAATTACATTGTAATATAAATCTACCCATACTATTTCTATTCTTTTCATTACTTCATGTACATTGATATTTGTCCCACACTAAGTATCCAAATTATTGATATCCACCCTTATTCCTACATACATCGTATCCCTAAATACAACACAACAAAATTTCATCTCTTTCGTGGTTAGATTGTATCATAAAATTGGATCTAGTCTGTGAGGAGGAAAGCATTTGAGTGTTGCAAAGCTTATGTCAATGGCATGCCTAAATTGTACGTTTAAAACGTAAGCGTACATGTCGAAGTAATACAGGCCAAAGAGACCCAAATATCGAACACAGGGAAACGTAATTCAAGAAACTACTATTAATTACTTGTCGATCAGCTAAGCTGAAGAAAACTTTGATTTAAGAGTTATTAAACTAATTGCAAGAAAGAAAACTAATGTAATGGGTTGTGATCACAATGAGAAGAAATTCTCTAGGATTGTGGTTTCGCCACGTTAGACACTACAATTTTAACCTAAGATTAATATATTTTCCTCCCACTCTTAGACAAAGAGCCTGTAGCAAGAACTACCCACTCTGCAGTGTAGTCCACTACCTATGCTAATGCCAATCCCAATCTCATTTCCATAGTAATTGGTCGATTAGTTAGGTGTTTTACGAATAATATCTGGGTGATCTCTTCACGTTCGTAAGCCTCCTTTCTCAAAGGGCGATATAAAACATGTGTTATATGGATTTCCAATCCTTAATCCTCCTCCCAAAGTTATTAACAATCTAATCAATCACCTGTGGTGCGCAACATAGACAAGTCAATATGATTTCATAGCAACATGCCCACGAATAAGTAGAAAACAGTATATTAATACAAAAGATCCATATACAATGTACGAACGGGCTACTCTCGTATCCTAAAGAACACAGAGATTAGCCCCTCATGATTTTCATGGACAAAAACATGCTAAGAAGAAGGGAAAATGTGGAGAACATAGAAAATCAATGAACCCCTTGGAGAAACGTGATTAGGACGCTCCACGCCGATGAAGGGATCCACAATCCGCAATTTCTGCCCACCGAACGTGCCCGGAACCTCTTGAATGTGCAGTTCTCATCCTCCTTTCCCGTGTCGTTGCTATCTTGTAATGGAATAGAACGTGATTGATTAGGTATGAACGAAATCCCCTTAAGTCATAGAAGTGACTTATGGAGAAATAAATCCTCAACTGTTGGATTAAACTTAATTTTCCGGACTGCCTGATTGGGCAGACTCAGTAGTACTGACTTTTGAACTCAGTAGTACTGAGTCTGAAAGTCGAATCTGCTCAGATGCAAAGTCGGTAGTACTGACTTTTGGAGTCGATAATACCGAGTCTATGAGACTCTTGTGATCCTGAAATCCCACAAAAATGTACATAAGTACTTGAAATATAATATATCATTCAAAAACATTAAAATTATGCTTATTTGATGTAATTAAGTAACACAGGTTAATATTAATAAACCATGCCCAAATTTATATGAAAAAATAGTAAGTGCACAAAAAACAATATAAAAATAGCCTGTGAAAATGACAAATATACAATGCATCAAACTCCCCTAAGCTTAAATGTTGCTCATCCTCGAACAACACACTCTCGGATCTGTTTGAAACAAATCAGCAAAAGGACAAGGAATATGAACTTCATTTCTCAACTACTCCCACTTGGTGGTCCTAAACCGGCCTTCACAGATCACTGAACAATCAACTGCTGCATAGCGACCAAAAATTTCTATAAAAGTTGTCCATCCTTAGATCAATGAATACTATCAAGAGAGAAGTTAACATCATAATTAATCAGGCATTATCTTGGTGCATTATGTCATTCCCTATTCTACATTGCTCTTTCCTAACTACCAATCTACTTGGAAGCAACTCTCCATATAAAAAAATGAGGAGAATAAATCATTTGAGTGGCCTACCAATAAGAGAAATGAACGATATGACATAGGTGGAAATTGAAGAATCACAAGTACTTCCAAATTATTTATGCAAAATAAAACATGATGAACCTATTTGGTGAAAAGAATGAGAAATGCATGAGTCCTAATGCCTACTTTATTAGTAGAATGATGCACGAGTCAAAAGATGTTGTCAATTTGACGAACAAAAGTTTGAAGAAAAGAATGCATCATGTGTATGTTTCTCTCATTTTATGAAGAGTTGAGGGCATCCTTTCTCCCTCTTAACTTTAAAACATAAACAAACTCTTTTTCTTTTTCATTTTTTGGCCCATTATTTTAACATGATGGAACGTTATGCTTGGGCCTTACTACATATCATTCATTTTTTTTTCTTTTTTATGAGGGTATGGATGTGTATCCCTGCACTCCAATTTCAAAGGAAAATGATACCCACATGATATAGCAATGAATGATGAAAAATGCATGAAATCTACATGTATTTGTTTATTCAACTAGAATGACGTTTACATAAATTGTTGAAGTACACAACTTGGTATATTTTTTTCATTTTTGTAATGAATGCAATTAAAGAAAACTAACTATCATGCCACCTACTATGCTATGAAATGCAAATGAGAGAAAATAATTCGGAGTACTTGTTCATCTTAAGGTGGTTGGTCAATAAGGAGTGGAGGATGGGTGAAATCACATAACTAAGAGACAAAGCCTTTCATGAATTTATGATATGACACTCTCTAATGACTTGTGCACAGGGTAACCTTAGGGTTTCTTTCTTAAACTTCAATTTAAGGTCCCGTTAACTGTTTGATATATTCAAGCTCAAACCCCATCTTCATTCACATTTCATGAATAATTAAGATGTCCATCACTACTATAGAAAACATTTTTTACAACAGTTCATTTTTTCATTTTACAATGGGTGTTAACTGTTGTATTAGATCGTGTGGTCTTATGGGGGTGTTTTATACATGTTATAATACATGTATTTATACAACAGTTGAAACATGTTGTCTTTCAATGAATGACCTATTTTAATATGAGTGTTCTATACAACATGTGGTGCACCCATTGTGATATGTATTATTAAATAATTGAAACATGTTGTCATTCACTAAACACATCCGTTGTAATAGGGGTATTTTTTACAACATGTACTGCACCCATTGTAATATATATTATACAACAGTTGAAGCATATTGTCTTTGACTAAACACCTATTGTAATCGAGGTGTTTTTACAACATGCAGTGGGCATGTTGTAATATATATGTTTATACAACAGTTGAAGCATGTCGTCTTTCCTACAGCTTGTCATTTTTAAACACCTATTGTCATTTTTTCACTTTCATAAAATGATGGCGCAGCATGATGGTGAGCACCCGGTTAATACTAACCCTACAGCTTATATTGGCTCCTTATAGGAACTTCCACTGCAGGTCCTTAATCTTTTCGCCCGCATGCCTGGCTATGACGAAATCAAGAAAACCATGTTCTTAATGGCTCCTTCCAAGGCGCCTGGCCCCGACGGTATTCACAACGGGTTTATCTAGAACCAATGGAACACGATTGGTCCCTCTATCATCAAAACTGTGCAACTAGCTTTCAATACGGGCTCAATTGACAGCAAATTAGCAGAATCCTACATGGTCCTTATTCCTAAAGTTAGGCAGCCCCAAAGGTGCACGGAGCTCCGCCCTATCTCCCTCAACAATTCCTGCTTCAAGTTGATCTCAAAGATTCTTGTAGAACGCCTCAAACCCTTCCTACCTGGATGGATCTCAAATAACCAATCAAGCTTCATCCCCGGCAGGAGGATCAACGATAATATTCTTCTGGTGAAGGAGGTCATTCATTCAATGAAGCAAAAGTCGGGTGGGAAGCGTTGGGTCGCCATCAAACTTGATCTTTCCAAGGCCTTCGACCGTATGAGCTGGGAATTCATTGAGGATACCCTCAGGAGGACAGGTCTACCTTCCATTACTATTGCTCTTATTATGAATATCATTACAAGTGGGAACTCCTCTATCCTTTGGGAAGGTGCGCCACTGCCGGCCTTCAAATCGACCAGAGGTGTCCGTCAAGGTGATCCTCTCAGCCCTTATATCTTCGTTTTGTGTATGGAACGTCTTTCCCAGGCCATCAATGCAGCAATCTCTAACAATCTCTAGAAGCCTATCCGCTTAACGAGACGAGGCACACCTCTCTCCCACATCTTCTTTTCCGATGACATCCTACTAATGGTTGAAGCAAGCGAGAGCCAAGCGGGAGCCATCCTGGATGTCCTCAACCAATTTAGTAATGTCTCAGGTCAAGTAATCTCAAAAGAAAAGTGACACTGCTTCTTCTCCGCTAACACCACCAACCCTGAAAAACGTGCTTTCGCCCGTGCGATAGGGATAGCCCACACCACTGATCTTGGGAAATATCTTGGGGTCCCGATTCTCCATCATCGTATTAACAAAAGCACCCATCAACACCTTGTTACAGGCATCAAAGAGCGCATGTCGAGCTGGGCTGCCCGACACCTCTCCACAGCAGGTCGGATAACACTAGCTAAAGCTACGCTGCAAGCAATTCCGGCTTATACCATGCAAACCGTCAATCTCTCACCCACGCTTTGTGATGACATCAATCGACACATCAAAGACTTCATCTGGTCTGGTGGCAGAGAGCAGAAGAAACTCTCGCTGGTGTCATGGAAAAAGGTTACAAGACTCAAATCCGATGGTGGGTTAGGCATCAAGAATGCAAGAGATCAAAATGCTGCCCTAATGTTGAAGAATGTTTGGGCTTTCTTGAACAACCAGCCGACCCTTTGGGTTACAATACTTAAAGAAAAGTATATGAGGGATAATCGTGTCGCCAAAAAACCTTGTTCCTCGGTCTGGGATTTTATTAAACGCAACATGCATAAAATCACCAGTATGTGCCACAAATCTGTTATCTCAGGCTCGGAAACCTGTGTTTGGTCAGATAAATGGTTGAATGGTACTTCCGTTCTTGAACTCAACCCTACCTGGGCTATACCTCCGGATTTGCAGGACTTAAAAGTCAGCTCCCTTCGTCTTGACAATGGCGACTGGGACTATGAGTTCATAACCAACTACATGCCGCCGGAAGCAAACCGGATCATCCAGCACATCCCCCCGCCAACTGGAGACGCCGGTGCAGATATCTGGGTATGGCCACCTGACCCGATGGGCAACCTGACAGCGAAAGGCGCCTACACCTGGATCAAAGAGGACGATCCTTGTTCTATGCCGGGTGACTGGACATCTATTTGGAAACTGAAGATCCCGGAATGACTGAAGTTCTTCCTTTGGTTACTGAAACACCGTGCTTTGCTCACAAATACTGAGAAATGCAGACGCCACTTGGAGGTGGACATAGTTTGTCCTCTCTGTAATAACCATGATGACACGTTACTTCATTGCCTACGAGACTGTCACCATTGTAATGGCATCTGGAGGAAACTCGATGCCCCTCCGAACTCCCTCCTGCTGAGCGAGGATGACTGGATCAACTGGCTTATCTCCTTCCAAAAGGTCAATGAGGTCTCTACCATTCTCTATATCGTGGCGTGCTGGCACATCTGGAACTGTCGGAACAAACAAGTTCATGAGAACCATCACCCAAAAGAAAGTGATATGATCGCCTTCATAAAGGAAAGAACGAGAGCTATCCTATCCTGCATGAATCTGAGCCCACACAAGCCTATTCTGCCCAATGGGTCCTTCACCTCTCCAGCCCCTCCCGAACATCTGCTGTTCGTTGATGCCGCATTCAACATTCTAACTTTGGATGCTGGTATTGGCATTCACATCCTTGATCAATCTGGCCACTTCATCCAAGGCGAAGGTCTCTTCCTCAGAGCCTCATCGGCGCTGCAAGCCGAATTCATAGCTATCACAACGGCGACCTCTATCTGCAAGGCTCGGAATATGCATAACTCTATCATTATCTCTGACTCCAGCATGTCGGTGCAGCTGATCCATGAGTCATCCTGTAATTCACCGAGGCTCCAGCAACTCTGGAGGAAATTTCATGTCACTAAGGCAGCTCTACACCGCCTCCTGGTCCTGTATACACCAAGAGAGCTGAATCAGGCTGCTGACAGAACTGCAAAACTTTCTTTATCTTCCCGCAATTCCTTTTCTTTCCATTGTACCACGCCACTATGGCCACTACATAGCCTTGATATCAAGTTATCTGACTTTTGGCCTGCATTAGAGCGCAGGATGAATATATAAGCTCTATTTCCCCCCAAAAAAAGAAGCATGTCGTCTTTCCATAAATACACTCATTGTAATTTGGGTGTTTATACAACATGTGGTGTGCTTATTGTAATTACACATGTTGTAGTTCACTAGAGACACTTGTTGTAATCGGGGTCCATTTTTCATACACACCCATTGTAATAGGTGTGGATAATAATCAATCATCCTTGTAAAATTCAACCTTATAAAAATCTTGAAAAAAAACTTACACTCAATTTAATAAATAATCAATCATCCTTATAAAAATTCAATAATACAAAGTAGTGAATACACACTCTAGAATCGAACTGAAAATTAACTACAAAAGTTTCACACATTGATCTATGCTAGAGAAAAGATGTCTCCCCTCATATCACATAATTTGATGTGTCCTCAAGAACACACGTCGCCCACTCGTTTCGGACCTCGTCGATCTCTTCTTGGTTGATGCACGACCAATATTCTTCGAATAATACTGCAACCATATATCAAATATGTCAACATATTGTCATTTATTCAATGTACTTAGAAATTTAAACAAACTAAAAGAGTATAATAATAAGTAGATCACACTCAAGAAAATTTCTAATTCTTACATTAGTAATGTCTCTCACGTACTTTAACACATAATACCCACAATCTGTGTTGTTTGACTGCTTTGGACACAATATAAAATAAATATGAGATAAATAGAAATAATATTTTGGTGTGCTAATGGTTCAAGATTATTCTAACATATTTTTTCTTGAACTATTAGGTTTATTCAAACAAGAGAGATAAAATGTGAGATCAAATTTACATCTAGAACATTGCATATATAATTGACATTATATACATTGGCATAATTGAGAGAGTTGGATAAGAAACTACATGAACGTTTAGGTAAGGGCACTAGAATAAACCAGAAAGTTGAAGAAGAAAGAACATAAATGTTAAGATATGGGCTTAGTACAACAATGAGATAAAATAATAGGAAATAGTAAAATGAAATGGTACTAAAAATATATATCAGCTTATATTTTGTTCATGTTTGTGTCGTCGGTTCTAGATCAATATACCAAAGATTGATTGTGCTTAGTGATTGACTTATCTATTGCCCAGGATTAATTTAAAATGATTCTAGAACATAACATGTATAAGTGACCGTGCAAATGTAAACAACTCTTAAACTCATAAAAGAAGGCAACACATGCAAGTGAATAGACAAGCAACACACAAGCACAATTGGGACCATCCACGATAGGGATAAAACATGAAAATGTGAACATTGAAATGCAGACAACTCCTAAATCAGTAAAGAATGCAACACAGAAATAGTTAAGCTATACACAATGCAAAAGCATGACATTAGAGGGGTGCACAACGAAGGACATTGACAACTCTATGGTAGTCAATCTTGGATGGTAAACGTGTGCTGATAATTGTCAAAATAGTGAAGAAGCATGAGGTCTAAGATGGATTATTGGTGTTTAAGGCTAGTTTTGATGCCTTATCATCCATTGCAGGGTCCATTGGAAGTCTAGTTGAGGCTGACACCCCAAAGAAGGTTAATCATGAACTGTGTAGATTACAACAACTACCTAGAGTTCATTGAGGCTCTAGATGACTATGGCCTCATGGATTTAGGTGTGAGGGGGCAATGATGAGCTTCAAGAGATTTCTTCTACAGGAGAGACCGCATATGATTGCTCAATAAGAAAGGAGGGGGGAAATTAGTAGTGGTTGAGAGGCAGAACCCTGACCACACCCCCATCCTAATCACTACTACTGAATAAATATTGAGCAATAGATGTATCATAATAACAAGGACGAGTTGGTAGGAGGCATTCGAATTTATCTTTCTACTCAACAACAATTGGAGGGCAGAAGAGAGTTTAATTCAGGCGGCGATGTCCTTTATTACTACAACCAAAAGTGGGATATAGAGAAACAAAAGAGAATGAACAAGAGGAAAAAAAAATGTACGTAAGGCTAATCGTTGCTCATTGCAAATTAGAAGATAGCTATTTCTAGGTAGACAAAGAAGTATCATCAATTAATACCTAAGAATATATTCCCACTATCAATTAATACCTAAGAATATATGCCCATGTGATATATAATTAGTAGGAACTATGTGATTCACATACCTAGAAATCCTTGTCCTTGTCATGTTGGTAGAGATTCTTAAGCTAGCCACAAAGGTCCTCCCAAATGGACATGATGGCTCTGGGGACTGAAGAAGTAGTAGTGGAGCAAACTTCAACGACTACGTCGAAGACAATGCCGGAAGTGGTGTTGGTGGCAACAATGGGGATGTGTCCCTACATAAATGCCTCAGCTAACCTCGAACATGAATGGGATGGCTCTGAGCTACTTGAAGCATTTGTTTCGACACTTCAATTAGCTTCCCCTACATCTGCACATACCATAGCTTCCCATTTGTGGTGGACCTCTCATTAGATGTTGGAGCTCCTCCCTTAGGAACTTCAAGTTCCCAATAGCCAATATCTTATGGATGAGTGGCTCAACCTTAAGTGTCATGACCTACTCCCTATTCAGCAACAATGCATATGACCTTGTCTAGGAGAGTGTAAGAAGTGTAGCCAACTAGGTGACTAATGATGATAGCATAGGAATGAAGATGCAACATGTCCTTCAAAAGTTGAACTAGAGAATATTAAGTCTCAAGTTGGACACATAGATTGAAAGAATATTTATGCAGTTGAATGTTATATGGAAGTTCTAGACACCATGACTTTTATTTTCATGTAGGAAACTATAAATTTTGGAATATCAATGAGAATATATAACATATGAAGAAAACATCTAACTTCTCCAAATCAAAACATAAATGGATTCTACCATTCTCACATAGGATGAAAATTACCTTGGGCCTTGTTGTAAGATTGAGATGTGCATGTCATGATGCCACTACACCATCGCATCTTGAACTCATCCTAATTCTTATTAATGTTTGTCGTAGTAAATGTTATTATTATATTAAAAAATTAGTTGTTGAAAGGTTAAAAAAAGCACCACATTATAATGACCTCGGTAATTAATTTATTGAACACCTCTAAGGTTTTGTTGCTCTCCATCTATTCGTCATGGGTTAAGCACATGATGGATGCTTTTTTTTTGTAAAGAATCCGAATGTAAGTGCAAAAAGAAACAATTGTTAAAGAAAATATTACATAATGGTCTGGAAAATATTTCAGAATTTGTAATGCCATAGAGTTGTAAGCCATACAAGATTATTAATTTTATACAATAAAAGCCAAAGAAGACAAACCTTGTTGGTGGTAACTTTGTCTCACATATAAAATTTATTAGCTTAGTTGTTTGAAACTGTTATTGAGTTAACAATTTATAAATAATTGTATCAATAAATGAATGGAGATTCTTTTTAAATAAGAAACCCAATAGATAACTAACGGTACATAAAAAAATTACAAACACGACGTAACAATGTCTGTTACATAATTCTTAACCAAAAATAAAATTTATAATTCTCAACCAATAAGCTTTATCATCCAAGGACCACTTAAGTTGTTACCCAACTCGGGGGTGTGTGTAAATAGATTGTGAGATGTGTATAGATGCTAAAATCGTGGTGGAAATCATGCATGCAACCAAATACTATGGCGTGGTGGCAATCATGAATATTTTTGTACTACACAAAAATTTAGAGTCAAGGATGGTGCCTATATGTTTCATTGACCTGAACAAGTTAGGCTGATAGGTATAGAGACAAGTCAAGGTTATTGCATAACATATTTTCATCCATAGAAATTATAATTAAATATTTAATTATATATCTTAAAAACATAAAACAAAAGCAAGATCGTTGCATAATACTTATTCTTGAATAATCAAACAAAGAAAAAAAAGACATGACAGCTGCATTCCTTAGCTGTGCAACATAGTAATTTAATAATTATCAAATTGCTAATACATGTACCGATCCATTGCTAATACATGTACCGATCCATGTCGTAACTTGCAATAGCTTAACAAAAGGATAAGTAATGAAGCAACTTAGGTTCGTACACTAGAAAAAGTATATTAGAATTATCTCCAAGGCACATCCTGGGATTTTCTGTACTCATTGGGGCAGCAAGATATGGTTCTTTAACAAAATACTAAACATTTTTTCTTGACCACGAACTTAGTTATATTTGATTTTTTTATTTAAAAAGATATCTAAAAGGGGAAAGATAAACCAAGAGTCCTACAAAGTCGTAGCTAATAGAAAAAGAAAACCTGACCACATACCAATGTCAAATGGAAGTTAAACTATACATGCCTTCCACTTTGGTCCGATACAAATTCTAAGTAACTTTTCAACAAGTGTTGATGACTAAAATTACTTGTACATTGATATGTTCTAAATGAAACTGCATTCAAAGAAAGTAACTATAAGAAGAAATGTAACAGTTATAAAAAAAATATTGTTACAAAGTTGAACAAACAATAACATATTTAATTGCAACTCTAACAAATGGATTGAAAAATATAACAAAATAACAAACAGGGCATAGGAGAAACTAATAAAAAAAAGCCCAAGAACAAAGAAACATTCTGTTTTACCGATACGGTTGACCATTGGAAAAAAAACCAAATAAAACTCTAGATAGGATAACTCAACGAAGTAGTAAACATCATGCTGGATTCTAATGAATAATCAACTAGAAGACGCTTTACCCTGAAATTGCACCCTAATATGTGAAAAAAGATGTAAACAAAGTGCCTGGATTGTAAGCACCCAAACCAGCCGACCAACAACATAGACTAAAAGTAATTGTTTGCAGATAGGGAACCTTGTCGTGAGCGTCCCCGTAGCTCTTTACTATCAGATTAAGAATTCAGTATACACCATTTTCTCATTCGGGCGTCTGTACAATTGGGCGAGTAGAATTTTATGCCTTGGGGGTTGCAATTGAAATCAAGGACGTCAACATATTGTTTCAGTTGTTATTCGGAAGATGACGCGCGACTGGAAGAGGAGTGAACATACATACCTAAAACATATGGAGCGCAAGGCTAATTGTTGCTACGCCCCTTTCTCTCCTAGGGCCAGCCATGGCTGGCGAGGGATACATAGGCAAAGCGTCGACCTAACAAGGAGATAGGGTGCAGATAATAGAGGATGAGCGATGAGCGGAAGCTAGGTTTCCATAGCGCGCATCAAGCCGAACGTTTCCAGCACGGCTGAGGATTCGTGCAAGAAAAAAAGGGGAACAATAGAATGCAGTGCTTTGTTTTTATCTTTTCGGCGGCAATGGAGAGAAATATGACTAGTCAAACTCCTTTTATTCGAGAAAGGTCCGCAGTCTTTGGCGCTTCTATTATAATTTTTTTCCATTTTGGTGATTATCTCTACTTTACCGCTAATACTTCTATATAGAAATAGACTCACTAACCAAGATGACATAATCTTTCAAATTTGCCGGAACGTAATGCCGGTTAATAATGATTTATTGTAGGGTCCGTTTCGGGTCACACCATTTGTTTGATTGGGTTCTCAATTCGGAACCGACTTATATTGTGAAATTTAAATCTGGAACTAAACCTGGAGTCGTGTTTGACAATTATTTTTTAAGAATAAAATTAATATGGTGAAGTAAAGGTCCGTCTCGTAAGAGTTGAGAATTTCAAGGGCTTAATTATATTTCCATGGTTACTCGGTGTTATGTTGACCAAACATATGCTGAAAAGCCTGAAATTGATAATGGTGTGAGGCAAGGGTGATAATAGGATCGATTGGGTGTTAGAGCGAGGCAGAGGAAAGATGAATGAGAGGATAAGAGAGGATGCCTTCATCACATCAATTAAAAAAAAGAAAGTCAAAGTAGTAGGAAGAATTTGTATTTTTGTAATAAGGTTGACACATGTGATTATACAACAAGTCGGAGTCTGTTGTATGATCTTAGTATATAACAACAGGTTATAACATGTTGTGTGATTGTGGTCTACTACTACATGTAGCTATTACAACAAGTAAACTCATGTTGTGTGATTATGGTATATTACAATGGTTTAGTCTACGATGTGTAATTGTGGTCTATTACAATGATTTACCATGTGTGGCTATTACAACATGTCACAACATACTGTGTAATTATAGTATAAAATAGCAGGTCAGAGTTTGTTGTGCGATCCTGGTATATAACACCATGTTTTAATATGTTGTGTTATTGTGGTCTATTGCAACATGTATCTACTACAACAGGTGAACGTCTGTTGTGTGATTATGATATATTATAATAGGTTAATCTATGTTGTGTAATGGTGGTCTAATACAACATGTTATCATGTGTGACTATTACAACAAGTTACTGTATGTTGTGTAATTGAGGTATTTTACAACAAGTTTGAGTATGTTGTGATACTACAGTCTATTAAAACAATTTAGTACATGTTGTAGTATCATGTGTACTATAATGAGTTTGAAATGTTGTAAATAACTTATTGTTGTATAAAATACACAATATACAACATACAAATAGGCTCGTTGTGATAAGTATGATAACTACAACACAACTAGTAGAATTGTTGTGTTTCTCCCATTGTAAAAAACATTTTTTGTAGTAGTGCATTCATATTCAATGTCCTTAAGCTGACTAACCCATACACTTCCTCTAAGTGAAATTACTCAAGTACTCACAACTAAGCCCACGAAATGATTTTCAATTTCCATTGCAAACTTGAAAGCACGCATGATAATTGCCAGGAACAAACAAAATTTTACTCCATGTTGTGCTAGATAGATTGTGGATCCTACAAATTTTTAAAATAAAAACTAAAAGTAAGTAAAAAGGGAAGATAAAGCCGTTCCAACACCTACCTCTCCTAAGCTTGAATTTGACCATGTCCTCATAGTCAAAAATCCAAACCTAGAGGTGGAACAAGTATACTTGATGCTCTGAAGGGTGGTGGAGGTGGATGATTGGTGGCTCTTTGGATCAAGTTGTGTAAGCACATATCCTTCTTGTTGGTGCAACTAATTTGTGTCTTTTTGGCATCAAGATATGGCATTCTCTCTCCTTCTTTGAACTTTGAAAATCAGTGCCCACCGGCATGTGTATTTGTGGTGTCGACAACTTCTTCTTGTAGCTTTTGTCACCTTTTTGCTGAAAATTTTTGGTAGTATCGAGTTTGGATTCGGTAGTACCGACTTTGGTTCAGGGTTCAGGTGATTTTTTGGGAAAATTTTCGGTAGTATCTTCTTTGAAAGTCGATTGTACCGACTTTCTACAGAGAGTGCAAAATTTTAACTGATTAGGAGTCGGTAGTACCGAGTATGGACTCGGTAGTACCGACTTTGGCTCTGTCTGCACACCAACCAAAAGCATCAAGGTACCTTCTTTACATCAAATAAAAATCTAACAAAATAAGATGAAAGGTAACTAAGATAAACACCTAAATAAATAATAAATGACAATAATAAAATTGGGTTGCCTCCCATAAGCGCCCTTGTTTAATGTCCTAGGCTCGACATGAATGATCCTCCTCAGCTCAGGTTGTCTTGAGATGGTGGTGAAGATTCATCCGGAAGTCTGAACTCCACTCTATCATCATCTATCCCGAGTGTCAAATAGCCTCTACCAATGGCAGTGATCACATATGATGTATCTTGGAACGACCTCCCTAGCAACATCTCAGACCCTTTCATTTCCTTCATATCCATCACCACAAAGTCAACCAGATAGATGAACTTGTCAACTTTAACCAACATGTCCTCGCATATCCCGTATAGCCTCACAATAAAGCCATCTGACAACTTGATTTCCATAGATGTTCTTGTTGGTTCCTTCAATCCTAACTTTTGGAAGGTGGTAATAGGCATGAGATTAATAATCGCTCCCGAATAACATAGTTCCTACTTGAAGTGTTTGCCACCTATAGTACATGGGATGTAGAAACATCCTGGATTCTTCCTCTTCCTTGGAAGCTTCCCGTTGATCAGTGCACTCATCACCTCATCAACCTGTACAATATCCGTGTCTGTAATCCTATGCTTCTTGTTGATAATATCTTTCAAAAATCTCCCATAAGTAAGAATTTGCTCTACCACCTCCACCAATGGCAAATTATGTGGAGCTTTTCGGAAGATGTCCAGGAACTTTTTGAACTGTGCTTCCTTTTTCCTCGACTTCAGACTATCTGGGTATGGCACATTTGACTTTTCTACTCACCTTTTTGGGGGAATATATGGCCCTTTATGAACTTCCTCCCCTAAGATTGCTTCAACACCATTTCCTGGAGTAGAAATAGGCACATCCTCTATGGGTGGTGTTACCAGTGGCTCTTGCTTCTTAATTGTGGGTGCCCATTTATTGACTGTGACTGTTCCACTGCATAGTTACCCTCTCAGGAACTGTAGTTGGTGAGTTAACAAGAATGGGACCTTAAAGTGCATTGTCCACTAGCGTTCTGCATCCTCATGGTAATCCAAATAGACTGTGAGGAAATGGGACTTTAGGCACACACACCCCATCAGACTCCTGAGTGAGTTGCTTGGGTGCCTCCTCAGTATGACGTTCTCTCTCTTTGAAAACAGAGATGAATCTTACATGGTGATGTTGATGGGTTACATCTACATTCCCATGTGCTCGTTGCTGAATGAACTCCTTTAAGGAATCTACTTGTGCTGCCAACTGAGAAATTTGATATTCAATGTTGCGGATCTAGGCACCTTGGTTTTGCAACTCCCTCTGTGTCTGACCCATAAGTGCTTCATTTTGGCTCACCAGCTTTTCTAACATGTTCTCAATTTTTTCAATCTTGCTAGGTCCCCTGTCCTGCTGGTGTTGCTGGTGCATATACATACAATTCTCTTCTTCACCCCCAGATGATGTTACATCCTTCTGGCACAACTTCATGGCGATGAGGTCAAGCTTCTCATCCAATGCAGAGATGACTTTAGATTCTTCAGTGCTTTTAATGGTTGTCGGGCATTCTCTTTCTTTAATCCATGACTAGTTCTTAGCCATGTTCTTTAGGATCTCTTGGCATCTAGAAGGCTTGTTGTTCAAGAAAAACCCAGCTCCTGCACTATCCAGGGTGGTCCTCTCACCTAATGTAGGCCATAATAGAAGGTCTTTGCTTGGCAATATAAATCTATACCATGGTGAGGCACCTTCCGCAACATATTCTGAAAGTGCTCCCAAGCCCCTAAGTATGACTCTGCAGCCTGTTGCTTGAAGTTGTAAATCTTTTGTGTCAATTCATTCATCTTCTGTAGAGGTAAGTAACACTCAAAGAAAGCGTCTATCATCTGGTCCCATGTCTCTATGGATTCCGGATTGAGGTTATAGAACCAAGACTTAGCATGGTTTGCCAAGGACGATGGAAATAACTTCATGTATATCACGGTGGCAGGAACCTTGCCTATCTTCACCATGTCATAGCTTTCAATGAAATTGCTGATGTGGGTAATTGGGTCTTCAGTATTTTGTCCATGGAAAGCATGTTACCAATGCCACCAACCCAGGATCAATCTTGTAGCTTCCCACATTTATAGCTTTTCGCTTGATTGACCCAAGCTGAGCTGTTGAGGATGGTGCATTGATCTTCTCCCATATGGTTTGTTCTTCTTCTGCGTCACCCATACCTTCTGGTTGTGGATTTGTTGTGGGAGTGTAATCAGTGGTTCGTGTTCGAACCATTCACTAGTACTTGAAATTTGTAAATTCGGTGTGTGAATGTGATACTAGTGAATGAATTAAGAAAATATTTGCAATTCAACTTTGGAAAGAAAAAAAAATGTGGCCTAGAGTGGCCAATTACATCATTCGTAGTGCTTGAATATGTTGTTTCCCCGACAATGGTGCCAAGAAATTGACACGACTAAACTTTATGTGTAAAATGCAAGCATACGCGTCAAAGTAATATAGGACAAAGAGGCCCAGATATCAAACACAGGGAAACGTAATTAAAAGAACTACTACTAACTACTTTTCGATCAGCTAAGATGAAGAAAACTTTGATTTAAGAGTTATTAAACTAATTGCAAGAAAGAAAACTAATGTAATGGGTTGTGATCACAATGAGAAGAAATTCTCTAGGACTGTGGTTTTACCATGATTGACACTGCAATTTTAACCTAACATTAATATATTTTCCTCCCACTCCCGAACAAAGAGCCTATAGCAAGAACTACCCTCTCCCGTAGTGTAGTTCACTGCCTATGCTAATGCCTATCCCATTTTCATAGTAATTAGTTGATTAGATAGGTTCTTTACAAATAATCTTTGGGTAATCTCTTCACGTTCGTAAGCCACCTTTCCCAAAGGGTGATATAAAATGTGTGCTACTATAGATTTTCAATCCTTAATGCTCCTCCCAAAGTTATTAAGGATCTAATTAATCACCTATAGTGCACAACATTGACAATTCAATATGATTTCATAGCAACATGCCCATGAATAAGGAGAAAATAATATATTAATGCAAAAGATCCATATACAATGTACAACCGGCCTACTTCCGGGTCCTATAGAATACAGAGATTAGCCCCTCATGGTTTCCATAGACAAAAATATGCTATGAAGAAGGAAAAATGTGAAGAACTTAGAAAATCGACGAACCCCCTAGAAAAACGTGATTAGGACGCTCTACGCCGTTGAACGAATCTGCAATCTGTAAATTCTACCCATCGAATGTACCTGAAACCTCCCGAACGTGTGGTTCTCCTCCTCATTCTCCTCTCTCGTGTCGTCATCATTTTGCAATGGAATAGAACGTGATTGATTAGGTCTGGCTGAACTCCCCTTAAGTCATATAAGTGACTTAGGGCGAAATAAATCCTCAATCGTTGGATTAAACTTGATTTTCCAGACTGCCTGATTGGGCAGACTCGGTTGTACAGACTTTTGAACTCAGTAGTACCGAGTCTGGAAGTTGAATTTGCTCTGTCTCTGATGCAAAGTCAGTAGTACTAACTTTTGGAGTCGGTAGTACCGAGTCTGTGAGACTCTTGTGATCCTGAAATCACACAAAAATATACATAAGTACGTGAAATCTAATATATCATTTAAAAACATTAAAATTATTCTTATTTGATGCAATTAAGTAACACATGCTAATATTAATAAATTATACACAAATTAATATGAAAATGAATAGCAAGTGCACAAAAAAAAATATAAATAGCCTGTGAAAATGACAAATATACAGTGCATCAATCATGACTTATGAGAATTCTTCTTATTCTTATAATGTTGCCATCAACCATACTCTCCTCCTCCAACACGGTCATCATGGTAAGATTCATCACATCATAATGGGAGTGATCTCCTTCTAGAAGAAGCTATACCACATATTAATGTCTTTGGATCCATCTCAAAGACTTTATCTTGACCATAACATCATAATCATGTGGTGTTCTCCATTATTTAACCCCTTCTTTCTTGCATGATTGCAGCCCAGAGGTAGAATCAAATGTGTGTAGACATGGTGTGTCAATCAAAGGACACGACGTGGTACACCCACTAAAAATCTTACCTTGGCACCGTGTGTCGTATTCCTTACATGCCATGTAGATCGTTGGGGTTTGGTGGTGGACGAGTACATGTTATATCACTTCAAGGACATGACTTGCCCACCATTGTTAGAGTTTTCCCCCAAGATGTATCTACGTATCATGTCATCCTACCAGGACATTGAGTCTTAAGGCATTAAGTCGTGGTCAACTCTCTAAGGAAGAACATGATGTGTTTGTCATATTACATGAAGTGTCAAGTACTATTAGTAACCTTCTCCACTAGAAGATGAATAAAAGTAACATCAAAGAACTTATGTCTTAGTCTAAAGCTTCTTCATCACCTCAACCAAACTAAATAAATGCAATTACATTCAATGTAGTTACAAATTCAGCATTGTGGTTCAAGGGTCAAGGCAAGGGCAAGGGCCAAACTAAGAAACCTCCAACTTGTGATTCTCTTTCCCTATGGGAGAAGCACCACACCATACTCCTCTCTGATTTATGAAAGACCCATACTGTTGATATTATGAATCATGTGATGACTTGAAAAATTGTCTAGGATCATCTGCAACTTTTGTGCTTCAATAATATCTTGAAGATGTACGAGATGACCTTCAAGATGGGCTATCTTAACCAAGATGATAAGAGATTGCATCAATATGTTTGGGAGTATACTCACATAAAAGAGGATTTTGAATTGTGTTTTCCCAATCACCATTGATACAATAAAGATTCAAAAGTACTGATATCAAATGGAAGTTATCAAGTTCCTTGTTGGTCTTCATAAGGAGTAATAAGGAGTCAGAAGCTAGATAACCTGAGGAATAGAGCTTCCCACTTTGGCATTGTCATATTAGTGTGTCCCATTTTCTTCCTTGAGTAGGATTATTTGAAAAGAGGGGTGGTAGATCAAACAAACCTTTGTCTTCTACAATACCACCAACACATCCTATAAAAGAACATGGTTGGGGTGGTACAAGAGGCAAAAATTCATAATTAGAGGAAGAGGATAACCTATGTGTAACCACTATGGAAAGAATGGTCACTACAAAAGATATGGTATGAGATCCACATATACTCTCCTAATTTCTACTTTTGCAACACTCATCTCTACTAAAGAATCTACAGACAATCCCACTTATGATATAAAGATGAGTGATGAGGGTTACATCATCTTCTCTAGTTTTGGACAACCCAACAAGAATCTTCCTCTATTGTTTCTTATTCTTAGAAATAGGAGAATAAGCTCATTTCCTACCTATTATCTCAATCTACATGTTCATCTTCTTGGTTTCTTGACTCGGTTACAATATATCATAATACACACATACAAAGCCTCATATCAGACTTATCTACCAGCAAATCTAATACATCCCATATCACTAGTACTAATGGATCTTTAGTTGTTATTCAAGGCATTGGGACCATTTCACCTCTTCCATACATCACCCCATCATCTTATTTGTTTGTTCAGTAAGTTCACTTTAATTTAATATGTATTAGTAAATGAACTTGGTCACCTATAGTTCCAAATTGTTTTGACCATGATCATTGTTTTATATGGGACTCCAGACAAAGGGAATTCTTGGTGACAAATATGATGGTCAATTTGGTAGTACTCCAAAGGTTTCTATGGTTGCATATTTACTCTATTACATAGTGTTTTAGGTCATTTATCACTTGGGTAACTCTGTATATTGCACCTTAGTTTCTGGTTTAACTAAACTTAATTGTGAAGCCTGTCAATTAGGGAAGCACCATGGATCAATTTTCATATCTTTTCATCATATTTGTGTGGATTGTAGATTTCATATCTCTCATTCTGATGTATGGGGACATGGTACTATATCTTCAAAACTTAGAAATCATTATTTTGTGACATCAATTAATAAATTTTTCAAGAACAACTTTGTTATATTAGATTAAGGATCCTTTTGAAATCTGGTCAATTGTATAAAGCTGAAAATGTTATTTTCGAAACCAATTTTAATGAAAGGTCTACATTTTTCACGTAGATACTGCTAACTAACTTGTTAGTCTTGTTCTCACTATGGTTATTGACTAAGTATTATGTCCTCATACTCCTCAACAAAATGGTATCATTGAACAAAAAAATAGGCATATGATTACACTAGTTGGGATGTTTCTTTACTACATTCATGTTCCTAAAGATTTTTAGGGGATATTATCCTCATAGACAAACGTTTGATCAATCTCATTCCATGATCTATTTTGGATAATAACTCTCTTTTTGGAATTTATATCCTAGTTACTATTATATATGGTTCCACCTATTTGTTTTTTTTCTTTTGTCCATGAGCCTCATGTAGGCCGGGGCAAGCTTAATCCTTGAGCAACTAAGTGTGTGTTCTCCAAAATAATATTTAATATTGGTAATGTAAAGACCCAATTTTTACCAAAAAATATTTACAAATGTGTATCAAAAGTGTAAACAGATCATTATTACAAACATGCTTCACAATAAACTCATAAATCCTTACAAGTTTGATTACAAAATTTAAGCATAGGCATTGATTCCTGTCTAGTCTTCAAGAGCAGATAGCTTCTACATGTCTCTTCTAGGTCTTTTCAATATCACTTGTCCATGAGTTCCCATAGGAAAGAAACCCACACATGGACCCCATGAAGGGAAAATATAGATCAACTAGGTTGGTACTAAATTCAATTATTGAGCTATTTTAAAATAAGGAGTTATGTAATCAAATCTAGGTAAGCTTTCTTGGTGTACTGTGATAATAGAAAATTGATAATATAGTTATGATATTAATTTAAAAACGGGATACAACAATGTGAAGTGATTTATCCCTTACTAGGATCAATAAAGAGATTTCTGAAAAATAATATCAGCATATCAAATTATTCAAAATGAACTGATTTATCTATTGGTGCAATCAATATAATATATTGTCTTTGTCAGTGGCTAGGTGCCTAGTGTTCCCCCCTCTTTGAGAGAATGACACTTTCTCATGTGGGGGTAACCAATACTGTGGGACCTCTAGTTGTCCATTATCCACTGTCCAAGATTAAGGGATATGACCTGTGAATCTAGTCATCCAAAGCACTTAGATAATATTTCAAGTGTTTGTGCCAATATCAAAATCAACCAATATTTCAATTATGCAATGTTGTTCAACATTCAATTTAGTCGTGGCAACCGTCAACAATAGGGAAAGGCTAACAACAAAATTGTTCACCACCTTTGCAAAATTATGTAGATGAAATTCAAGAGGAAAATAAGTAGTTCAATAATGAATTGAGAATATAGTACATGTTTCCAAAAAAGAATTTTCAATCAAGATGTCCACAAGAATGAAAGGACCCAAGGTATCAAGAATCTAATGTATTAGGGTTATTCTATTTTTCTTGGCTTGGATATCAATTTCTAGGTTCTTATTAGGTGAAATAACCCTTTTACCCCCTAGTGATTAGGATATTTTAATACTCATCTTTTATTGTTATAGTATATTATCTCAAGATCATTAATCTCCTCCCCATCAATGTAGTCATATCTAGGTGCACAAATGATATACTAGTTGTTACCCATATATAAATATATATCTATCTATGTATATATATATAATGCATAAATTCATATTTAGACATACATGTGATCACCAAGTCCATAAGGTTATGCTGGTATGGTTCATAGGGATAGATCATGCATACAAAACAATATAAGGTCCAATATTTTTCCATATTCATAGATCTAAACTTTAATATGTACTTAGGTATAGAACATGATTAATTGAGTAAAAAGGGTTAAATATTTTAGCACTTGGGTGAAAAAGTGATACAATATCATATACACATTATTTCTTGTTTTTACCGTACTTATAATTAAATATTCCATCTTCCCGATTAATTGGTTAAATAAAGGAATTCTAA
Organism: Alisma plantago-aquatica; assembly: GCA_963693085.1. NCBI lineage: Eukaryota > Viridiplantae > Streptophyta > Magnoliopsida > Alismatales > Alismataceae > Alisma > Alisma plantago-aquatica. The sequence goes on from OY856409.1 coordinate 693,322,437, forward strand.
GCATCTAGTATTACAATTAGGATCATAGTTATCACGTATGATTGGGTGTCACATGTACACTATTTCAACAAGTTGTTGATCACTAATCTAACCCATTAGGTTGTTTCTCCATTAGTTATACTCTAATAATGTATTAGATTGGTACATGGTATTTCTTTAATGCTTAAAGAAAGAGATCATGTAGATATGTTATGACCTAAATTGTCTACTCTTGTCTCCCTAAGTTCCTGATCCATTTTCATCATTAAATAATTCCCTATAGTTCCTAATGTTAATAATACATGGACTATAGCCTTCATGTTATCATTGCTTGTTTTCTTGGAATAGACGGGAGAGAACAAAGAGGAACAAAGTTATCAAGAATGTTTCAGTGGTCACTCTAGTGGGCAATGTTGAGGGCTCTAGGGGCTGACACACCTTGGATGGTGGTTGTTGAAGCTTCCTTGGTAACCTTCTGACTCGAGGCAGTCCTTAGGTGGAACCATGGTGGAGTAGGTTGGTTGATGTCGACCGTTGGTGTTAGTGACAGGGTATGGGTCGCAAACTCATAGGGGTGTCTATTCAATTGAGTACTAAGAGGTGAACGATCAAATTTGAGGCTGGGTGGAGGTCTATTATCGAGTGGTGGCAGTTGAAGTTGTTGTGGTACAACACTCTCAAGTTAGATCAAGCTCCCATCACAGGGGTAGATATGGACTTAGAGGAATGGAGTCATTCGGGGGTGAGAAGAATGTTATTGAAGCTCCGTCAAAGATGGATGAAGGTCTTGGGGTGATCATGTAATGTTTGGGACTACAATAAGCCATGGTGGATGATCAAAAAGCTCTCCAAAGGTTTGAAAGCTTGGCCATTTGTCAACGAGGTAAGTAGGGGCTGTGTAGGGTTAGGGGCATTTAGGGTTTTTACTCAGGGAGTCTTGGAGGTTCTCTGGACACCATATGATTTGTGTAGGGTGGCATCATGTTGTGAGGATGCCTTGTCAGTTGTTTCTTGGTCAGGTTGCACCCATTAATTTTCCCCTGGTGTTTCGGTGTGTTTTGCCCCAATTCAAGTGGCCATTGGGTTAGGGGAGATAAAGTCAAAGCTAGATGGGTCAAAATAGTCATAGTTTATGTAGGGGAGGGAGAGTAGTCCCTCGCCAAGGGTCTACCTAATAAACAGGCATTGGGAGAAATGCATGCACATGGGGTTGAGGGTGAGTCAAAGTCTGAGTTTGACCCAATTACTAAAATGGGAGCTGAATTCCCTTTTATTATGGATTACCACTTTCCTCTACAATTTTTCATCTCTCAAAACCCACATGTGTTTGCCTTGAACTTTTCAACACTACTTCTATTCAAAAGATTAAAAATACTAACTTCCTCAACTAATAACTCTATAATAGATAAAATAATTACTCTTGAAATTAATCATAACATTAATATTTAAAACTTAATAGTATCTTTTTATGTGATTCTAAAGCCAAGAATCTCTAGTTGAGTTCAATTTATCAAGTGCAGTTCCCAAATGAGATGGCTAGATCAAAATGAGGACAACTTACATTTTGGTTCTCAAAAGTTAAGTTACTTCAAAAGAAGTGCAAACATGAATGCAAATTTAGCAAAGGGGATTTTCAATTTGACAAGATTATGTATAATAGATCAAAAATTAAATTTACTATCAAAATTGAGTATGTTAAAACTCTCCACCCCTTGAAGTGGATTTTGTCCTCAAAATTGATTTATCAATGGTCTATCTAGGTACCATACTCTACACGTTAAAAGGTATCAACTCGAAGATTAAATGGGTATGTATGTTATAATGTAGCATCCTTTACTTTCTTAAATATTACCCTACCCCTAACTCTAGGTTTTAAGGATTTGCATGTGACTTTCCTATAGGCGTTTTCTCATATCTCCATGATTGTGATTTAGCTCCAGAAATCATCGATAAAATTCCAAGAAATCATTTTTTGTACATATAGTAATATAAAGAAAGTAATTTCTTGATGGACAACATTTTGATGTAAAACTAAAAATGGACAAAATCAATTTGGTGAGTAAGTCACAATCACCTTTTCCAACATTTGACATACTATCAATTTGACACGGAAGTGAAATGAAGATTTACCTGGAACTTAAAGGTCAGGAGAGTAAATTCACTTATAATAGGGAAAAAGGACATTATTTTCCATCAAAAGGGATTAATAGATTTAAACTTAGGGCTTCTACTCCAACAATTCACCTTTCAACTACTAGTTTGCCCAATAGTAGTATTCAGATGTTTTTTTTTGACATCCTAATTTGGGTTGACAATTATGTCTAGTATTTATTATTTTCCCCAAGTATAGAAATTCCATTGGTCAGGTTGGTATGCAAAGTGGACAAAGTGGATGGGAGCAATTATGCCAAAACCTTCACTAGACATCCTTCCTTAGACACCTCAGCTCGTTCCACTTACATGGTGATGTTATTAAATAGTGTATTAGACAAATCATTTCACCTAAGTTTGTATTTATATCCTAGGTATGTAGGGTTAGAAAATCTAGGGTGGGTAATGAATTATTTGTCTATGTTCTAAGTGTACTTCTATTTAACCCATATTTCCATGAGATGTTCATGATGTCGACTGTTTATAGTCCGTGATACAATATTTTAAAGATCCAATCTTTACGATCAAATATATAAGAAATTATATCAAAAGTATAAACAAATTTTTATTACAACCATTCTTTACATCCGAGTCGTAGAAGCTTACAAGTATGATTAAAAAATTTAATCATATGAATTGATTCCTATCTAGTTTTCAACATGATACATTTCCTACACGTCTCTTCTAGTTCTTCTCTATATCACATGTCCATGAGTTCCTAGAGGGAACAACACCACATAAGGAGCCCATGAAGGGAAAATATAGGCCACCTAGGCTGGTACTGAATTCATTTATTGATCTATTTTAAAATAAGCAGTTATGTAATAAAATCTAGGTAAGATTTCTTGGTGGAATATGGTAATGAAAAAAAGATAATCTAGTTACAAAATAACTCTAAAAAGGGATACAACAATGTGAAGTGGTAACTATGATCAATAAAGAAATTTCTCAAAACTAATATCAACATATCAAATTATTCAAAATGAAACAATTTATATATTGGCACAATCAATGTAATATTTTTCTTTGAGGCTAGGTGCCTATTGTCCCCCCTCTATGGAAGAATAACAGTTTTTCATGTAGGAGTAACCTGTACCAAGGACCTCTAATTGTCCATTATCCATTGCATAGGGTTGGAAAATGACCCGCCGAATCTAGTAAGCCAAAGCTCTTAGCCAATATTTCAAATTTTATCTACCAATATCAAAACCAACCTATATTTCAATTATGTAACAATGCTCAACATTCAATTTAGTCATTATGACCTTCAACAAGAGTGAAGGCTGATTACAAAATTGGTTTACAATGTTTGCAAAATTATGTAGATGAAACTCCAGAGGGAAATAAATAGTTCAATAATGAATTGAGAATTTAGTACATGTTTCCAATTGAGAATTTTCAATTGAGATGTCCATGATAATCAAAGAAGACAAGGTATCAAGAATCTAGAAAGAGTGAATGTATTAAGGTTATTTGAGGTTTCTTGGTATGGAAATCACCTTCTAGGTTCTTATTAGATGAAATTACCATTTTACCCCTTATTGAGCAGGATATCTTAATACTCAACTTTTTATTGTTATAGTGTATTATCTCAAGATCACTAACTTTTTCCCCATCAATGTAGTCATATCTTCATGCACATATGACATACTAGTCATTACCCACATATATAATGAATAAATTCATATTTATACATACATATGATCCCCTAGATCCAAGTATCATTAATGAGGTGAAAATTCATAAGGTTATGCTAGTGTGCTTCATAAGGGGTAGATCATACATACAAAATAATATAAGTTCCATAATTTTCAAATACTCATACAAAATATTCAAACAAAATAATATTTATACATCTAATCTTAAATATTTGAGCACTTGGGTGAAAAAGTGATACATATCATGTAAAATTATTTCTTATTTTTCCCTTACTTATAATTAAATATTACATCCTCCCAATTAATTGGTTAAATAAAGGAATTCTAAGCATCTAGAATTACAATTAGGATCATAGTTATCATCACATGTATACTATTTCCCCAAGTTGTTGATCACTAATATGATTTATTAGGTTTTCCATCCATTAATTATCCTCTAATAAGGTATTAGATTATACATGGTATTTCCTTAAAGCTTAAACCAAGATATAGTCTAGATATGTTATGCCCCTAATTGGCTACTCTTATCTCTCTAAGATCTTGATTTATTTTCTTCATGAAATAATTCCCTATAGTCCCTAACGTTAATATTACATGGACTATAGTTTTCATATTATGATTGTTTGATTTTATTGAACAAAGAGGAATAAACAAAGAGGAACAAACAAGTCAAGAAAGTTTTAATCTTAACTGGAGTGGGTGATGTTGAGGGATTCAAGGGCTGCCACACCTTGGCTGGTGGTTTTTGAAGCTTCCTTGGTACCCTTCCAACTCGAGGCAGTCCTTAGGTGGCACCGTAGGGGAGCAGGGTGGTTGTTGTCGTTCGTCGGTGTTGGTGACAACTTATGAGTCACAAACCCCCAGGGGTGTCCAGTCAGTCGAGGATTGAGAGGTTGTCAATCACAACTAATCTTGGGGTGGATGTCAATTGCCCAGTGATGGCGGATGAGGTTGTAGTGGTGCAACACTCTTAGGCAAGGTCAAACTCTCCGACATAGCGAATGATATGGACTTGGTGGAGTGGAGTCATTCTAGGCCGAGATGAATGTTATTGAATATATGTCGTAATTGGATGGAGGTCTTAGGGTGATCACATAATCTCTGGGATTACAGTAAGTTATGGTGAATGACCACAGAGCTCGCTAATGATTTGAAAGCTGGGCTTCTAGTCAATGAGGTATGTAGGGACTATATAAGGCTAGGGGCATTTAGGGTTTTTGTTCAGGGAGTCTAGGAGGTGCTCTGAATGTATTCGGATTTGTGTAGGGTGGTCAGGTTGCGAGGATGCCTCACCGACTATTTCATGGTCACGTCTCATCCGGTAATGGTCCCTTGGTGTTTCAGTGTATTTTTCCCCAATTGAAGTGGTCGTTGGGTTAGAGGAGATCAACTCAAAGCTGGAAGGTTCGAAATAATTAGAGTTTATGTAGGGAAGGGACAGTAGTCTCTCACCAGATGTCTTCCTAAGAAATGGGTGTTGGGAGGATTACATGTACGTGTGGAGTTGAGGGTGAGTGAAAGTTTGGGTTTGACCAATTACTAAAATGGGATTTTAATTTCCTTTTATTATGGATTATCACTTTCCTTCACAATTTTGCATCTCCTAAACCTCACATTTGTTTACCTTGAAGTTTTCAACACTACTTGATTTGTCATTTCTCCAAATACAAAAAATACTGACTTCTTTATTAATGTGTCCATGATAGCTAAAATAATTACTCTTGAAATTCATCAAAACATTAATATTAAAATTAATAGTATCTTTTTGTGTGATTCCAAAGCCAAGAATGTCTAATTGAGTTCAATTTATCAATCGTGGTTCCCATATGAGATGGTTTAATAAAATTGAAGACAATTCGCATTTTGGTGCTCAAATTTCAAGATAATTCAAAACGAGTATAAACATGAACGAAATTTAGCAAAGGGGGTTTTCAATTTGACAATATTATGTATAATAGCTCAAAAATTAATTTTAGAACCAAAATCCATTATGTTACAACTATAATCCATCTAAGCATCAGTTTCTTGTACCTTTCTATGTCACCTTTTTGAAGGAACTCTCCATATTTCAATCATCTAATGTTTCTTAGGATGATTAGAAAATTTAAGATTCTCTTAATTTTCCAATAATTTTTGCTCATATTCCTAGTACATCTCATGATCATGTAGAATTTTGAGCTACACATCATCACCCTAAACCTACAAATCTGGTAAGAACTCTAACATAAGTACAAAATAACGTAGATTAACTCATCCCTTCTCCAAATTCTGTAAACTTTGTGATCTCATTTTTATGTGTGTTCTTTATGATACACATGTTTATCTACACAGGGTAAAGAGGTCACACACATTGTATCCCATTTCATATTTTGTTTATCTACACAGGGTAAAGAGGTTACCAATCTATATTTTGTTTGTATACCTTTTATTGTATTTGTTGTGTTAAGTCTCCCAAGATGGTGACAAGTTACAGAAGATGAGATGGTTTCTCTTTTAAGAAACTATACATATAGTCTTGTGTTGCATCCTTCCATCAAGGAAGTATCCCTCTACCTATGGGTATCCTTAATCAAATTTGGTCCTGATGTTATAGTTGATACGTTGAATAAAAAGACTTGTAGCAAAAGACTAGACAAAGTTCTATAAGAAGAATTGCCTATAAACATTCTCCCATGTAACCAAGATGATATCCGGACAATCATTCAGCTCACTTTTCTTGGCCCCTTCATCAACTTCATATGAATAACAATAATCTTCATGATAATATCTAGGAAGTGATTTATACAAATCAACTATTGGGGAATAGGGCACCAAATCTAGTAGAAGCCACACAAAAAATCAATTCCATGAGAATATCACATCAATAATGGTGTCTCTAGAATCAAGAACATATGGTGTAAACCTTGTCATGGATAAATACAAATAACTTTCTTCATGTGGCGATGTGCATCACCAATAAGGGTTCGCAGATGGTCATTGACAACATCCTCCCAATTCAATCATGTAAAGACTATGTCTCTATGTAATCCACATAGATGACATAGAATTCCTTGTTATAGTACTTGAGTCAGTGGGGAAGGAGAATCCTTATTGCTATTTATGCCCAGAGAGACAATCCTATGATGATTGTGATGGCATATTGCATAAAGGATTTGATTTATAATAACAAAGGCAAGCTTCCAATTCATTCCATTTCACTCAATTATGAGATAATGAGGAAGAATAATGAAAGTCTAAAGAATGATATTACTCAATGATGTATGTCGTCAAGTACGTGACTTGAACAATGAGATCATACAGATGTTAAGAGTATGTACATTCTTATCACATCCCTAGTCGGATGTGACTGTGGAAGGCTGATAGGAAGCAACAACACATAAGACTAGTGTGTGTTAGTTGATGATAGAATCTCATCAATCGTGATATGTGATATCAAACCAAGCATATAGATACTTGATAGGGAACATTGTATCAGACAGACCCACCTTGAGAGTGACACATGGAAACCATACATGGTGGCCATAGTCATCTCTCATAGTAAAGGTGGTGATTGTGGTTCTTAGACTTGAAGTCACTACACTCATCACATGTCATTCAGTTTGCTTTGCATCATCCACCATGATCATGAATAAGGGTTTCCATAAAGGTGATGATCCAATGGACTATACACATGAGGATGACTTTGAGTGATGTAGATGAGATTTGTCCCTCTTATTGGAGTATGATATTCAGGCCACTTGATAAGAAAAACTGAGAAAGCATGTGCATGCACATGTGAATCAATATGTGACATTGAGGACACATATATCTCAGACATTCTACTCTGGATCAAGGAACATGGATTGACCATTGAGAGGATGATGATTCCATACTTCGAGTTCATTCCAGATATCAGAGACAAAGGAGTTAGACAATCACTATAACACCTTACATAGATCGTAGGCTGAAGTTGTTCTCCAACTTTCTTGATTATTTGGGTAGCAATAATTTGTGACTAGGCACCTATCTTTGCTTGTGATGTCATAAATCGGTTATGTACATTCACTGCCAACATAACATGAAACTTATGGGGTCACACACATAGGTTACACCTAGAAGAGGAGTTTGATCATGAATGATGACTGAATCGATTACTAAAGTGTTTAGGTATTCAATTTGATCAACAAATCATCTTAATGAAATCCCAACTAATCAGATCATGTGATGAAATGATCAGTTAGAGTGTCAGGTTGCTTAGACATTGAATTGGTTGAGTTCTTTCTGAATCGGGGAGTGAACTGACCGATTCACTTAGTGAACGAACCGAATCAGGTCATGAGATGACTAAGTCGTGAGAGCGAGATTTCCAGGTCATGGAGAAATTTGATTGAATCAAGGATTAGTGTAGATATCATGTTTTGCATTAATTGGATTCAAATTTCCAATTCATAAGCAATTGGTAAATATGGAGAAATGACTAGTTTTGTGAGCCAACCGATTGGCTCGCATGTCAACCGATCGGTTCACTTAGCGAACCAACTATTTAACCGCTCATAAGTAGTAAATTTTGTGACATTATAGTCCCTTCCACTCCCACACTGACTAGGAACCCAGACCCTAACCCCTTCTATAAATAGAGGGGTACTGGGGGCTTCTTAGAAACAACTCAAGTTCCTCTAACAAATGCTGTCATCTCTAGTTGTGGTAACCAATAGAGAGCCTGAACAAGTCCTACCCAATAAAGGGAGGGATAGCAAGGGAGAACAATTGTGGGAGCACAAGTTGGTGACTAGTACACCAACGAGAGGGAAAACTCCTTCCTGGTCAGTTCTGGTAGAATGACAAGAGTTCTAGGTGGTATGTGTAGACTACCATAGAGGAGAGATGGTCTTTGCACAAATCTAGAAGGTCAACGTCAACCTGAAGTCTATGTTGGAGCTGTTGCATATGTCGTTCAAGTTTGTTGTCTATGGTGGAGACCAGGAGCTGCTGCAGACAAGTCCTAGTGCAACTAGGAGTGCACGATTACTAAAATGAGTTAGTAGTTGTTGGACTTGCTCTAGGACCAGGTAAAAACTTATTGAACCATACTTTCTATTACATAGTTGTTGACGTGATCTTGTTGTTATGGGAATATGAATAGATAATTTTTTGTTTTCACTACCTACTCTGTGTTCATATTTCCCTATAGTGGTATCATAGCCATGTTAATTTACTATATTTTAGGATAATCAATATGATTGGATTTTTTGTTTTCATCATCAATTTATTACATACAATGTGAATATTTAAACTTCCTACTGTGCAAATCCGATCAAAGACCACATATAACCACAAACATTATATATATATATATATATATATATATATATATATATATATATATATATATATATATATATTTGTGTGTGTGTGAAATTTACATGCATCTCTCTAAAAGAGAGTTTTGATGGTGGATGTATGGCATGGTTATGCACAATAACCTAATTATCTGTGCATGGTGGTTTACTATGGTTTGCATGTCGAGCCTCTACCTTCTTATTCTCAATGTAAAAGTATGATTCTTTCATACTTTTGCTCACCTAGAATGTAACTCAAGGTTTCTCTTTACCATGTAGTACGTTTAATAGCAATAGGATAACTTCTTTTCTTTAAATGACAAAGATGACGATCAACATCAGACGAGCTGACCGTTTCACGTGACGAGCCAAGCGGCTGGTGGACTAATGAGCACAGACAATAGGTGGTACAAACTGACCGACTGGTGAACCCAATTGACTGTCTAGAGGTGTCAAGACATCAAATGGACACGAGGCTAACTGATTGTTTCACATGACCAATTGACCATCTAAGAGTTAAGAAAATCGGTTCAAGGGTTGAACTAATCAACCCAGATTGGCAAGCAAGGATCTTCATCAACAATAGGTTTCTACATGAGATGTGGACCCTAGGTGGTAGTAATTCCTTGTGGCTCCAAGGAATTACATTAAAATGGCCACAAACATCTCTTTTTGTTTTATTTTGCATGATCATATTGTGGGATATAGCTTATATATGATATGTACTATATATGTGGTGATTGGATAGAATATATATATATATATACACATATATATATAATCCCTCAAATGAAATATTAAGTCTTAGATGCTTTCTATTATCGTCACACATGAAAAGCTTGATCGACTAAGTATGGGAACACCAAGGGTGATGCATTGTCTATCTTATAGAAGTGTGATGGTAATAATGTGGGCCTGCCAAGAGGGGTACATTGTTATTGTGTTGGCTTTTGTGTCAAACTTAATTGAGTGACCTTAATGAGATTAGGCACTAGAGGCATATAAATGACCATGGAAATGAGTTTCACATATCATCTATCCAAGAATAGCATAAGATGGAGTTGATAGACATTGTTGATGCGAGGATTTTGGGTCGCTTTTATAGACTAGTTTTACATGCATTTTATGTGTTTATTAGTCACATTTGTGGTTAGTATCGCATGATTCACTTGCTTTAGTATATAATCTCATTTTGCACCAAATCTACTATATTTCATCTTTTTGGTTATAAATGATCATATTGATGTGTTTTAGCATGGCTGATTCGAAATTATCTTGAAATTTCAGGAAAAATGAATATATGCACTTGTCGATACCATTGACAGATGTCGATAGTATCGACTCAGACACAGTGAGACAGCCGCAATGAACTAAGATGAGTCGATACCATCGACACTGAAGTCGATGGTAGCGAGATACCTACAGCGAGCCAGCAGTCAACTGGTCGATACTATCGACACAAAGTCGATACTATCGACCTCGCCAAACTTCATCGTCGGATTGGTGATAAAAGAGATGGCTAAAGTTGTCGATACAATCGACACTAAATTCGATGGTATCGAGTCTGCATCAGCACGAAACATAAGAAAAAGGAAGACAGGTCGATACCATCGACCTGCGTTGATGGTATCGACGCCGTCAGATTAGGTTTTGTTACAGATCGTTTCTAATCGGACGGTGGTGATCTTTTGGCAATCAAAAGTGGTGCATATACCTAATTACGGTGGCTCTAAGCAGGGTATCACATCATTAGTCATTGCACAAGTCTCAAGGGGGAGAGGAGAAAAGAACGGAGCCTAGAGCGATGCCTTGATCATTGCAAGAGCTGTAGAAGGAGTTTTCCACCCTCGAAAGGCTGTAGATCGCTCATTCTACGCCAAGGAATGCCCAGATCTCCTCTGTTCAGGGGTTACATCACTTCTATTCACATTTTCCCCATGTTTTCCCTTTCTCTCATGATGTCTTTCATTGAGATGAGCATGCGGGGCTAATCCCCTTTATCTTTAGGACCGGGAGTAGCCCGGGTGATCGTTGTATGACATTTTTACCATAGTATTTCATAATTTGTCTCTAAAATCTATGGTATGATTTCGTTTTCTCCATTATATCATTATGATTGATCACCCTAATGATAGTCTAATACCTTTAATTACTTTGAAAGAAGAATTAACGGTTGAAAAGAGACGAAATTCACATTAACTAATAAATACTTTGAACAAGGTGATGTACAGTTAATGGTAGAAACCCAGAGTATTGTCTTCATGCACCTAGTTTAGGATATAGGTTACTATTACCGTGGAACCGACCTAGATTTATATAGTGAATTATATCACGAAAGTGAGAAATTCTGAATACATGCCACTACCCAGAATGAGAGACGAATTAGGATAACTATGTAGGAATTAATACAATGAGAACCTGTGGTGAAACCGCAATCCTAAAGATTCCCATTTGAATTTGATTAAACCAAACATTTAATCGATTGCTCGGTTTTCTTTTATTTTTCTTTTCTTTTTCAATCAACTCTCAAATCATTTTAATCGGTCTAGCTGATGGCATGTAGTTAGTAGTAGTCTACCAATAATTACGTTTCCCTGAGTTCGACTCGGGCCTTACAAAGGCCTATATTACTCTGACGTGTGCACTTGCGTTCTATGCACAGTAAATTCGTGTCAAGTTTTTGGCGCCATTGTCGGGGATACGACAATTGTTGGCACTACGAGTGCTACAAGCATCCAGTCTAGGCTACCTTTTTCTTTTAGTTACATTTTTAATTCTTGCAATTGATTGTCTATTTTTCAGAAATCTATATTCATCTAGCACTATACCTAACTAAATATATCATTTTATAGGTACTAGTGCATGGTGAGCATGCATAGCACAGACTACGCACTGTCATTACCAGAGGTCCCATCTTCTGGATCAGACGACGAGGATCACTACATTCAGAATCAATCCGAGAGAGTAAATTCAGATTCTGAACTAGAAGAGATGGCTGAAGAAAAGATGATATGGGAAAAGATAAAGGTGTCTTCTTCCTCCACATCAAAAGGGCCGATCAAGAGGCAGGCAATCAACATGCCGACTTATAAAATTGATCCAGCACTAATAAATCTATTCAAATCTTAAGCATTCCATGGAATGAAGAACAAAGATCCAATGACCCACATAAGCACCTTCGTAGAGAATTGTGACATGATCAAGATCGATCATTTTCTGTAGGAGACACTGTATTTGAAACTATTCCCAAGTTCTCTTGTAGGAAATGCAAGGGAGTGGTTTCATAATCTGGATGATGAGATTGTTGAGACTTGGGATCAGATGATCGAGTTTTTTTTCGAACGTTTCTTCCCACTTGAGAAGATTAATGATTTAATCAGGAAAATCCACAACTTCACTCAGAATGCAGGGGAAACTTATTCGGAGACTTGGGAAATATTTTAGATAATGCTGAGAAGATGCCCTCATCATGGGTTAGACAATGAAAAATAGGTGAAGATTTTCTATTTCACGCTTAATGAGCATGACAGAAGCAACTTAGATTCAACAGGTTTACGATTCTTTCTGAACAATATTGATACAAGGTGTTGGGAGATTCTTAAAAACATGGCAAAGAAGCAGTCATGGGGTACCAGAGATGCACCTGAACAAGCCAGAGCTACAGGGGAATCAAAGGCAATCAAAGAATTGAAACACAAAATGGATCTCATAGCTAAGAAACTTGTAGATAAAGAGGAAGAGTCCGATGAGGAGGTCCAAGTTAAATTCATTCAACAATAGGGTTACAGGAGCAATGATTACTCTTGGAGAAAGGATAGAAAATTCTCATGGAAGGATCCAAACAACTTCCTACAAAACCCGGATGCAAAGCCACAACCCATTGCGGAGGACAAAAGCACCAAATTGCTCAGCCAAGTAGTGAAACAAAATCAAGAGTTGATGAATATGTTCGGTAAGCAGTTACAGTCCCAGGGCGAGATTTTGAACAAATTTGGGCAGATATTGCAAAGTCATGGAGCGCAGATGAGGGCATTGGAGATGACTGTTGCCCAAATTGCCAATGAAGTATCGACCATGAAGCATCAAAATCAACAAGGACCAGCTGGGAATGCAGAGGTTGCTCAAGTACATCATCAAGTGAAGTATATATCTGTGATTAAGGAGACAGATCCCTTGATGGGGGAGGTCCGTGAAAAGGGAAAAATACATTTTGAAATGGAGGCTAAGCCCAGCGTGCCATACCCCCATAGCTTATGTGGACTACCAGGAGGATGTCGCCTGTTCAGAAAATCCCACCAAGAACCCATCACAGTCGTGCCTACACCTAGGCAAGAGGAGCAGGTGAAGGCCATACTTCACAGTGGAGCTACTACCACCTAAAAGGATGAGAAGCCACGAGCCACACCAACCGTGAATGACATGCCAAAGCCTACGCCAGAGGGTGACATTGAAGCAAGCTTAGGGGAGGAGACCCCAAATAGCCCATATGTGCCACCGCATAAGAGCCAATCGTGCCATTCCCAGATAGTCTAAAGCTGAGGAAAGAGCAAAGGCACTTCAAGAAATTTCTTGAGATCTTCCGGAAGCTCCACATTAACATTCCATTGGTGGAGGCTATAGAGAAAATTCCTTCATATGGAAGGTTCATGAAAGACATCATCAACAAGAAATGGCAGATCAAAGATACAGATGTTGTATGTGTTGATGAAACAGTGAGTTCTATAATCCAAGGAAGGTTTCCAAAGAAGAGGAAAGATCGAGGATGTTTCTACATTCCATGTTCCATAGGTGGCCAAAATTTTCCACAAGCACAATGTGACTCATGGGCAAGCATTAATCTTATGCCACTTGCCACTTTTCAAAAGCTGGGATTGAAGAAGCCAACACAAACTTCCATGACAATTGAGTTGGCAGATGGATCCATTGTAAAGCCGCAAGGTATATGCGAGGATGTTCTAGTCAAGGTCGATAAATTCATCTTCCCTATTGACTTTGTGGTCATGGACATGCATGAGATGGAAGGAGGTGAGATGCTATTGGGAAGGCCATTCCAACCTACGACTGATGTAATTACTACCATTGGGCGAGGTTACTTGACACTTGGGATTGGTGATGATAGAGTTGAATTCAAATTGCCAAATGAATCATTAGAGACATCCCTTGACAACCCAGGTTAAAGGTATCTTTATGTCAAGCCTAGGACAATAAATAAGGGCACTAGTTGGGAGGCAACCCAACCATCGGTAGTTTTAATTTGTAGTTCCTTCATTTTCTTTCGCATTTACAAGTTAGTTTTGTTTAATTTCGTTTTTAGTGTAAAAATCATACCCTAATCATTTTGCTAAGTGTGCAGTACTGAATCAAAGTCGATACCATCGACCACAATGTCACTGGTAGCGACATGGGTACATGGAAGTGACTACAGATAGCTTTCTAAGTCGATACCATCGATGGCCTCGTCGATGGTATCGACCTGCTATCAACGAACAAGAAAATGTAGTCGATAGTATCGACAATGAAGTCGATGCTCATGAGATCCCTGAAGATTTACAAATGAATTCTGCTTAGTGAAGTCGATACTATCGACAACCCAGTCGATGGTATCGACCCAGGGTCAGCAAAGAAGCGACACTCGGGCCTCGTGAGGGTAATCGAACCATAAAGAGTCGATACCATTAACACCCAGTCAATGGTATCGACGTGGCACATCACCGATCCATGAGAAGAAATCAATGGAGCGTGCCAAAATGAAGTAGTCAATCCGTGGGATGGGTCGATACCATCGACCCATGTCGATAGTATCGACACGTCACCTATCCAGCCCCCCACATCAAGCAATTGACAACCGTCGATGGTCACGAAGAGCGGACCGTGCTCCAGGTGTCGATACCATCGACACTCCATCGATGGTATCAACGGAGCGACAATGGCGACGGGTTCAACTATAAAAGGAGGGGTAGTTTCTCATTTCTATTCACACCTTCAGAGTGAATCCTCTCAACTCTTGTGCCAAGCATCCCGAGCAACCGGAGATCTTCACCGAGCTCTTCATCGACATTGGAGATCATCTTCTTTGAGCAACTCCGATCTTCATCGAGCTCCATTCTTCTATCTTCTTTCTTTCATCATGAGGAGGAACATTATTGCATCATCTTCAAGCACTGCGCAGATGGCGATTGAGACGTTTATTCCGCCCCCGCCAGGCTCCATCCGTCATCCTCGACTTGCACATCCTTCTGCAGATGTGAAGAAAGTTTATGAGTAGCTGATGAAAAGAACTATCGAGCCGACTCGGTATTGCGACAGACGAATGATCTGAGATCTTTGATTTGAGGATAACCTGATGTATGTCCTCCATGGCCAGGAGGGGAACATGAGCGGGATCGACAATGTGGTCATCCATCATGTGGAGGGCCACCTCTTTTTCGGTGAGTGTCTGACTTATAAGGAATTGGTGGTGGAGTTTATGGCGTCGCTTGATATCTGTGTTGTCCCAAACAACCTCAACGCCTCCAACAAGGAATGGATCAAAGGCCGAGTGTTTTTCCGGCTCTTCAACATAAATTATAATCTTACTCTACATCAATTCAACTCCATCTACAACTAGTGGCACTCCCCCGAACAACACTGGTGGCCAGACAACCGAGTTGATTACGACGCCATGTTCACAAAGCTGGTGACAACCCCTCAAGGCAAAACGATCATCTATCACAATGCCGTGGTGGCTGATTTTGAGCATCCCTTCATGTGGGTCTTACACCGCATGTTGTTTATTACCTTCTTCGCTCGAGGAGAGCTTTTGTTGAGTAAATTTTAAGAGACCGACCTCTTCTTTTTGTATAGTCTGCTGAAACGAGGCAAGCTTAACTGGGGCGCGTTCTTCCTAACGCGCGTAATGGCGGTGAAGAAAAGTACTCGGCGGGCCCCAATTCATTTTGGGGGACTTATCACTCCTTTAGCCCTCTACCTCAGGCTAGACCTTTCTTCAATGCCTCCCCTGCTAAGTAAAAGCTCTATCAACCTTCATCATTTGCATCGGTCTAACTTGTTGACATTTTGTGATGGCGTGGTATATGCACATTGCCACATAAACAAAGAGTATCAAGAGTGCGCCCTTCCAGATCCCGTCTTCAACATCTAGGGGGGCAACATTTCAGATGGCCCATAATTGCCATTGACGACTTCGACAATGGAGAAGACGAGGACGACAACGACAATGATGACGGTGACAAGGAGGAGGAGGAAGAGGAGACTGTTACTCCTCTTCATTCATGAGTGGCACCTAGGAAGTGGCCACGCTTGTACCCGGGTGCATCATCATCCTCGCAGCCTCAGCCACCACAACCCTCTCAACAAGGAGAGGATATTTATTCTATGCAGGGCATGAACACCATGCTATAGAGCATTCATGAGACGCAACAACAACACACTACGTCATTTGTTGATATCCAGGATACTACGAATCAACTGTATGTTAATCAACAAGATATCTTTGAGAATGAACGTCAGTTGTTCACCAATCAACAGCAGGTCTACGACCAGTTGGGGAGGATCGAGCAGTAGCAATAACTGTTTTATGATCACTACTAGAATCAAGGTTACTTCGGGGGCTACCAACAACCACCACTGATGCCCCCATATGATCCAAACTTCCAGGGGAAATATCCATCATGGGATCCTAGTGCCCCACAGTACCCACCACCTGAGCAGTAAATGGTATCACTGTTCCACCTACTGAGATTGTTTTTGACTATGAGGCCATAGTCAAATTCAAGCTTGGGGGGGGGAGATGGAACATTTTCTATCTTTTATTTTCCTTCGTTTTTATCCTTTATTGCCTTTTCTTTTATTTTAGCAATTTTCTTAGCTTTTAGGATCCACATGCTATCTAGTGTATCCGTGGATGTCTAATGTAATTTGTCATCTCTATGTTTTTCACATGGGAGTTATGGGTAAATTTGAAAATTTTTCATATAATTGCAAGCTTGCTTTGTTTGAACTTGAACACTTAACTTATGAAAATAATTGGGTTTGTCAACTTTAAAACATAAGACCACAATTGTACATGCCTATGATTCAAGGAAAGTGGACAAAATTGGATGTTGAGCCTAAACTGATCAAATGGTAATGGGACTTTAATCTAAAATAAGAGAGAGAAACCCCTGGATTTTACACATGTCAGTAAGGAGGGACATATAATATCTTGCAATGGTTCTGTCAATTAATCTTGTGATCTATCCACCTCATCTCATTTACACTCTACCATAAGAATTGGGAGCACTTTATAGTTTTTCATCTCTTGATTGCATATCATGTAAATAGGATTGCATTGTAGTTAGTTCTTACACCTGTTGCATATATGAAAAGAAAAAAAATGTTGCATTATAGTCATGCATGCACAAAATTTGGAATGCATGTCAATGTCATTTTAGTAACATTTTGCATAATTTTAATCGTTTTTTTACAAGATGTGCCTTGCTTCTTCTAAAAATAAGGAATTTGTTTCATACTTTCTGAAAAAATAAAACACAATGAAAAAAAATAGTAGTTATGAGAATAAGCCCAAGACAAAGATGTGAAAATTTCATCTTAGTTCATTAAGCAAAATAAGGGCTGAAAAGATAAAGAAAAAAAATAATAAGTAAGTAAAGATCAGAAGGAGGAAGGAACTTGTTCACATGCATAATAAGAAGAACAAGCACATGTGTAGTTTTGTTGATATTCTGTCTCTCATTAGGATGGAATGATAGTGCATGCATCATTTCACCTAAAATGTAAGCATTATGTCATTTTCCTATGCATGAGCATCATGTAGGTCATTGTTGTACTATTGCATGTCAAACTGTATTGTGCTACTTTTTCTTACATAAACCGCCTATCCCATCCACCCGTTGCTCAAAATGGTAGGCCACTTGTGATTATCTCCTCACTTTTGTATTTTAAGAGATCTGCTTCCATGTAGATGATAGTTAGGTTATGAGCGACGTAGATAGGAGATCACAAGATGCACCAAGCCTGAACCGAAAGATTTTATTATATTAACTGCCTTATTTGATAGTGTTCACCAATCTTGGAGTGGATATCAATTATGGATGATCATTATCACCTGTAGGATAGTTTCCATTCTGTGGTTAGTGAGGGCCGGTATGTGAATGTCTGGTGGGAATCATACGGTAATATCTATTGTGATAGTATGTTCTTTAGTTGACCCTCGTAATTTTATTATATAGTTTTGTTGCTCGAGGACGAGCAATGTTTAAGCTTAGGGGAGTTTGATGCGAGGATTTTGGGTCGCTTTTATAAACTAGTTTTACATGCATTTTATGTGTTTATTAGTCACATTTGTGGTTAGTATCGCATGATTCACTCGCTTTAGTCTATAATCTCATTTTGCATCAAATCTACTATATTTCATCTTTTTGGTTATAAATGATCATATTGAAAGCAAGGGTGATTCGAAATTAACTTGAAATTTCAGGAAAAATGAATATATGCAGCTGTCAATACCATCGACAGATGTCGATAGTATCGACTCGGCCACAGTGAGACAGTCGCAAGGAACCAAGATGAGTCGATGGTAGCGAGATACCTACAACGAGCTAGCAGTCAACTGGTCGATACTATCGACACAAAGTCGATACTATCAACCTCGCCCAGCTTCATCGTCAGATTGGTGATAAAAGTGACGCCTAAAGGTGTTGATACCATCGACACTAAAGTCGATGGTATCGAGTCTGCATCAGCACAAAATGTCAGAAAAAGGAAGACGGGTCGATACCATCGACCCGCGTTGATGGTATCGACGCCGTTAGATCAGGTTTTGTTACAGATCGTTTCTAATCGGACGGTGGTGATCTTTTGGCGATCAAAAGTGGTGCATATACCTAATTACGGCGGCCCTAAGCAGGGTATCATGCCATTAGTCATTGCACAAATCTCAAGGGGGAGATGAGAAAAGAACGGAGCCCACAACCACGCCCCGATCGTTCCGAGAGCTGTAGAAGGAGTTTTGCACCCCCGAAAGGCTGTAGATTGCTCATTCTATGCCGAGGAATGCCCGGATCTCCTCCATTCAGGGGTTACATCACTTCTATTCACATTTTCCCCATGTTTTCCCTTTCTCTCATCATGTCTTTCATTGAGATGAACATGCGGGGCTAATCCCCTTTATCTTTAGGACCGGGAGTAGCCCGGGTGATCATTGTATGCCATTTTTACCATAGTATTTCATAATTTGTCTCTTAAATATGTGGTATGATTTCGTTTTCTCCATTATATCATTATGATTGATCACCCTAATGATAATATAATACCTTTAATTACTTTGAAAGAAGAATTAACGGTTGAAAAGAGACGAAATTCACATTAACTAATAAATCCTTTGAACAAGGCGATGTATAGTTAATGGTGGAAACCCAGAGTATGGTCTTCATGCACCTAGTTTAGGGTATAGGTTACTACTACCGTGGAACCGACCTAGATTTAGGTAGTGAATTGTATCACGAAAGTGAGCAATTTTGAATACAGGCCACTACCCAGAATGAGAGACGAATTAGGATAACTGTGTAGGAATTAATACAACGAGAACCTGTGGTGAAACCGCAATCCTAAAGATTCCCATTTGAATTGATTAAACCAAACATTTAATCGATTGCTCGGTTTTCTTTTATTTTTATTTTCTTTTTCAATCAACTCTCAAATCATTTTAATCGGTCTAGCTGATTGCAAGTAGTTAGTAGTAGTCTACCAATAATTATGTTTCCCTGAGTTTGACTCGGGCCTCACAAAGGCCTATACTACTCTGACATGTGCACTTGCATTCTACGCATGGTAAATTCATGTCAGTTGTCTACATTAATAGTTGACTATGGACAATAATGTTGGTTGGGTATTAGTTTAATTATTTTGGACCTTGACTCATTAGGAGGTTGTACTCTACAATCTTCTAAATTGATAAGTGAGTGCTATCAATTTAAATAAAATAGTGTGGTCAATAGTTGATTCATGATAAAAAATTCTTTTGTATAAAAATGGCAAATCAAATGGCAACACATAACAACCATTTTTATCTACGATCGGTCCTTGAGAATGAAAAATTAATTATGAATAACTTGCATGACTGATTCATGATGTTGAGAATTGTTCTCACATAGGATCACAGGCTCTATGTTCTGGAGACACCAGAGCTAGATGTACCCCTTCCCAATGCACCTAAGGATGACATGGATGCTTACAAGAAGCAAACCGATGATGTTGTTGATGTCAAATATTTGATTCTGTACTCCATGAACTATGAGTTGCAAAGGTAGTATGAGAACATGGATGTTACTGAGATGGTCACACATATTTAGAACATGTTCCAAGATGAGGCAAGACATGAGAGATTTGATGTCTCTAAGGCATTGTTCAAATGTAACAAGACAGAAGGAGATCCAATAGGTCCTCATGTGCTCAAGCTCATTGGGGATGTGGAGAACCTTGCTAGACTGGGATTCACCTTGGGTCAAAAGTTTTCCACTTATGTGATTCTATAGTCTCTGCCTAAATCATACAGTTAGTTTGTCATTAACTACAACATGAATGTTGACAAGCCATTGACAGAGTTATTAGGCATGTTGAGAACAGCTGAGGCACAAATGAAGAAAAACAAACCCAAGTATAAGATGATGATCAACAAGATAAAAGGGAAGTCTAAAGGCAAAGGCAAAGCTAAGAAGAGTTTTAAAGCTAGCTATAAGCCCAAGTCCTTATATCTCAAGGCAAAGGGAGGAGTAAAGAAGGGAGGCAATTGTCACCACTATCACCATCCTAGATATTGGAAAAAGAATTTCCCTCTCTACCTAGAGGAATTTAAAAAAAAGGAAGGGGCAGAGACCTCTACTTTAGGTATACACATTATGTTATAAGTTTGATGTCTTCTTCATCTTAGTATGTGATATTGTAACGAACCAAAACTTAGAATCCTACCCCATCCAATGATTGGAAAGTTGGTGAGGCTAGTTCCTTAGAGTCGACCAATTAAGGTTAAATATTAGAATATGCTTACATAATGACTTAATTATGTTCCAACATTATAAATAAAATCTTGAAATATGTTACATATTTTTTTACTAAACATGATGACTAAACAAAAAATATATAATTTGCTTTGGAGTAGCAACTGGTAATTTCATATTAATATTTTCATATAATTTAATTAAATTGGGATAAATAAACTAAAGATGTTAATTGTGTAAAAAGTGGATTTTCATTGATAATAAATATATATAACTCATTTTTTACAAGGTCACATCAATATGACTTAATTAAGTAAGTGTTGATTTAATGTTTTGTTGAATACATGGGTAATGTGTCAAAATTCCTAATGGTACCATAACTCATAAAAAAAATCTCAAAATAAAAATATAATAGTGAAAACATGTTCCTTGAATGTTGATTGCCTTGGGAGTCAAGTTTTACATCATTAGCATAATAATAACTTTCTTAATTCTATTTGAAAAAATAGGATAAAAGGTAAAGGTGTTAAATAAATTACAAAATTTTTCAAAAAGAGAAAATAAACCTCAAATTCGAATCCACATAACAAGTTTAGATAATGTGTAAATTTTCATCTAATATAGACAGTCTTAATACTCTAGTGTAATTTATGAGTAAGAATGTACTTTTCAACCCAAAATATTAAATAATATGTTAAATAAATCCAAAAGGGAAAATTAATTATAGAATAATGTTCCTCATGTTTAAGTGTGACAAATTTGATTTTCAATATCTTATAATTTCATGTATATGACTTTGAGATTTTTCTGTATCCAAATGATTCCAAAATTTTCTATGAAGCTTATAATAATTTATTAAATCTATGGTTAATATTTTAGAATTTTTAGAGATCATTTAATAATTATAAAATGCATATGTGCCAAAAATTAAAGTTTTTGGAGATATTTTAGTTAGATGTCTAAACACATTTATTTTTTGATGAGAATAATTGGAAGAGTTGTTATGCTAGCATTGAATTGTGATAAAAAAATTAGAGCAATCAGAGCTTGTTTGATGGTTAAAAAAATTTATACAAGAACTATAGTCGAACTAAATTTAATGGTTCAAATCATTTCATTATTTTCATGAAATAGTAAAACTGATTCCTTTTTCCAAATAATATGAAATTTTAAATGAAGACTTTTGACTACAATTGTGATTTTTTATAAATTTTGGAGAAATTTTGGATTCACCATTTTGGAGGTATTGTTTATAAATATTGTTTGAAATCATGATTAATGGATGATGTGATTTGAAATACGTTTTAAGGTGTTCACGAGAAAATAAAGTCTTAGTGAAGCAATGTGTTATTTTATTTAAGGATAAGTGTGAATTTTGTATATAAGAATTTATTTTGAAAATCAAAATGATGTTTTGATGGTTTGGTGAATCTTAATGACAATTATGACTTTTCACATATATTTTGTTAGGAGATTTGTGTAGACCTCCAAATCTTTCTATTTTTCTCTCTTTATTAAATATAGAGAGACATAGAAGTTTTACATAATAAAGAAGATCTGGTTAATATTTCATAACGTTGGAAGTCATGGGTTTTCAAGCTTACAATAATTTGCAAAAGAAAGTATTGAGGGGTATAATGTTATTTTAAAGGCGTCAATTTAATTTACTAGTTGGTTGGTGTAACATACTGAAACCTATAAGTTAATCTTATTCCAGGGTTAAGAAGTTAGAAACTATAGTCTTTAAGATTTAGACAAACAAGGATAAGAGTATGCTCTTTAGTGACTTTAAATATGTTAATGCATTAATAAATCACCCTAGAATGTAGAATATAAATTAATATCTTCAAATTAATCATGAAATCAATGATAGGTACATAAGATATGTCACATGAGGTAATAATGTGTATAAAAGACAAGTTGTCCATAATTGAGAATAATGAATTATAAATCCACAAAATACAAAATAAATAAACTTATGTGAGATAATGATAGAGTAGATTCGTTCTAGATCATTCCTTGCCTTATGGTGCAAGGAAGAGAAAAAGGAATAAAAAATAAAGCTTCAAACATGATTAATGAGATATTGAATTATGAATGAGAGAAATAATATAAATAATGGATAATGGACTAAAAGGAAAACTTATTGGATAAGAATAACCTCATATTCATTTTCTTGGGATATGCTTTGGCTTGGAGGCCAAGTTTCACCAATTTAGGATAATAATAATCATATCTATTTAATTTAGAAAAGAAAAGGGTGTTTTTCCTCAAAAATATTAAATAAAATATTCAATGACTCCAAAAAGTGAAAAATAATCTTAGATTCATAATCTACATACGCCTTTGGGTAAATTTTCACTCAATTTGTAGAAAGTTTGATTAAAAGATGAAATTAGGAGAGAGAAAGTGTGTAGAACCTTCAACATAATAAATGAGTACATGAATAACTCCAACATGTAAAATTGATGGAAAATTTGTATCCAACACATTAAATATGACTTGTGGGTGAAGTTTCATCAAATTTGGATAATATTATAACCATTAATGAAGGAGGAGAGAGAAAATTGTAATTGATTTATTTAACACATTAAAAGTTCCCAAAAGCTAAAACTAATTCATATTCAATTTCTAGACCTCAAAATTAGTCACGGTGTCAATTTTTATTAAATTTGGAAACTATTTGAGCCCTCAAAAGAAGAAAGAAATATTCATTTAATAATATGTGTATCACTTTATAATCAAATTGGAAATATATGCCACATAGACATATATTAGGATTTCGCCCGATCAGATGGTCCAAATCAACTACAGACATTTGTCTGTGGGATCGGATGGATGAGCGCCTGTCTTTTTCCTCGGTTTGGATCGGGAAACAAAGCTTGTTTTGTGAGATTTTAATAACTCGATAACTCTCTCTACTCAACCAAATCTTGAGATTTTTGGCTCGTTGGATTCCTTTTTTGATTCCTCAAAGATTTATCCCAAATTTTAGGGGATTTTATAAAGATATGAGACACCCATAAATCTCTCGAAGCTTTTCTCTCACCCCAATTTCTAAAACCCCAGTTTACACCACCTCACCTATAAATACCCTTACCCTGAGCATCCCCATCACCATTGCAACTCACTACATCTCTCAATTGCTTAGTTACTCATGTAGTTAACCCCCCCCCCCCCCCCCCCCCCCCCCGATGAATGATTTTCGAATCTGGCTTTGCGGTGCCATGCTCTCCTTCCCCTCCACCTCAATGTGCAAATTGAGCAGCCAGGTAAGTTTGTATTTGTCTCTTCTTTCTTTTGGATCTCTTGTTCTTGACTTTGGTCGCGAAACCCCGTTGTCCACAATTTGTCGAGCTGTACCTGGGCTGCTTTGCACAGATCTAGCTGACAACTTAGGAGAGGGGAGAAGCTACTCTATGAAAGTACATTCTAACCCTCACTCTCCCCCTTTCTCCCTATTTCCGCGTGTAAGGGCATTTTTGTCCTTTGATTTGTTTTTTTTGCTTTGACCAGGCGCAACTGAATGACCATGTAGGCCTAGGAACTGACTTGGCACGTTCGTATTGGTCCAAGTAGCGGGCTCGGCCCCACTCTCGCCCTCTCTCTTTCTATTTCTCACAAGTAAATGATGATGTGGCTTTTCTCTATTTCCTATTGGTCAATTTTCAAAAATTGATAACTAATTATTTACTAATCAGAACAATACAAATAAATACTCATTGGATTTCCAAACATGTAAGCTTTCTAATGGTATTGGTTTTGTCTCCTGAATCTAATGTTATAAAGAGGTGATATTAATGGATTAATCTAATTATGTTATAACTTGTAAAATTCATAACTAAATATATAAAAGTCAGAAAAATATAATGAAATATGTCTTGAACTCAAGAAAATATAACCTAAATCATGGCATGGTTTTGACAACATAAAACATGGTGTGCTTTTAATAACCTAATTCATTAATAATAAAAAGGCAATTTTTAGGGTTTTGAATAATCAATGTAGTTCTAACCCTAATTTCACATACATGATATTAGGTGCTTTGGAAACCTAGATTTGGATCTAGAAGTAATCTTGTTTTGTTAAGACTCTAAGAGAGGTACGTTTGCATCTCCTACTCTTATTTATTGAGCAATAATCTAAATTGTCTTTCTTTTGGTCCTATGGATAATAGCCTATACACATTGCTCTTATCTTTTGATATCATGGTTCTTGTGAACTATCTGGCTTGTGCTAATCTTGGATATTCTCTTGACTCTTTTCCTCATGCCTTAGTGCATCCTAGATTTATTTGTTATTATATGCCTATTTTGAGTTGGATGATAATGGTGATCACTTATATAGTGATTAATTTGTAAAATCTGACTATACCTTTTACTAGCCTCCCTATTAAGCATGTTGTGTGACTCAGTAGCACTAGAGTAATATAATTTGCATTGGTTTTTGGGTTATGTGCGATTATTTACTTTTGGGATGGAGGTTATCTGCCCCATACTCGAGTTTCAAATTTATGAGGTTTGGCCCAACATTTTATATATTGGGGTTTGGTTATGTGCCAATCTCCATTAGGTTTCAAGCTTATGAGGCTTGGCCACCTTTGTTATTTATGTTGTGATAGTGCTATGTTTATCTCACCTACATGCATGTTGTTATGGGTTTTGTTCCCTAAAAACATTTCAATCACTTTTGTGGCACCACTTTTATTATTGATTTTATGGCAAGTATTCCTTTTATCATATTCTAGTGATTCTTTCCTTTTATACATGTTTGGGTAGTTCTTACCTTTTTCATGGGAAGTCTTATATACTTGATGTACCTCTTTCCTAGTATATATTGCTCAATTTCTTTTTAGCATG
The DNA here is from genome assembly GCA_963693085.1 of Alisma plantago-aquatica. Lineage (NCBI taxonomy): Eukaryota > Viridiplantae > Streptophyta > Magnoliopsida > Alismatales > Alismataceae > Alisma > Alisma plantago-aquatica. Next base: position 693,348,398 of record OY856409.1, read on the forward strand.
CTCATACCAAATTTTTGGTGATATCCTCTTTTCTTTTCCTTTTGTGGGGTATGCTTCCAACCCCAGGTGTTGGACAAGGAGAAGGAATTCTAGGAAGACCTGGACCACAACAAGTGTAGCTGTCTTTGTAAGAAGGTGGGATCACCCCCTTACTAAAAATTTGAAGAATAAAACATCCATTCCAAACAAACTGAAAGGTATGCTAGAATAGGTGCAAAATTTCAAACTTCAATAAATGATATTCAAAACAACTAAAGTATAGCAGTGGAATAAAAATAATGACTATATTCAATTTTCACAAAAGATTACAAAAGTACATCATCATATCCCATAAGGTTTTACATGTATGATACTATATAAGGATATAAGTAGAGGGAAATCTAAACCATAACAACTTTGTCTCCAAGATTTAACTCCTTAAGTTAGTCCAAAACTTCATATCTTATCATCCAAGTCCTTCACCTAGTGTTGGAAGCATACCCCAATAAAAAGAGAAAATAGATGACATCAACAAAGGAAGGTATGTGCATACTAAATAGGAACTTGAGCAATATATGGAATAAAGGACATCAAATATAAAAGGCTTCCCATAGAAAGGACAAGGACCACCAAAATGGGTATAAAGAGAAAAGGAATTGAAATCATATGATAACAAAAGAATACTTTCCATTAATAAAACATAAAGATTGTGCCACGCAAGCACATGTAAAGAATTACGGCACACACCCCATATCATCAACCTGCATGCATGTCAGATAAACATAGCCCTACAACAATATAAACATAAAGGTGGCCTAGTTTCATAAACTTGAAACCTGATAGAGAAAGGAATACTACCAATCTCTCAGATATATAAGACATGGGCCAAAAATCACACATCTTGCCCTGGGTATGAGGTTCCTTTCCATCCCAAAAGAGCAGGAAATATCACATTTGCTCGGTAGGAAATAACACATCTGCCATAAAAACCAATGCAATTACACTACTCTAGTGCTACTGAATCACATAGCATGTTAAATGTAGAGGCAAGTAGAAAGTATTGTCAGAATATATAAAATAGTCACTACATAAGTGACCAACATATACATCATCCTCATAAGTGGTAAAAAGACATCACATGTCATCTTTTAGAGTTCCATCATGAAAAAAGCATAAGATAAGAGTTCAAAAGAATATCCATGATCACATGATCAATATTAAATAAGGTAGTTGACATGAACTATGATTTTCAAAACAAAAGACATTGTGTATAGGCTAATGTCTATAGGACAAAGAGAATGAATAAGCATAGGTGAATTGCTCAACATAGAAGAATAGGGGATACATCATACCTCAACTTCAGAGTCTAAACAGTCCAAGTCAGTCCTAGATCCAAGCCTAGGCCTCCAAAGAACATCTAAGGAAGGTGGATAGGTCCAATAAGTAAGGTTCCCAAGCTTAGAGAGGTTAGCTTCTCGAACAAAGCTCCTATCTTGAGCAAGAAGCACCTTTTCCACTTTAGAGGTGAAAAACCCTAACAAAAGAACATGGAGATGGGGTGTTTAAGGGCTCTAGGTTGGGTTTCACCATAGAAGGCCATGGTTTAGACCTGGAGGAATGTGGAAGGAAGACTAACAACATGAAAATAGGGAAGGAAAGGAGGATACTTACTAGTTTTGGTCAAAATCACCAAGGAGGAGCTTAAGAAATCCTATATAGAGAAATTTGGAACTCTAGGAGCCTTTTTCACCAAGGTAGGAACCTCCTTTTACCTTGGGACAGAACCTTCATGGCAAAACAGAGTGAGAATGATGCTCTAAGCTAGAGGAAATAAAGGAGAGCAAGATTTTTCGAACTGGGAGTTGGGAAGGGGTAAATATGGCTATATAAAGAAAGAGGTCAAGTATGAGGTGTCTATGAGACTTTCCATGTGTCATGTATAAGGGTGTCCATGGAGATGCAAGTATTTATGGATAAGTAAGAAGTCGAGAATGAGGTGTCAAGTTACTTTCCATGTGTCCAATGCTAAGGGTGCCCATAGACATGCAAACCTTTATGGATACGGAAGAAGTCATGCGTGAGGTGTCTATGGAGCTTTCCATGTGTCCTTAACCTAAGGATTTCATGGACATGCAAGAGGACAGATCATAGAGGCTTCTTTAATATCAAATTTCAATTTATGGACACTTATAGACCATCCCAACTGACCTCCAATCAATGAAATAACCCAATTGGTTGATAGCCTCTAAAGATAAGCTCATTTATAAAGAGGGTAATCCGTAAAATGCCCTCAGAAAGAAACACTTCAAACCAAGGTGCAACTAGGTGCCACATGATTCAAAATCTCTAGAATCATAAGGGAATATATAAGGATTATAATGCATGTGACAATTTCCAACTCCCAATTGGGTAAATTGCACTAAAGTTCATAATGTACCAAAAATTGCATAACTTGCACAAACAACATCCAAATTGGACCAAACTTCATCCACAAGTTATCTTTGATGTGTTTAATATGAATTTTACATTATTTCCATATTTTAAAGTTATATAATCATATTATTCATTACTTATGCCTTTTACTCATTTTCTCTCTCCTAAATTTATCCTAATATTTCAAGGTTGTCCCAATTAGATGAAATTTGACATGTAGGCTAATTTTGATATGTAGTTTTTAAATTTGAAGTTTGTTAACACTTTTGAGACTTATTTTTATGAGATATGTCATATGGCACATTAACGACCCATTATCTAAATTATTCATCCAATTAAGTTTCTTATCTTCATATTACCACCAAAATGAGTTATGTGGCATATTTTATGTATCCATTATAAACCTAAGAATAATGTTAGGACATTAGGTTACATTAAGGTGATCTATACATGCATTAGCTCATTGGGTTTATACTAAACATCTATTTAGGTCTAGCCTTCAACCTTGTTTGGCTAAGTCCAAAATGTCAACTTCAAGGGTAGGGTCCGAGATCTAGTATGTTACATCTCACCACCCCTTAAAGGGATTTCACCCTCAAAATCAAAACATCCACATATAAGAAAAAAAATTATTCACCACCCCTTGAAGGATTCATTTTATTAAGTCAAAACTATTCTTCAGGTACAAAAGGTTCAATTACACTTCCTTACATCCAACTACATAAGCATCATGCAAAAAAAAACATAACTTGTAAAGACTAACTATAAAATATGGGTTAACTTTCTCTTATCCATCCTCAAACAAGTCTATACACCTGGGAGACTAGTTCAACATATTAGAGCTCCTAAAGATAAATCATATATATGTCTAAGGCTACCATTGCCTAAAAGCATGATATTTTGAATAATTCATATCAGCTCAAGCCAGGCCGGTATCATATGGATTCGGGAGTCCTCGTAAACTAAGCTAGTGGTGCAGAGGAAAATCTTGCAAGCCCCCGAACCCTGATACTTTCTAGACACCTTTGCTTTCAACTTCATGTCTTAGTAGCTTCCTAAAGGCCAAGCTAAACAATCTCAAGTTACTATGGTTACTTATGCATCTTTTAGTTGTAAGTATTTTAAGGATCTATTCATCATCATTCTAATGTGAAACTATAGGATCCTAAATCAACCCTTCATCATCTATTGATAAACTCTAGGGAAAACATGTTACGTGAAGGTAAGGCAAGTATTCTAACAAGGGAGACAAAATTGAAATAGTGAGATCCCGACTACCATGGGCTATGATACCATGTTGTAAGGAGGTGGGATCACCACCTTACTAAAAATTTGAAGAATAAAACATCAATTCCAAACACGCTCAAAGGTATGCAAGAATAGGTGCAAAATTTTCAAACTTCAATAAATGGTATTCAAAACAACCAAAGTATAGCATCGGAATAAAAATAATGACTATATTAAATTTTCACAAAAGATTACAAAAGTGAATCCAAATATCCCATAAGGGTTTACATGTATGATACAACATAAGGATCTAAGTAGAGGGAAATCTAAACCATAAAAAATTTGTCTCCAAGCTTTAACTCCTTAATCTAGTCCAAAACTTCATGCCTTATCATCCAAGTCCTTCACCTAGGGTTGGAAGCATACTACAGCAAGAAGAGAAAATAGATGACATCAGCAAAGGCTGGTATGTGCATACTAAATTGGAAATTGATCAATATATGGAATAAAGGACATAAAATGTAAAAGGCTTCCCATATAAAGGATAAGGACCACCCAAATGGATATAAAGAGAAAAGGAACTGAAATCATATGATAATAAAATAATACTTGCCATTAATAAAACATAAAGATTGTGCCACACAAGAACATGTAAGGAATTACAAAACACATTCCATATCATCAACCTGCATGCATGTGAGATAAACATAGCCCTAGAACAATATAAACACAAAGGCGGACGAGTCTCACAAACTTGAAACTTGATAGAGAAAAGAATACTATCAATATCCCAAATATATAAAACATAGTCCAAGAATCACACATCTTGCCTTGGGTATGAGGTTCTTTTCCATCCCAAAAGAGCAGGAAATATCACATCTGCTGGGCAGGAAATAACACATCTGCCATAAAAACCAATTCAATTACACTACTCTAGTGCTACTAAATCACATAGCATGTTAAATGTAGAGGCAAGTAGAAAGTATAGTCAAAATATATAAACTAGTCACCACATAAGTCACCAACATATACATCCACCTCATAAGTGGGCAAAAGACATCACATATCATCTTTTAGAGTTCCATCATGAACAAAGCATAAGATTAGAGTTCAAAAGAATATCCATGATCACATGATCAACATTAAATAAGGTAGTTCACATGAACCATGATTTTCAAAAGATTAGACATTGTGCATAGGGTAATGTCCATAGGACAAAAAGAATGAATAAGCATAGGTGAACTGCTCAACATAGAAGAATAGGGGATACATCATACCTCAACTTCAGAGACTAAAAAGTCCAAGTCAGTCCTAATTCTAAGCCTAGGCCTCCGAGAAACCTCTAGGGAAGGTGGACAGGTCTAATAAGTAAGGTTCCCAATCTTAGAGAGGTTGGTTTCTCCAACAAAGCTCCTATCTCGAGCAAGAAGCATCTTCTCCACTTTAGAGGTGAAAAACCCTAACAAAAGAACATGGAGATGGGGTGTTTAAGGGATCTAGGTGGGGTTTCACCATGGAAGGCCATGGTTCTGACCTGGAGGAAGGTGGAAGGAATACTAAAAACATGAAAATAGGGAAGGAAAGGAGGATACTTACTAGTTTTGGTCAAAATCACCAAGGAGGAGCTTAAGAAATCGTATATAGAGAAATTTGGAACCCTAGGAGCCTTCTTCACCAAGGTAGGCACCTCCTTTTACCTTGGGACAAAACCTTCATGGAAAAAAATAGTAGGAATGTTGATCTAAGCTAGAGGAAATAAAAGAGAGAAAGAGTTTTTGAATTGGGAGTTGGGAAGGGGTAGATATGGCTATATAAATAAAGAGGTCAAGTATGAGGTGTCTGTGAGACTTTCCATGTGTCATGTATAAGGGTGTACATGGACATGCAAGTATTTATGGATAAGGAAGAATAAAAGCATGAGGTGTCAAGTTACGTTCCATGTGTCCAATGCTAAGGGTACCCATAGACATGCAAACCTTTATGGATAAGGAAGAAGTCAAGCGTGAGGTGTCCATGGAGCTTTCCATGGGTCCTTAGCCTAGGGATTTCATGGACATGAAAGGGGACATATCATAGAGGCTTCTTGAATATCAAATTTCGGTTTATGGACACTTATAGTCCATCCCAACCGACATCCAATCAAAGAAATAACCCCATTGGTTGATAGCTTCTAAAGATAAGCTCATTTATAGAGGGTAATAATCCCTAAAATGCCCTCGGAAAGAAAAACCTTCAAACCAAGGTGAAACAAGGTTCCCCATGGATAAAAAACTCAATAATGGTAAGGATATATATAAGGATTATAATGCATGTGAAAATTTGCAAAGAAAACCTCCCAATTGGGTAAATTGCATAAAAGTCCAGAATGTACCAAAAATTGTATAACTTGCACAAACAACATCCAAATTAGACCAAACTTCGTCCACAAGTTATCTTTGATGTTTTGAATATTAATTTTCCATTATTTACATATTTTGAAGTTATATAAGCACATTATTCATTACTTATGCCTTTTACTAATTTTCTCTCTCCTAAACTTATCCTAATATTTCAAGGTGGTCCAAATTAGATGAAATTTGACATGTAGGCTAATTTTGATATGTAGATTTTGAATTTGAAGTTTGTTTCCACTTTTGAGACTTCTTTTTATGAGATATGTCATATGGCCCATTAATGACCCATTATCTAAATTATTCATCCAATTACGTTTCTTATCTTCATATTACTACAAAATGAGTTATGTGGCATATTTTATGTATCCATTATAAACCTAAGATTAATGTTAGAACATTAGGTTACATTAAGGTGATATATACATGCATTAGCTCGTTGGGGTTATACTAAACATCTATTTAGGTCTAACCTTCAACCTTGTTTGGCTAAGTCCAAAATGTCAACTTCCAGGGTAGGGTCCAAGATCTAGTAAGCTATAGCACACCACCCTTAAAGGGATTTTGCCCTCGAAATCAAAACATCCACATATAACAAAACAAATTATTCACCAACCCTTTAAGGATTCATCTTATTAAGTCAAAACTATTCTTTAGGTACAAAAGGTTCAACTACACTTCCTTACATCCAACTACACAAGCATCATGCAAAAAAAAAAAGAAACATAACTTGTAAAGACTAACTATAAACTATGGGTTAACTTGCTGTTGTCCATCCTCAAACAAGTCTTTATACATGGGAGACTAGTTCAACATATTAGGGTCCCTAAAGATAAAACATATATATGTCTAAGGCTACTATTGCCTAAGAACATGCTATTTTGAACAATTCATATCAGCTTAGGCCAGGACGGTATCATATGGATTCAGGTGTCCTCATAAACCAAGCTAGTGGCATGTAGGAAAATATTGCCAGCCCCCGAACCCTAATCCTTTCTAAACAACTTTGATTTCATCTTCATGTCTTAGTAGCTACCTAAAGTTCAAGCAAAACAATCTCAAGTTATTATGGTTACTTATGCATCTTTTAATTGTAAGTATTTTAGGGATCTATTCATCATTATTCGAATGTGAAAATATAGGATCCTAAATCAAACCTTCATCATCTATTGATCAAATCAAGAGAAAACATATCACGTGAAGGTAAGGCAAATATTCTAATTAGGGATACAAAATTGAAATAGTCAGATTCCGACTACCATGGCATCTGATACCATGCTATAAGGTGGTGGGATCACCCCCTTACTAAAAATTTGAAGAATAAAACATCCATTCCAAACACACTCAAAGGTATACTAAAATAGGTGAAAATTTTTCAAACTTCAATAAATGGTATTCAGAATAACCAAAGAATAGTAGTGGAATAAAAATAATGATTATATTCAATTTTGACAAAAGAATAGAAAAGTACATCATAATATCCCATAAGGGTTTACATGTATGATACAACATAAGGATCTAAGTAGAGGGAAATCTAGCCCATAACAACTTTGTCTCCAAGATTTAACTCCTTAAGCTAGTCCAAAACTTCATGCCTTATCATACAAGTCCTTCACTTAGGGTTGGAAGAATACCCCAGCAAGAAGAGAAAATAGATGACATCAACAAAGGCTGGTATGTGCATACTAAACAGGAAATGGAGCAATATATGGAATAAAGGACATCAAATATAAAAGCCTTCCCATAGAAAGGATAACGACCACCCAAATGGGTATCAAGAGAAAAGGAATTGAAATCATATGATAATAAAAGAATACTTGCCATTAATAAAACATAAAGATTGTTCCACACTAGCACATGTAAAGAATTAGGGCACACACCCCATATCATCAACCTGCATGCATGGGAGATAAACATATACCTAGAACAATATAAACACAAAGATGGCCAAGTCTCATAAACTTGAAACCTGATAGAGAAAGGAATACTGCCAATCTCCCAAATATATAAAACATGGGCCAAGAATCACACATCTTGCCCTGGGTATGAGGTTCCTTTCCATTCTAAAAGAGTAGGAAATATCACATCTGCTCGGCAGGAAATAACACATCTTCCATAAAAACCAATGCAATTACACTACTCTAGTGCTACTGAATCACATAACATGTTAAATGTAGAGGCAAGTAGAAAGTATAGTAAGAATATATAAACTAGTCACCACATAAGTGAGCAACATATACATCGACCTCATAAGTGGGTAAAGGACATCACATGTCATCTTTTAGAGTTCCATCATGAACAAAGCATAAGATAAGAGTTCAAAAGAATATCCATAATCACATGATCAATATTAAATAAGGTAGTTCACGTGAAGTATGCTTTTCAAAAGAAAAGACATTGTGTATAGGCTAATGTCCATAGGACAACGAGAATGAATAAGCATAGGTGAATTGCTCAACATAGAAGAATAGGGGATACATCATACCTCAACTTCAGAGTCTAAATAATCTAAGTCAGTCCTAGATCCAAGCCTAGGACTCCAAAGAACCTCTAGGGAAGGTGGATATGTCCAATAAGTAAGGTTCCCAAGCTTAGAGAGGTTGGTTTCTCCAACAAAGCACCTATCTTGTGCAAGAAGCACCTCTCCACTTTAGAGGTGAAAAACCCTAACAAAAGAACATGGAGATGGGGTGTTTAAGGGCTCTAGGTGGGGTTTCACCATGGAAAGCCATGGTTGCGACCTGGAGGAAGGTGGAAGGAAGACTAACAACATGAAAATAGGGAAGGAAAGGAGGATAATTACTAGTTTTAGTCAAAATAACCAAAGAGTTGAAGAAATCCTATATAGAGAAATTTGGAACCCTAGGAGCCTTCTTGACCAGGGTAGACACCTCCTTTTACCTTGGAACAACACCTTTGTGGAAAAATAGAGTATGAATGATGATCTAAGATAGAGGAAATAAAGGATAGCAAGAGTTTTCGAATTGGGAGTTTGTAAGGGGTAGAAACTACTATATAAAGAAAGAGGTCAAGTATGAGGTGTCTATGAGACTTTCCATGTGTCATGTATAAGGGTGTCCAATATCATGGAAGTATTTATGGATAAGGAAGAATTCAATAACGAGGTGTCAAGTTACTTTCCATGAGTCCAATGCTAAGGGTGCCCATAGACATGCAAACCTTTATGGATAAGGAAGAAGTCAAGCGTGAGGTGTCCATGGAGCTTTCCATGTGTCCTTAGCCTAGGGATTTCATGGACATGCAAGAGGACAGATCATATAGGCTTCTTGAATATGAAATGTTGGTTTATGGACACTTATAGGCCTTCCCAACAGACCTCCAATCAAAGAAATAACCCCCTTGGTTGATAGCTTCTAAAATAAGCTCATTTATAAAGAGGGTAATCCCTAAAATGCCCTAAAAAAGAAACACCCTCAAACCAAGGTGCAACTAGGTTCCCCTTGGTTCAAAAAATCAAGAATGGTAAGGAAATATATAAGGATTATAATGCATGTGACACTTTGCAAAGAAAACTTCCCAATTGGGTAAATTACAGAAAAGTCCAGATGTACCTAAAATTGCATAACTTGCACAAACAACATCCAAATTGGACCAAATTTCATCCACAATTTTCTTTGATGTGTTAAATATGAATTTGCCATTATTTTTATATTTTGAAGTTATATAATCACATTATTCATTACTTATGCCTTTTGCTCATTTTCTCTCTCCTAAACTTATCTTAATATTTCAAGGTTGTCTGAATTAGACAAAATTTGACATGTAGGCTAATTTTGATATGTAGATTTCAAATTTGAAGTTTGTTTCTACTTTGAAGACTTCTTTTTATGAGATATTTCATATGGCCCATTAACGACCCATTATCTAAATTATTCATCCAATTAAGTTTCTTATCTTCATATTACCACCAAAATGAGTTATGTGGCATATTTTATGTATCCATTATAAACCTAAGATTAATGTTAGAACATTAGGTTACAGTAAGGTGATCTAAACATGCATTATCTCATTGGGTTTATGCTAAACATCTATTTAGGTCTAACCTTCAACCTTGTCTGGCTAAGTGCAAAATGTTAACTTCCAAGGTAGGGTCTGAGATCTAGTATGTTACAATCTTCGTGGGAGACTTTGCTTGAAGTTGTTAGGTGTTCCTCAGCTAGTCCTAAATATGTAGTCAGTTTTTCTTTTATTTCACCTTGCATGGTGAAAGTTTAGTATAATAAGAAGCTTTGTAATTGTTAGATACATCTTTTAATTCCACTGCTACTTTGTGCTAAGATACAATAATATTAAGTAAATTTGGTTTCATCCCCTTTCAAGAAATTTTTTTTATTGGTGGATGTTGCCTTTTTATTTTTAGTAGGGAGTGGATCCCTATGGGATCCCACTCCTTACAGCATGGTATCCAAGCCAAGTTTCACCTACATGGCGTGCTCCAAGTCTTAATTATTTAGTGGGATCCAAAAGGGGAACCACTCCCTACTAAACATTTAAACAATAGAACCTCTAGTCCAAACACACCTAAAAGATATGTTGGAGTTGGTGTAAAATTTTCAAATCTTATTTATGGTATCTAAATCAAATTCAGAATGTGTTGAAAACTAGTATGGTTATGAGACACCCCAAAACCCTAGTTTTGGGATGTCAAGGATGGATCCTCCCTTTACCACACTAGTAACTCAAGATGGAACATCAGTAGGTCAGGAGACCCCAGCCTCTGCTATTACGGGAGTAGTTATCACTCCAGAGCAAGAGTTGGCTATGTTTCGACAACTTTTTGCTACTACCATGGTAGGGAAGATGAAAAACCCATCTGTGCCTGAAAATCCTAAGGAGTTCTCAATCATGGAGTTCATGAAGATGCAACCACCCGTCTTCAAGGCTAAAGGTGAAATAGAGATGGTTGACAAAGTTGATGATTGGGTGTTAGCCTTAGAGAGGACCTTTGATGGTATGGCTTGTCCTCCCCACCAGAAGGTTAGGTTTTCTTCATATGTTTTGGATGGACCTACTCAAGTTTGGTGGAACGGGATAGGAAGGACACATAATATCTCTACCATGACCTGGGAGCAATTCTTGGTGCTTTTTCATGGGAAGTATATCTGCAATGTTGCCCTAAAGAAGAAAGAAGAAGAGTTCTACAGCTTGAAGCAAGGTTCCTTATCCATTTATGCTTTTGTACAAAAGTTTCTACTATTGGAACGTTATGTAGTTGGTTTGAGTGAGGAACGTAGGGCTGACCTATTTCTACAAGGACTCAACTACAATATGGGTCGTGCTCTTATCCCACAACTGCCCTTGACATTTTAATATATGGTCGATAAAGATTTGGCCGTGGAGTCTTATCCAGGGTTTCAACCTTGGGAGTTTGAAAAGAAGAGGAAACCATCCTCCAGGAAAGTGTGCTAGGTGCAATGGTTACCATCCTCCAGGAAAGTTCTCTCAATATAAGAAACAAGCAAAGTATGAACCTAATTTTTGGGTTGTGTGCCATCATTCCAATGAACCTAGATATATTTTCCCTAGGTGCCCTCAACTTCATAATGGACCTATACCGGGTCAACAACAACAACATCAAATGTCTCATCAGAATAATGGTAACAACAATGGTAAAAGACATGTGGAAAGGAGAGCTGGAAGAGTTTTTGCTTTGGATGGTCAAGAAGTCTATGATGATGATCAAGTTGAAGGTAACCCTTAGTCCCATAGTTAGACTTTCAAGTTATGTTTCCTTTTGCATGGTACCTTTTGCAAGCTTGCGAATATATATAAAGAAGTTACCTTTGTACCTATAGTTTTTCTTAGCTTATTAGGATGAAACTTTTTAAGGTATGGTAGATAGTTGTTTTGGATGTTTAGATTTTAAGGATGAAATCTCTTTAAGGGGTGGTATGCTGAAACGTACTAAAACCTAGAACTTAATCTTATTCCAGGGTTAAGAATTTAGAAATCTTAGTCTTTAAGATTTAGCCAAACAAGGATAAGAGCATGCTCTTTAGTGACTTTGAATATGTTAATGCATGAATAAATCACCCTAAAATGTAGAATATAAATTAATATATTCAAATTAATCATAAAATCAATGATAGGTACATAAGATATGTCACATGAGGTAATAATGTGCATAAAAAGACAAGGTGTCCATAATTGAGAATAATGAATTATAAATCCACAAAATATGAAATAAATAAACTTATGTGAGATAATGATAGAGTAGATTCGTTCTAGATCATTCCTTGCCTTATGGTGCAAGGAAGAGAAAAAAGGAATAAAAAATAATGCTAAATACATGATTAATGAGATATTGAATTATTAATGAGAGAAATAATAGAAATAATGGATAATGGACTAAAAGGAAAACTTATTGGATACGAATAACCTCATACTCATTTTCTTGGGATATGCTTTGACTTGTTGGCCAAGTTTCACCAATTTAGGATCATAATAATCATGTCTATTTAATTTAGAAAAGAAAAGGGTGTTTTTCCTTAAAAATATTTAATAAAAATTTTAATGACTCCATAGGTGGAAAATAATCTTACATTCATAATCTACATATGCCTTTGGGTGAATTTTCACTCAATTTGGAGAAAGTTTAATTAAAAGTTGAAATCAAGAGAGAGAAAGTGTGTAGAACCTTCAAAATATTAAATAAGTACACAAATAACTCCAACATATAAAATTGATGGCAAATTCGTATCCAACACATTAAATATGACTTGTGGGTGAAGTTTCATCAAATTTGGATAATCTTGTAACCATCAATGAAGGAGGAAAGAGAAATAGTAATTGATTTATATAAGACATTAAAATTTCCCAAAAGAAAAAAACTAATTCCATATTGGATTCTACACCTCAAAATTAGTTAGGGTGTCAATTTTTATTAAATTTGGAAATTGTTTGAGCCCTTAAAAGAAGAAAGAGAAATTCATTGAATAATATATGTATCACTTAAAAATCAAATTGGAAATATATGTCACATATACATATATTAGGATTTCGCCTGATCAGACAGTCCAGATCGACTACAGATGCATGTTTGTGGGATCAGACGGCTGAGAGCTTGTCTTCTTCCTTGGTTCGGATCGGGAAACAAAGCTTATTTTGTGAGATTTCAAAAACTCGGTAACTCTCTCTCGACTCAACCAAATCTAGAGATTTTTGGCTCGTTGGATTTCTTTTTTGATTCTGCATAGGTTTATCCCAAATATTTAGGGATTTGATGGAGATATGAGAAACTCCTAAATCTCATGAAGCTTCTCTCTCACCCTAATATCTAAAACCCTAGTTTACATCTCCTCACCTATAAATACCCTTACCCCGAGCATCCCCATCAACTTTGCAACTCACCACATCTATAATTTGCTTAGTTACTCATGTGGTTGACCCCCCAATGAATGATTTTTGACTCTGGCTTTGTGGTGCCACACTCTCCTTCCCCTTCACCTCAACATGCAAATTGAGCAGCTAGGTAAGTTCATTTTTGTCTCTTCTTTCTTTTGGATCTCTTGTGCTTCACTTTGGTCGTGAAACCCAGTTTTCCCCAATTTGCCACGCCGTAGCTGGGCTGCTTCATGCATCCATGGCTTGCGACTAAGGAGAAGGGAGAATCTCCTCTATGAAAGTACATTCTGACCTTCGCTCTCCCCCTTTCTCCCTTTTTCCGCGCGCAAGGGCATTTTTGTCCTTTGATTTGTTTTTTTACTTTGACCAGGTGCAACCGAGCGGCCATGCAGGCCCGACATTGACTTGGCACACTCCTATTGGGCCGAGTAGTGGGCCTGGCCCCACTCTCTCCCTCTCTCTTTCTGATTCTCACAAGTAAATGATGACATGGCTTTTTCTCTATTTCCTATTGGCCGATTTTCAAAAATTGATAACTAATTATTTACTAATAAAAAAATACAAATAAATACTCATTGGATTTAGAAAAATGCAAACTTTCTAATGGTATTAGTTTTGTCTCCTGAATCTAATGTTATAAAGAGGTGATTTTAATGGATTAATCTAAATAAGTAATAACTTGTAAAATTCATAACTAAATATATAAAAGTCAGAAAAATATAATAAAATATTTTTTGAACTCAAGAAAATATAACCTAAAACATGGCATGATTTTGATAACCTAATTCATTAATAATAATAAGGCAATTTTTAGGGTTTTGAATAATCAATGTAGTTCTAACCCTAATTTCACATACTTTATATTAGGTGCTTTGGAAACCTAGACTTGGATCTAGAAGTAATCTTGTTTTGTTAAGACTCTATGAGACTTAAGTTTTTGTCTCATTTTCTTTTTTATTAAGCAATAACCTAAATTGTCTTTCTTTTGGCAGTATGGATAATAGACTATACACATTGCTCTTATCTTTTGATATCATGGTTCTTGTGAACTATTTTTTTGTGGTGATATTGGATATTCTCTTGGCTCTTTTCCTCATCCCTTAGTGCATGTTGGACTTATTTGTTGTCATATGCCTATTTTGATGTGGATGATAATGATGATCACTTATATGGTGATTAATTTGTAAAATCTGACTATACCTTTTACTTGCCTCTCTATTAAGCATGTTGTGTGACTCATTTGCCCTAGAGTAATATAATTTGCATTAGTTTTTGGGTTATGTGATCTTATTTATTATTTTGGGATGGAGGTTATGTGCCCCATACTCGGGTTTCAAATTTATGAGGTTTGACACAACATTTTATATATTGAGATTCTGGTTATGTGCCAATCTTTATCAACGTTTCAAGTTATGAGGCTTGGATGCCTTTGTTATTTATGTTGTTCTAGTGCTATGTTTATCTCACCTACATGTAGGTTTTTATGGGTTTTGCACCCTAAAAAAATTATGAGTGCTTTTGTGGCACCACTTTTATTATTGATTTTATGGCAAGTATTCCTTTTATCATATTCTAGTGATTCTTTCCTTTTATGCCCGTTTGGGTAGCTCTTACCTTTTTCATGGGAAGCCTTATATACTTGATGTACCTCTTTCCTAGTATATATTGCTCAATTTATTTTTAGCATGCTCATACTAACTTTTTGTTGATATCCTCTTTTCTTTTCCTTTTGTGGGGTATACTTCCAACCCCAGGTGTTGGACAAGGAGAAGGAATTCTAGGAGGACCTGGACCACAAAAAGTGTAGTTGTCTTCATGGGAGACTTTGCTTGAAGTTGTTAGGAGATCCTCAGCTAGTCCTAAATATGTAGTTAGTTTTTCCTTTATGTCACCATGCGTGGTGAAAGTTTAGTATAATAAGAAGCTTTGTAATGGTTAGATACAACTTTTGATTCCACAACTACTTTGTGTTATGATACAATCATGTTAAATAAATTTGGTTTCTTCCCCTTTCAAGAAAAAGATTTTGTTGGTGGATGTTGCCTTTTTATTTTTAGTAGGGAGTGGATCCCTATGGGATCCCACTCATTACATTGGTGGTAGACATAATGTACAAAATGGCATAAAATATTGATATATTAATTACACCAAGGGATTATGTTAGGAAATAAAAGACTTTTATCGCGGTGGAGAAGTTTGTTTAAAAAAAATACATTTTCATGTAAAGAATTAATTACATTGTGGAACATATACCTTGACCAAAAAGTTGTTTGAATGGTGAAACCAATTAAATATGATTGTCTTCTAACACAATATAAAATTAAATTATAAATAAAGTTTGACCACAACTTTTCTCCTCTACTTATATAAACACACCCTATTGACTATGTCGATGCACAACGAACAACTGGAATTTCTTCATTGACCTTCTCTAGTGATTTTGTGACAAGATTGTGATGGAAACACGCTATTGCAGCAAGGCTTCTTCCTCTTCTTCTTCGCTTAATCTATGACTTAACATTCAAGTCAAGGTATGATTGCATCCCACATTACTTTTATATTGACTAGTTTCTTATTCCTCCTTCTAAATGTATGTTTGCATTTTATATTTAGTAGTTTATTATTCCTCTTTTTAAATGTATGTTTGCATCACCTATTATTCTTGTGGAGCAATAAACCTAAATTATCACTCTTTGGAAAGCCCATGCAATATCTCTCTTTTGAGAGTTTATTCCATGTGAAATATTCTACTTCATTATGATCTTATGATCATCCTACTTTGTTGGACTTTTTTTTGAAAATCTAACTTGTAACATTATTCTTAATGAAATCCTAATTTTGCCACTTATGTGGTTGATGTTATTTTGTCCATTTTTTAGATGGGAACTTTAATTGTTCTATAAAAGACTACACTTTATACTTGCCTCCACATTTATTGCATGTTATGTTACTCAATAGCCGTAGAGTAGTGTAATTACATTGTTTTTTGGGTTGTGTGCCCTTATTATATTTTTGGAATGGAGGTTGTGTGCCCCATATCTGGGTTTTGTACCCACTTTTATATATACTAGGGAGATGGTTGTGTTCCATACTCTTTCAAGGATGTGATCCTTGGCCTCCATTGTTATTTGTATTGTTCTAATGCTATGTTTATATCACATGCATGCAGGTTGTTATCAATGTGATGGGTATTGTGCCCAAGATTTATATGTTCTTATGTGGCAAAATCTTTATGTTTCATTTAATGCAAGTATTTGTCTTGTTTAACATCTTCTAGAATTTATATTCTTTAACGCCCAGTTGGTTATTCCTTTCCTTCTCCTTTTGGAAGACATTCTTATTTGACATTTTTTATGTTATAACATTGCACAATACTCTATTTAGTATGCACATACTCATGTTTTACTGATGTATCTACCATTCTCCTTTTTCTGTGGTATGCTTCCAACCCCAGGTGTAGGTCAAGGAGAAGATAACCAAGTTGGACCAGGGTCACATCAAGTATAACTGAAACCTTCTGGGAGACTTTCTTGAGGTGGTTATATGACCCTCCGTTGATCCCTATTTTAGTTGGTTTTCTTTATATCACCCGGCGTGGTGAAATTTTGAGACAATATCGAGTTCTATAATAGTTAGATATTTTGTTTCTATTGCTCCAATTGGTTACTTTAATCATACATTTTGAATAAATTGGTTATGTTCCCTTTTGCAAAAAAATTATAGTGATATTTGATAAATGGGATGGTTCTTTTTTATTTGATTTAGTACGAAGTGGATCTCCTCTCGGGTCGCACTCCTTCAAGATACATGGTGTAGATCTGACATACGTTGAGGTGCAAGATTTGATAAGAAGTAAAGGTTTTATGAAAGGGTAAGAGTGGACTATGCGGAGCAACAGTTGCTGCAGCTTTAGTCCACATTTAGAATTTATCTTAACCTATTGGACATTTAATAGAGTTAGTTGAACTGCTATTTCATTATGTCAAAATAGAAACATTTCACTTTATGCATCTTGTATGACAAGGATGATAAATCAATAAAGAGTTGTTAATTCATGTATTTCAAAGATGTGATTTTGTATGGAAATTCCCAATATCTAGTGATCTTTATAAAAAGGATCTAAAGACAAAAATTAATAAAGTAAATACCAAAAGCATTATAATTGATAACTCAAACAATCTGTAGCATTTTCATCTAGAGCACTTAAATGACAAATGCAATACTAGAATCCATATTGATGTTTATCTAGAATCTTTTGGTTATTGAACAAACAATAGACATACAAATCTCATTTATGAGCTACATGACAAAACCACCTCTGACTAGGTGTAGTAAAAGAGAACAAGATTTTCTATTTGTTCCTATACATATTGATGTATAAAGATCTTTTACAATAAATTCTACAGCTAGTTGTTTGTACTTCATTATATTCACTGATGATCTTAGTTGATATAGGGTTTGTATTTGGTGAAATGCAAATATGAATCTCTTGAAGTGTTGAAGAAGATTATAAATGAAGTATACTTTTGATAAAAATATTAAGAAATTTGACACGATCATATGTTGAAATACTTTACATAAAAAAATGAGAATCTTCTAGAAGGATTGTAATAGTGTATCACAAGGCAAATCCACCTTAAACATGATGATGTATCAGAAAGAAGGAATTACATCCTGATTGATCATGATGTGATTATCATTTAATATTATCATATAATATCCCCATGTGTATATACTTTACAATGAAATAATGTAACATCTAAAATGGTTTCAAGGATTGAAACTTTTAGAAAGCAAGTAGTTTCTTGAAAAGGTTTATCCACAAAGCATAATTGTTGAATACTGCTATTAATCCCAATCCAATAACAAAAGTGTTTTTTTGCTAGGATAACTGAGTTCCAAAAGGATTAGCGAGAGTAAAAGTAGAACTCAAAAGGTTCGAGATAAACAAGGAGGTACAATGACAACAATTGGGAATCACAAATTGTTGTGAAATCTCAATTTTCTCATGTAACACAAAACCTCATAAGTTCTAGTAGAACACATATGAGATTGAAAGATTATGAATCCATCAACTCAAATATGTTGCTCATAAATCGATGAGTCAACAAATCAAGTAGAAGCTATTGAGATCCAAAATCTAAGAAATGGTCTAACAACCATTAAGGAGTCCATGTTCACTAACAAGGTATGACCTTGGTAGTACCACCTAAAGGGGTAAAACCCTAAGTGTGAAGTTGGGTTTTCATTGCAAAGACCAAAATGGATAACCTAAAAGGACAGATTGGATGAGATGTTTTTCAAATCAGTTCAAATTGTTGAACATGAAGAAATTCCTTTACCAATTGTCACGCTTGTATAGACTACTAGATTGGCATATGAAGATTAAAGCCAGATTCCTTAAAAGGAATATTTGAGAGGATGTGTACATGACACAGCCTAAAGGTTTTATAACTTCATGAATGCAAATAAAGTATATAAGCTACCAAATTAAATTTTAGAGATTGAAACTAGCATCTCAGAAATGAGAACGTTTGACTTGATAGTCAAAAAGATTGACTTGAATCAAGAATAAAGATGAAATATGTGATTACCAAAGTTTTTTGGGAGCATAAACATAAATATTCCACATATTGATGAGGAATTCCATTTCCATACTAACTATTTGAACCTGGCATGGAAATCACCTTCAACATGAAGAATTAGGTGAAACATCCTATGTGATAGGAATAGAGATCTAAAGAGATAGTTATGGAAAGTTTCATAACCAAAATATGAGCACATTTATTGGAAAAATGTTGAAAAGGTTCACCATGCTGGATTCAATAAAAGAGAATTTATCCATAAAACCCACTGGATTATCATTTGTGCAGCAGAAACATGATGGACATGTTTAGATCACTAAGAATATAATTCATGGGTGATTGGCTCTAAATGTAAGTGGGAGTCTGTTGGTATATATGCCCAGAGAGCCATTCATATGATGATTGTGATTGAATATTACATAAAGGATTAATTAATAATAATAAAGGCAAGCTTCCAATTCATTCTATTTCACTCAATTATGAGATAATGAGGAAACATAATGAAAGTCTAAAGAATAATATTGCTCAATAGAGTATGTCTTCAAGTACCTGACTTGAACAATGAGATCATACAGATGTTAAGTATATGTACATTCTTATCATGTCCCTAATTGGATGTTACTATAGAAGGTTGATAAATAGTAGTAATGCATAAGACTAAAGTGTGTGTTAGTTGATGATAGAATCTCATCAGTCATGATATGTGATATCAAACCAAGCACATAGATACTTGTTAGGGAACAATGTATCGGACAAACCCACCTTGAGTGTGAGACATGGAAACCATACATGGTGCTCATAGTCATCTCTCATAGTGAAGGTGGTGATTGTGGTTTTTAGACCTAAAGTCACTACACTCATCACATGTCATTCAGTGTACTTTGACATCATCCACCATGATCCTGAATAAGGGTTTCCATAATGGTGATGATCATATGGACTGTGACACATGAGGATTATTATGAGTGATGTAGATGGGATTTTACCTCTTACTAGAGTATGATATCCATGCCACTTGATAAGTGAGATAGAGAAAAGCATGTCCATATAGATGTGAATAAATATGTGATATTGAGGACACATATATCTCAGACAATCTACTCTGGATCAAGGAACATGGATTAAACATTATGAGGATGATGATTCCATGCCTTGAGTTCATGTCAAATATCAGAGACAAAGGAATTAGATAATCATTATAACACCTTACATAGATCATTGGAAGAAATTGTTCTCTAACTTCCTTCATTATTTGGGTAGCAATGATGTCTGATTGGGCACCTCTCTTTGCTTGTGATGTCATAAATCAGTTATGAACATTCACTGCCAACATAACATGGAACCTATGGGGCCACACACATAGGATACACCCAGAAGTGGAATTTGATCATGAGCGATGACCAGCCCGGCTCGTGAGATGACCGGTTTGTGAGAGAGAGACACCTGATATAGAAATTTGATTGCATCAAGGATTAGTGTTGATGCCATGTTGTGCATTAATTGAATTGGAATTTCCAATTCATATGTGATTGGGAAACATGGTAAAACAAATGGTTCGCTGAGTGAATAGATTAGCTCGCATTTCAACCAACTGGTTTGCAGCTTGCACCTTGCAAATTTTGCGATATTCCAATCCCTTCCACTCCCATACAAACTGGGAACCCATAGCCTAACCCCTCCTACAAAAGAAGGGGTATTGGGGCTTTTTAGAAACAACTCAATTGCCTCTGAAAATTTTTGTCCTCTCTGGTTGTGGTAACCAATAGAGAGTCATAGCAAGTCCTATCCGATAAAGGGAGGGATAGCAAGGGGGAACAATTGTGGAAGATTAAGTTGGTGACTAGTACACCAATGGGAGGGAAAACTACTTCCTATCAGTTCTAGTATATTAATAGGAGTTCTAGGTGGTCTCTATAGACTGCCATAGAGGTGAGGTGGTCATTGCCCATCACTACAAGGACAACGTCAGCCTATAATCCATGGTGGAGCTACTACAGACACCGTTGGAGTCTTCTATCCATGGGGGGACTAAGAGTTGCTACAGACAAGTCACAGTGCAACTATGAGTACACAATTACTGTAACAAGTCATAGTCATTAGACTTGCTCCATGACTAGGTATGAAATCGTTAAACCATCCTTTCCATTACATAGTTATTGAAGTGATCTTGTTGTTCTGGGGAATATGGATAGATAATTTTTTTGTTTCTGCTGCCTACTCTATGCCCATATTTCCTACAATCATTTCATTTGGAAAAGTGCCATCATCACACTCATTCTCCTTGTTTATCTCTCCCTTACAGTAATGACAACTAGGGTTCACATGTTAAAGCATGTAATGAAAATTGTAGCCAACATGCCCCTTTCAATAGGGGATTGAAGAGAATAGGGTTTTTAAAAAGAAAATAAGAAATGAAAAGCCAAAGATTGTGCTAAAGTGTTTCTCTCACAAACAACCAGTCGATTGATTGGCCAGTGTAGCGGATCAACTAGACCGAATTAGGACTTCTTCAAAGTGATAATTCAATTGACTGATCTTTGCCTAATTAGTTTAGAAAGACATCAAACTGATTATTTGGCTTGATTTTGTTTATTCGATCAACTAGACATTCTAGTTGATTGCCTAGTCTGATCTTTTCTCATCAATGTCCATTTTTAGTCGATCAACTAAAGTTTCCATTCTCTCGAGTGGGCTCCTAGATAGCCTATCATTGTTATAATTGTATGTCAATATTTTAGTAACCAAATAAACTTGTGTGCATGATTATATTCCTCTTCGTTGTGCATCCTATGTGTGTAACTGTATATGATAAAAACTACATTAGTAGTCATATCTATAGTTATATAATGACTTCCCAAACAATGATCCATATCTGGAAACTCATAATTTGTATCCAAGTAATTTGATAAGTTGAAGAGAAATATCATCCTTATATGCCGACCAATGTAACAGTGACCATATCATTTGCCACTTCCACATTGAGAGATAATATTAATGCCATTTTGGCTTCAATGTATCATACTCGGAGTGGATCTATCTAGTACACTTGTTCAATAACAAGTACATGTGATTTTGACGTGATATCAAATACCATTACCAATGAGAAGTAGTCGTTAGTCAACAAACATACTAGTCTTATGTATTCTTTTCATCCTTATTTTCATAATCGTATCATGATATCGATTCAAATAAAAAATAATATATATGTACATACACATGTTCTTATGTGCACGTCCTCAACCCAAAATCACATGGCATTGAGAAATACATTCATAGGACATTCATATGTTTTATTATTATCTCATACTTACATAAAATAATAATTGGAAATGCCTTTATCAAGTGAAGTTGAGTTCCCAACTCATATTGAACCAATATCTGTGAATCTTGGTCCCTATCAGGAACAATAGAAAGGGGGATACCATGAAGATGTACTATCTCCTAAATATATAGGTCAACCATCTAAAAATAGTGGTAGTGGTTTTATAAGATAAAAAGTGTGCACTCTTTGTCAGATGATCAACTACTACCTATACTGCATCATTCCCTTTCTAATTCTTGGAAAAAAACAAGAACAAAATTAATGGTTATTTTCTCCCACTTTCATTCAAGAATATAAAGGGATTGGAGAAGACCCCCAAGCCTTTGGTGTTCAACTTTCACTTACTAATAAGTATCTTGAAACAAAACAAATTGTTTCCTTCTTTATACCTTCCCACTACAAGGCTTTCTTTGGATCTTGATATATCTTTGTAGTGCCTGAATGAATAGTGTACTTAGTTTCATGAGCCTAAAAAAGAATCATCTACCTTATCTCGTTAGAAGGTGTCCAGAATTTGTCATTCATTAGAATCTTTTGATCTTTACATTTAGAAAGTCCAGAGAAAACTCTCAATAGAAGATCTAACATATGTGTATGCTCGAGAGCCTTCCTATGCATGAGTTACCTAAGAATTCCAATTCCACTTGATCATGATATGGGCCAACTTCAACGTGATCTCAACAAGAAATTGTCTCCACTCTATCAAATTGTACATCATCTTCCATTCATCTACCAAAATAGAAGCAATAATAATATCCTTCTTTTTGCTCAGAGCTTCAATTACTACATTCACCTTCATTAGATAATAGGTGATAGATAAATCATAGTCCTTGATGAACTCAAGCCATCTTTGTTGCCTCATATTGAGGTCCTTCTGTGTCAGAATATATTTAAGGATCTTATGATAAGATAGCACCTCAAATCTTATGGCACACAAATAATCCTCCATAACGTTTGTGCATAAATAATAGCAGCCAACTCAAAGTCATGGGTTGGAAAGCTCTCCTCATGCACCTTGTGTTGTCAAGAAGAAAAAGAAATAACTTTATCATTCTGCATGACCACACAACCCAGAACATGGTTTGAATCACCACCAAAAATTACAAAGCCATGATCATCATACGGAAGAACAAGTACATGAGTAGATGTAAACTTGTCCTTCATGGTTTGGAAATTATGCTCACAATCATCATATAGGACAAACATACATTCCTTCCTAGTCAACATAGTAAGTTGCATCACTATTATGAAGAAGTCATGTATGCAACACCAGTGGTAACCTTCTAGACTGAGGAAACTATGATAATTTGTAGACGCCTAAGGGACATCCTAATTCTTGATTGACTCCACCTTAATTGGATCCACAATTATGCCCAATCATTAAATGACTCCATCTTAGCTAGATCTAGAATCATGTGCCCATTAGAGATGATGTACCCCAGAAACATGACTTCTCAATGCCAGATGTCGCACTTAGACATATTATTATAGAACGGATGCTTCCTGAGTGCATCTAAGGTAATTCAAAGATGTTCCTCATGGACGTAGTCATTGTTATAATAGGTATGAATATCATCAATAAACACCATGATGAAAGAATCAAGAAACTAATGGAATATCCTATTAATTAGATCCATAAAGATAGCAAGAATATTAGTAATACTGAAGGGCATCACTAGGAATTCGTAATATGGTATGACACAATGTATTCTCAATATATGAGATCCAAATTTTCAATTATTGATATCCACTGCTCAAGACAATATTTGGGAAGGCATTTTCAGTCCTAAACTAGTAAAAAAGATAATAAATCACGGGCAAAGGATACATGTTCTTGATTTTCCCTTGACTAAGCATCCTTAAATTGATGTTCATGCATAGTGACCCATCATTATTCTTAATAAAAATTATGGGAGCCGCAATGGGAAGCACTCATGCAGATGAAACCCAAGCCCAAGAGCTCTTGTGTATTCTTCTTAAACTCAACTAACTATACAAGGGCCATTCTATAAGAGGACTTTGAGATTGAAAAAGTAAATAAATAAAGAAATCCAACTCTTTATTAGGAGGGAGCCCATGCAAGTCTTTGGGGAAAAATTAGGAAAGTCCCTCATTATAAGACTATTAGAGATATGTTTTTTCTTGATTGACTAATACATATATAAGAATCATAATGTGGCCGTTTATCCTACAATTATCTACTTGCATATGAGAAATGAAGACACTCGTCCCATCTGTGCTCCTGCCTTTGATAACAAGGCATGGATAGGCAAACACAACAAGCTTTGTTATACAGTCAAGGAGCACATAATGCTCATGAAGCCAACTCATTCCCATGACTACATCAAAAGCTTTGAAATTCATTACCATGAGGTCTACATAAAATATCTTCCTTCAATAGATAAGGGAATCCTAGATAACATTATCTCAGGTTGAATTATATGCCTATTAGGAGTTATTATTTTTAAATCATAACCTAAAATCTCAAGAGGTAAACTAAGAATATCAACAAGTGATGTAGAAATGAAGGCATCTGATGTGCCATAACATAATACTTTGGTACTATGATTACAAATAAAATAAATACCTTATATAACATGATCTAGCTTGCTAACATCTACATCCATGATGAATATGTGAGCATGTCTTTTCTTTATACAAACATCAACTGCATCACCTTACTATCGTGGCCTCCTTGCAGAATGAACTCAGGAAAATATTTCTTGATGTGGCTAGTCTCTCCACAAAAATAACAGACTTCCTGTCCTAGCATGCATTGTCTGAAATGGTATTTCTAACACGAGGGAACTTGGGTATATTGTTGTTATTCTTGTTTTTGTTGTTATTATTGTATTGAGTGGGTCCACATATTGGTGCCTTCCTCTTCATATCCTGATGCTTTTGGTAATTTCCTTGATGGAAATTGTGGTTTCTCTTATATCAACTCTACATATGGTGATGTTGTCCTCCATTGTAGTTCTTCTTATTGGGCCTCGCTGGGTTATCGTCAAGCTCAAGTGAAACATCAAGGCTTCTTGCATCATCTTATGGCCTTGATCTAAAAGTGAGTAGTTGAGATCATCATTCATACTGTGGATGAACTTCTTGGCTCAATTAATCAATCCCATATTTTTGGAGGACACCAATTTGCACAACATATTGTGTCACAATCATATCACCTTTTTGAGGAAGGTAGATGAATTCTTCCTCATTTTTATTGATCATGTCATCAGAAACATAGTGGCTCTTGAAAGCCTCCACAAACTAATCCTAAGTAAGGAACTCCTCATCTGGAAATCTGGCATTATGGAATATCTCCCACCAGAGTTGAATTGCCCCTCAAAGCATGTGCTTCCCAAACCTAATGTGGGAGTCCTCAGAGCAGTCTAACTAATGGAAGTAGTGCTTCAAATTGTGGATCCAAGACTCGGCCTTGTCCACAACAATGATCTCTTCTTCTCCCACCAACAAATCATGTTTCACTCTTGAGGAAGTCTATCAAGGTGACTTCTTTCTTCCTTTGATGAAAACCTCCTTCTCTTCCTCCCATTGAATTGGCCAAATCTCCAATCCACACATTATATGGGACAGAAAGATCTTCTCCATATGAGATCTCCTAGTTCCCCCACTTGTGATCATTCTCCCCTTCAAAGTGTGCGGGAACTTGTCATGATTGGTGTGAAGCTTAGGGGTCATATGGAAGGGAAAACATACGTGCATAAGCATGTTTCACCTTGAGGAATTCTATCAAGGTGACATCTTTCTTCCTTTCACGAAAACCTCCTTCTCTTCCTCCCATTGAACTGGATAAAGCTCTAATCCTCACATTATACGGGACAGAAAGATCTTCTCCATGTGAGATCTCCTAGTTCCCCCACTTGTGATCATTCTCCCCTTCTGAGTATGGGGGGACTTGTCATGATTGGTGTGAAGCTTAGGGGACATATGGAAGGGGAAAACATACATGCATAAGCATGTAGCGTATCATATAAGATCCTATAATGGAGTCCATTCTAGGATTTCACTAATACCACTTTCATCACAACATCCATTATCTACACAATTCAAACATAATAGAAGCATTTACATACAAAGGAGATCATGACATTTTTTGGTGACATGGTACCATAAATAAGATAAAACTATAGGTTTTAGAAATATCCACTTGTAGTGTCTCAATCGATGCATAAAATAAAGGTTGAATTTCCAACAAAACTGAAGAACATGATAGGAAACCTAACATAACCACGAACTTAAAGATAAATTAGAGGATCATTCTAGAATGACAACCCACCACTGTAGGATCCAAAAGTTTCATCAATTGAACCTCCCTATACTACTGACATTGAGGTTGCTACTAGCATTTTCCACTACCTATGTACATCCACACATAGACATGCATTCGACAAACCATTGTTAGTGGTTTGATTTTATAATAAGATGGACATAATTTATGCATTAAACTTAAAGTTGATATGAGCATAAATAAACATTACCAATGAAATTAGGGTGCATTCTTAATCTTGATTATATTTTCTTATAAGGGAACCTACTCAAAGAACCTTATCTAATCTGATCTCACAGAAGACACATCAAGTGTGCAGGCTTGGACTTGTACCTAGAAAGATAAGCTCACTAACACAGACTAAGTGTGTAGGCTTGGGATTCAACCACAAAAACTAAAGGAGGCTCATGAGGCACCAACCTTACATAATGTGTTGATGCGATAGGGCCTTATCATTTAATTGTAATCATATTTGATCAAAGTTAGGGTTTTTTCCTATATTTTCTTAATGGTCTTATACATATAGAGGTATAATTCTTAATTGATCACATATTGCCACTTAAATACATATGCATTAATCTTAACAAGATATGCATATAATAGATACTTCTTAAATCATTAAAGTTTCACATGATAGAGTGTATATAATACAAACTTTAATCATGATATGCGAGCAAAAATGTTGATGCAAAGTAATAAAACCCAAGGAATGGACCACTTACCTTATTTTATTAGGAATAATTGCTATTTAAATATCTTGATCTCAACCTTCTAATTTTCCTATCATAATAACACGAAATACTAATTAACACCCTATGAACCCTAATTAGGTCAACTCTAAAACTTCATGAATCCAAGGTCAAAATAGAACTCATGACCTAAGGCATTGGATAAATCTCAAAAAATAGACCAAAACCATATATAACTTGCCTCCACGGGACATACCAATCAAAGATATAAATTATTAACCATCAACCAATCATATCCAAGATAAATCAATTTACCCTATTCATAGATCGTATAAAACAAAATGAAAAGACTTAAACATCTCTACATATCATCTTGGACTATAGGCGTTCCAAATTTAAATGCAAGTGACGATGCCAAAAATCAACTCGTGGAAATACACAAAATGACCATGGTTGTGTGACGTAAAAACTAGAATAATAGGAGAATGAAGTGATTTTTCCCCCCAGGTTTCTTCTTATCTTCTTTGTGGCCGCACACCATCGGTGCCACGACCATGGCTAGTCCACTATGTGACCCCCACCTAGAGAAGTGAAGTGCTCAATATCTGGAAACAAAGCCCTCAAATCAGGTGGACCATGACCGAACTCGCAAGGCACAACACTACATGCATGGTCGTCCCTAATCCCATGACACCCTCCTATTAATTGCAAGGAACATAGAAAGAGGCTCAATTTGTGCAAACAATGACATGGTGACTAAAATGAGGCATTTCAAATAATGGTAGAACATGCTTCATGGTTGTCACCAAAGCGTAATGAGGAAAAACACAAAGTAAGCACATGGAGGCAGCCTAAATGTGAACCTCCCACCATGGCAGCACAACAGTAGGATAGTCTACCACCAATAGGTAAAAACATAGCAAAACCAACAATGGAAAAAGCATGATTATTGGGTCAAGGTGATGTCCCAATTGGGGAAGGAGCACCTTGAGCTCTTTGAAACCTGTCACAACCACTAGAGGTGGAGATTGGATAGATGGCATTAGATACAAGTAGCTTTTCCAAATTGGCAGTGCCTGAAAACTCCTTGTCGGTTTGAGATGCTTGCTAGCTCACCTACTTAGCGCTGTGAGGTCCCTAGAAGCTACTGCCACCTGCTTCAGAGAAGGGAGATGAAGGAGAGTCAAGTATATGGAATATAGATGAAGTTAGGTTTTGATATGGGTATATATATTCACCTTTGAATGCTAAAGTGATTGAGAGTGTTAGTTTCATCCATTGGGACAAGGAAAATGAAGAATCTAACAGGCAAACAACAGACAACCTTATTGGAGGATTCGTGAGGTTTAAAACAACCTCAAACATCCTTGATTAGGCATGCAATCACTCCCTGATCCAAAGAATGAGAGTAGGCCCCTTTGTGCACACCTAAAAAAAATAGAAGTATCATTCAAAGATCCAAAAAGTATATTATTGACCGGCCTAAATCGCGCGTCCAAAAGGAGCGGATTTGACGTAGTCAGACTTTTAAATAACCTGACTCTTAGGCCCCTGCAATGATGACAGGGTCCAAAGTAGAGATCGGGGTCAAACCATAGGGACAAGGGTGGTCATGCTAAGAACGCGGAATCGACACTCTACACTCCGGTAAAAGAAGGGTAAGAAAATGTTCCCAAGGGAACGGTAGTCAAAAATGGTAAACAACAGGATAAAAGGGAACAAAAATACCACAAGAAGGCGTTGTAAAGAAATATCTATCTCCAACTGGAGTTACAAGGAAGATTTAAGGTTTTAGCATTTATCAATTTTTAGGGGTTTTGTGTAACAGAACATGAGGAGATAACACTATTGCCACGGTAAGGAATGAAGGAGGAAAGCTTAGGCATAACAAGCGGCAGCAGAAAACATCCAGTATCCCTTCTCTCACAGAGGGTACCTCCAACTAAGAACCAACACCCTCTCTCAAAGGTAGTGGACTTGGGTTGGAGTGTAAAGATAACTAAAGCAACTCCGACCCTGGGTACACTCGTACTCCCTGATCGGACCAAACACTAGAGTTACAACACCTCTCTCGAGGGAGCTGAAATGGGAAACACGATTCGATAGCTAGTCAAAGCATGATCCAAGCATGCAAGCTAGAGTTCGGATGCTAAAAAGCAATCATCCAACAAAAAGGGACCAAACTTAGAGTAATAGATATTAAAACTCCACTAATTCCATTAGCATGAGCGTTGTATAAAAGGGTTTAGTTACATTGCGTAAATAAAGAAAGTAAATGACAGAAAAAGGGAAGATAGGTATTGCCTCCTTGATTTAGGAGGGCGACATATAGTAGAAGACCCCCTAAGGTGCCTCTAACCTGATATCGGGCAGGAGCTCTGGCCGACATGCTCGTGTCGTGTGGTATGACGTGACGAACAAGCATATCAGTCAAGGCACCCTCCCCGATACGGTTGTGGTCAGAATGCCACCCTCTCGGGCGACACACCATGATGGGTGTTTCGTATTGGGACCGATATCATGTCGGGTAAGACATGACTTAGGGTATCATGTTCCTTGTATCGGGTGTAAAGGAGATCTGTCTCGGGCAGGGGCCCATCTAGGAACCTGGCACATCAGGTGGCCTCCTTGCTCGATATCGGGCTTCTGCAGCTACCAAGATGGATTCTAAGTGAACCACTCCCACCCCTCTCAGGTTGGGGAAGTGCTCACCTAGTATCACCCGGGACACCACGGGGACGCGACAGACTAGCTCCAAATGCTTTCCAAAGTTAGCCTTCGTGAGATTCTGACCCGTCCCATCGGGGTCCTGTAGCTGCTATTTATAGGCAGCGGTTGGAAGAAGTTGTGGATCTCTGGGTGCCATGTACGCTTTATCGGATCCGCATACATGGCATCAGGGATGATGGACGCGTGTGTGTCATCCGACGTAGCTTGGCTATCACGTGCCGGGTTACGAAGGTATCGGGCGCGATGGGTGGTTGCTACCGGTGAGTGGCTCGTATCGTGCGACATGCCATAACGGGCTGATTAGATGTGGCGAGCAGAGCTCTCTGTCGGGTAATGGCATATCGCCCGTCAGTGACCACGCTACGTGACACACCCGTGTCGGGTTGTACCCCTATCGTCCAGCATCTGCGACAGGTACTGGACGTGTCGTGCGGCTAGTAAAAGGCTGATTCTTTATAAGTGGGCCGGGATGGGCCGATTAGCTGATTTTGAGTGGACAAGCGAGGAAAACTCTGTAAAAGATGATAAAAATGAGTTAAGAGAATAGTGTGACTTATTTATTCAATAATATGACAAAATGGCGAGGAAAATAGTTAAGAGAATAGTGTGACTTATTTATTCACTTCCTCATTTTTGTTTATAAGTTGACTTATGAGTAAATCAAATTCCTTCATATATCGATTAGAATTTGGTAGAAATATCCATGCCACATCTCCTTCTTCTTTAGACTCTTGAGATTGTTTCAGAATAACTACTTGATCAGAGTAATAAAAAAGATAACAATCCAAATACGTCATACTTACCTTGCCTTCAATAAATGAATACCTGGAAAGGGTATTCAAGAACTGAAATTAGGTAGTATGTTTTGTTCTATATTATGTTTCATACTTTTAACATCTCTTTAAATTTTACTACTTAGTATCTCATATTTTCTCTGGGTGTTTCTTTTACATCTCTTCCTTTTCTACATGAAGAGAGAAATTTCAAAACATATAAGAGAATATTAATCTAAATATAGGTTCTCATCCTTCTTATCTCTTCCTCATTTCCTCATAGGACTAATTAAAGGGAGTTCAACATCAACTACCTTATTATAATTATCAGATAAAATCAAGAGAAGACATTTTAGAATGAGAAAGCTCTATCTGACTGTCATCCCTCATAGTCATCCACCACATCCAGTTGACTCAAACATAGAGTCAAGCTGTTTCATGTTGTTTCTTTTGCCTTTACTTAATGACTACTACCCTGGTGCACTAGGCATTTATTGCACTGATAGGACCAAAAACTTTGTCTTTTTAGACAACTAGGAAAATGTCTCTAGAATTATAGAGACTTTTCCTTAATTCTCAGCTTATTGCCCCTCCTTGGGCATTGCCATCACATATGTACTATCTATCTATACTTATGACAGAGTCTATTTTCTTGCCATATGTTAATTCTTCCCACATTTTCCATTGTTCCAACATGACTATGTCATTTAGGAACCCTTTCAAAACCCAAACTTTCCACATTAAGGACTGGTAACCTCAGTTGTAATGCTAGTATCCAGTCTATTATATGCATCACTATTGTCCTAACTTGCCTCACAAGAGCATAAACATAAAATTCTCTATCCTGATCGGGTCATGATGGGAATTCTCAGGCACTTGTTCTTCTCTTGCCTGATCCCATGCATCCTCTCTTGGTACAACAACATTGCCATTAGCAATGTGTTCCTCATGTTCCCCAGTCATTTATAAACTTTACCCTTTACTTTGCATAAGCAGAAGTCACTAAAGGGTATACTGGAGGACACTAACACAAACTCAACACCTTAGTCCTATGTCTCTGTAGACTCAGCGAACCTTAAGCTCTGATACCAAACTTGTAACGACAGTCACCAAACTGACAAACAAATCGTTACTAATTAAGAGGAATTTCAACATAAACAACGGATTAAGAAAAATCACTTAAAATTAAAACCATTATGCAAAGAGATCCATTTCTAGTAAAACTCTTTAAGGCAGAACCAAAACCCTATATACATCATTGTTCACATTGTACATACACTGTACCATCTCTTCTCGAGGATAACATATAACAGTTGCTCTATCAAAACACATACTGGAGCAACATAAAACCTCGAGGCATTCAAGCCAAAACCTCAGATCGTTCATGAAACCATAACGAACCAACTCTAAGGACCTGAGAGTACAGAGAAGACAGATAGGACTTCAATCTACAAGACATGACAAACTGTACACTCAACCTGAGCTGTCACTGCTGTCCATGTTGATGTTGTTCTTTTTCTGCAAAAAGGTATTCACCTCCTCGTGCACTTCCACCTAAAAATTTGGATCCCACGGGGGTGAGATAATTGAAAATTTCCCCAACGAGAGATATAACTCTCCACCAACAATGTTATTATCACAGTTAAATAGTATTAAACTGAGCAGAGGATAAGCAGTTTAGAACATTCTCATCTTTTAAAGCATTGCCACTATCTATGATAGAGCAGTAAATCATCTATTCACTTTATAAGGAATATGAAGAAACACGTATATAATTTACTCATCATACTATCTTAAGCTTATCTTGTGATGCTCATTATCATGGTATGTCATCCATGGATCATTCTCATTTCTATCTGTTGGCCTCAGCCAATCTGCTAACCAAATATTGAATTGTACCAGTCATGTGAGTATACATCATCATATCCTATCCAAGCATTGGACTATGCCAATCATATGCAACCATTCCAGGCATTGGGATTTAACCAATCTTGTGTTATTATAGGCTTCATGCCTCTGGCAGGTATTGGTCCGCAACCAAACCTGATTACACCACCAGGCAGTGAACTCTAACCACTCCTGATTACAGAATTCACGCCTCTGCCAGGTATTGGTCCGTAACCAAACCTGATTACACCACCAGGCAGTGGACTCTAACCACTCCTGATTACAGGCTTCACGCCTCTGCCAGGTATTGGGGTTATTACCAATCCTGGGATTATAGGCTTCATGCCTCTGCCAAGTATTGGGTTATTACCAATCCTGTGATTATAGGATTCATGCCTCTTCCAGGTATTGGGTTATTACCAATCCTGTGATTATAGGCTTCATGCCTCTGCCATGTATTAGGGTTATTACCAATCCTGTGATTACATGATTCATGCCTCTCTCATGTATTGGGTTATTACCAATCCTGTGATTATAGGCTTTATGCCTCTGCCAGGTATTGGGGTTATTACCAATCCTGTGAACAACCTGGTATTGGACTCTACCAATCCAGTGATTAACAGTCAGGTATTGGGGTTATTACCAATCCTGTGAACAACCTGGTATTGGACTCTACCAATCTAGTAATTATAGGCTTTACGCCTCTGCCAGGTATTGGTCCGTAACCAATCCTGATTACAGGCTTGACGCCTCTACCAGGTATTGGACTTTAACAAATCCTGATTACACAGCCAGACAGTGGACTCTAACCACTCCTGATTACAGGCTTTACGCCTCTGTCAGGTATTGGTCTGTAACCAATCCTTATTACACATTCGTTATGGGATATCAATCCCTTAAATTCATCATTGGTTATCACATCCTTTTACTAGGCATTATACCCTGGGGCAAGCCATCATATCAATTCTCATTCTATAAGTACTACAACTGTTCCTCTTATCTCCTTTAAGCATATTCAAAACACTATAGCCCTTATTTGGCTATTAGCATAAAGCATGTATGATCAAGATTTCATTATTATTATGACTATTTATTATTATTATGAAGTTATTGGTTTCCATTTCCCTTAGTTTATTTTGCACAATACCATTCCTTACATGAGACTTTTTATAAACATCTTGTCACCTTTCATTAGGCAACAATTATTCACATAGCTAACCAGGCCCATTAATCATCTTGTCACCTTTCACTAGGCAACAACTGTTCACATGTCTCACAAGGCCCATTAAACATCTTGTCACCTCTCACTAGACAACAACTATCCACATGGCTCACAAGGCAATTAAACATCTTGTCACCTCTCACTAGGAAACAACTATTAGGGTTAGGGTTTCCCTTTATAGCCGAATAGGGTTTCAAGTTCATATTATCAATCCAAACCCTAATTCATTGCTCCACACATCTAGGAACATACATGAACATCATAATTATTCAATCATACTTATTTATTCTCATCATTTATCATTAAATGAATCATCAACACAAGGTATGAGTTCCTCTCTCATCCTTATCAGGGTATGATTACATCATACTTTATTAACTTGTCTTAACCCTTTCTCAAGGTATGATAGCCTACACTTATCAAAGTGCATTCCATCTCAATGTAACAATTGACATGACACACATCATGTGTTACTCATCCAAGTATATTGGATTTAAGGTGCATCAAGGTGTAACAACCTTAAAGTGTTGGATGTGATATTTACCATGCCTTAGTGTATCACTTCCCTCATTACTTTTAACTTACTTAAGTTCCTCAACTTATCTTGTATTAGGGTATTCCCCATCCTAATACTTTATGCACTAGCCCATCACATTTATTCTGTAGTGTATTGATCATGAGTCATACATTTGAATTGTCCAACCATCATCAATTGATATGGACTCATCTCAGGTTGAGACATTATTGATATAGGATTAACCATTATCAACCACTTTAGGTGTTTCACCTATCAAGGTATCAGTCATACCATTACTTGGTGTTAAACTCATTACTCCTAAGAGTGTCTTACTCTCACCTTTACAAGGTGTCTTGGGTTGGAGGTGTATGAACACTCACCATATCGGGTTAGGATTTGTACTTGTCTCCATATCGGGCATGAGGTATCTTCTTGACCTCATATCGGGCACAAGGTGTATGTATGTGTCACCCATGATACTTATGGGGTATCAAACCATCACCATGTCAGGCTAGAAGTACATTCAATCACCCTATCGGGCTAGTCACCATCTAGGGTTAGCCATGACGGGTTAGGGTTACCATATCATCTAGGGTTGTGTATCGTGCAACCCTATCGTGCAACCATGTCGTGCAACCATGTCATGCAACCATGTCGTACAACCATGTCGTGCAACCATGTCGTGCAATAGCACTTGTTATACTTCACTTATATCGGGTTACCCAAATTAGGGTTTCATGTCAACTTTTAAGTATTCATTCAACCTTGTATAGTGTATGGAGTCTATACTTGACTCCCTGTTGCGCAAGAGGTGTATACTATACCCCCATATCATGCAACAATGTATTCATTCATATCCATATCGTTCAAGTGAAGTAGGTGCATCATCATATCGCGTTAAAGGTGCTTTCTTGTGTGTTTGCACCCAATATCACTTTTATAAGGTGATACCATCATCTTCAAGCTCTAGACCTTTGTTCTAACTGTTATAGTTCATGGAAACCAGTCTAAGAAATTACTAGAACTCATAGTTTCATCAACTATTTCAGGAAATTTCAGAATTAAAAGTATTTCACTATTTATAACAATTTAGGTGAAGAATAATAACATGGTTGAGTTCAAGTTATATAACCCTCCTTGAGAACGACTTCAAAGCTCCAAGATCCAAAGCTCCACGTTATTAAGGTTGAAGATGGACTTCAAAACTCCTCTATATGCAAATAATCACCACGGATAAGCAATTGGTGAAGAAGAAAAGAAAGGAAGATCAAAACCCTAAATTCATGCTTCAATCCAAGGTTGAAGATGATCTTATCCTCACCTTAGGGTTATGTATGAGCTCCTTCTTGCTCCTTAACACCTTTGCACGATACACTAGTGTCCTTGCATGATATGCCACCCCTATTTCACGATATAGCACTCAGTTGCATGATAGGACTCTCACTTGGAGTCAAAACTTCACTCTATGGCCGATATCACCCGATATGGCCAATATCACCTACTTGGGCGATATGCTCTTGCCATGGGCGCTATCCCAAGGCCCATGCACGATACCACATCATCCCTTTATGATATGGGAGCTCTATGCACCATACCTTAGGGTAGGAGGGCGGTAAGGGTCGCAAAATTGCACCAAGGGGTGAAACTAGGGGTATATATACTTGTTGTTCATGAAGGAAGGCAAAAATGAGGTGTCAACATTTTGAGCTAGTAGGTGCCACGTGTCATGCATGGGTGACACGTGTACATGCATGAATCAACATTTATCTTGTATTGTAAAATGGTTGAGGATCATCTTCAGATGCAAATTTGTCCATTACTTATCCATTTGGATAAGTTATCTAGGTTTAATCACTATTTTAAGTCAAGCCGATACACTTTTTCTAAGGAAACTTATTGGCCGTCACACCTCACCTCCTTGAGGTGCTTTGCACGATATGGACTTTGCCAAGAGTTCACAAAACGATATGAGACACCTCCTTGGGCTCCTTGGCCGATAGGCACTCATATATAAGCTTTTCAACTTGATACAACTAAACTTTAGCTTTCAGATTCAACCTCCTTTCTTGGTCATTTCATCACCAAGATTACCATCATTCATAAATGATTCAAACATGGTGTATCCTTCTTTATATCTCCTATAAATGATACTAGTATGGAGTAGGGACACTCTAGAGGTGGTAATTTGCATATCAACACCACATTTTGGGTAAATTACAATTCGTACCAAAATTGGTGCACATTGCTCCAGCATTGTTCAAACAAATTCAAACTTGGAATTTAGGCTTTCCACAAGCCACCACTTAGCATAATTCTCTCTATTATGATGCTTAAACACATGGGGTACATTCAACATGTGACATTTTGCAATATAACCCCTCAACTTGGGTAAATTGCACTTTGGTCCAAAATAAAGGAACATTGCTCAAACAACATTCAATCGAGACCAAACTTGAAACATAAGTGTGTCACATGATAACAAAACACCTTAGAGGATTATATTATAGTTCGAAGCAACTTAATTAACCCAAACAAATAGGGTTACCTCATAACCCAGGTCAGGGTCGTTACAAGTTATAAACCCCTAACATGGATTTCGTCCCCGAAATCCCAGGTAAAGGGAGACAGATATTATTGATTTGTTATATCATCAAGTCTCCACATAACATCTCATTTTTATGGAGACACCATAGAACTTTGATCAATACATGCTTCACTGTCTTTTCATTATCGACTGTGTAGTTAATTCTGGGTCAGGTAACACTTTTCTCACTCAGATAGAGGTTGTTTGTTAATCTCATTTGACAAACTTTTATTGTAATATTTTTACAATTATTCCTTCAAGTAGATCATTCTCATCAATGTTATGTTTATGCAAAGCATAAACCCCTAACATATGATGCCCATACTACATTAGGTAACTGGACTGATTCCACAGTTAACCATTCCATTTAACTATCATAAGATAGTCTGATGTTTCTCAGATACCAGAATTCCTTACATTGGTATCTAACACATGTGTTAATAACACATCACTTCCTCATTTTTGTTTATAATTTGACTTATGAGTAAATCAAATTCCTTCATATATCGATTAGAATGTGGTAGAAATATCCATGCCACATCTCCTTCTTCTTTAGACTCTTGAGATTGTTTCAGAATGACTACTTGATCAGAGTAATAAAAATGATAACAATCTAAATACATCATACTTACCTTGCCTTCAATAAATGAATACCTGGCAAGGGTATTCTAGAACTGAAATTAGGTAGTATGTATTTGTTTTATATTATGTTTCATACTTTTAACATCTCTTTAAAGTTTACTACTTAGTATCTCAGATTTTCTCTGGGTGTTTCTTTTACATCTCTTCCTTTTCTACATGAAGAGAGAAATTTCAAAACATATAAGAGAATATTAATCTAAATATAGGTTCTCATCCTTCTTATCTCTTCCTCATTTCCTCATAGGACTAATTAAAGGGAGTTCAACATCAACTACCTTCTTATAATTATCAGATAAAATCAAGAGAAGACATTTCAGAATGAGAAAGCTCTATCTGATTGTCATCCCTCACAGTCATCCACCACATTTGGTTGACTCAAACATAGAGTCAAGTTGTTTCATGTTGTTTCTTTTGCCTTTACTTAATGACTACTGCCCTGGTGCACTAGGCATTTATTGCACTGATAGCACCAAAAACTTTGTCTTTTTAGACAACTAGGCAAATGTCTCTAGAATTATAGAGATCTTTCCTTTATTCTCAGCTTATTGCCCCTCCTTGGGCATTGCCATCACATATGTACTATCTATCTATACTTATGGCAGAGTCTATTTTCTTGCCATATGTTAATTCTTCCCACATTTTCCACTGTTCCAACATGACTATGTCATTTAGGAACCCTTTCAAAACCCAAAGTTTCTGCATTAAGGACTGGTAACCTCGGTTGTAATGCTAGTATCCAGTCTATTATATGCATCACTATTGTCCTAACTTGCCTCACAAGAGCATAAACATAGAATTCTCTATCTTGATCATGTCATGATGGGAATTCTCAACCACTTGTTCTTCTCTTGCCTGATCCCATGCATCCTCTCCTGGTACAACAACATTGCCCTTAGCAATGTGTTCCTCATGTTCCCCAGTCATTTATAGATTTTACCCATTACTCTGCATAAGCAGAAGTCACTAAAGGGTATACTGGAGGACACTAACACAAACTCAACACCTTAGTCCTATGTCTCTGTAGACTCAGCGAACCTTAAGCTCTGATACCAAACTTGTAATGACAGTCGCCAAACCGACAAACAAATCGTTACTAATTAAGCGGAATTTCAACATAAACAACAGATTAACAAAAATCACTTAAAATTAAAACCATTTTGCAAAGAGATCCATTTCTAGGAAAACTCTTTAAGGCAGAACCAAAACTTTATATACATCATTGTTCACATTGTACATACATTGTACCATCTCTTCTCGAGGATAACATATAGCAGTATCTCTATCAAAACACATACTGGAGCAACATAAAACCTCGAGGCATTCAAGCCAAAACCTCAGATCGTTCATGAAACCATAATGAACCAACTCCAAGGACCTGAGAGTATAGAGACGACACATAGGACTTCTATCTACAAGACATGACAGACAGTACACTCAACCTGAGATGTCACTGTTGTCCCTGCTGCTGTTGTTCTTTTTCTGTAGAAAGGTCTTCACCTCCTCGTGCACATCCACCTAAAAATTTGGATCCCACAGGGGTGAGACAATTGAAATTGCCCCAGTGAGAGATA
The DNA here is from genome assembly GCA_963693085.1 of Alisma plantago-aquatica. Classification (NCBI taxonomy): domain Eukaryota; kingdom Viridiplantae; phylum Streptophyta; class Magnoliopsida; order Alismatales; family Alismataceae; genus Alisma; species Alisma plantago-aquatica. The sequence continues at coordinate 693,387,599 of OY856409.1, forward strand.
TAACTCTCCACCAAAATTGTTATTATCACAGTTAAATAGTATTAAACTGAGCAGAGGATAAGCAGTTTAGAACATTCTCATCTTTTAAAGCATTGCCACTATCTATGATAGAGCAGTAAATCATCTATTCACTTTATAAGGAATATGAAGAAACACGTATATCATTTACTCATCATACTATCTCAAGCTTATCCTGTGATGCTCATTATCATGGTATGTCATCCATGGATCATTCTCATTTCTATCTGTTGGCCTCAGCCAATCTGCTAACCAGATATTGAATTGTACCAGTCATGTGAGTATACATCATCATATCCTGTCCAAGCATTGGACTATGCCAATCATATGCAACCATTCCAAGCATTGGGATTTAACCAACCCTGTGTTATTATAGGCTCCATGCCTCTGCCAGGTATTGGTCCGTAACCAAACCTGATTACACTGCTAGGCAGTGGACTCTAACCACTCCTGATTACAGGCTTCACGCCTCTGCCAGGTATTGGTCCATAATAAAACCTGATTACACCACCAGACAGTGGACTCTAACCACTCCTGATTATAGGCTTCACGCGTCTGCCAGGTATTGGGGTTATTACCAATCCTGTGATTATAGGCTTCATGCCTCTTCCAGGTATTGGGTTATTACCAATCTTGTGGTTATAGGCTTCATGCCTCTGCCAGGTATTGGGTTCTTACCAATCCTGTGATTATAGGCTTCATTCCTCTGCTAGGTATTGGGGTTATTACCAATCCAGTGATTAACAACCATGTATTGGGGTTATTACCAATCATGTGAATAGCCTGGTATTGGACTCTACCAATCCAATGATTACAGGCTTTACGCCTCCGCCAGGTATTGGTCTGTAACCAATCCTGATTACAGGCTTGACGCCTCTGCCAGGTATTGGACTTTAACCAATCCTGATTACACAGCCATACAGTGGACTCTAACCACTCCTGATTACAGGCTTTACACCTCTGCTAGGTATTGGTCCGTAACCAATCCTGATTACACATTCGTTATGGGATATCAATCCCTTAAATTCATCATTGGTTATCACATCCTTTTACTAGGCATTATACCCTGGGGCAAGCCATCATATCAATTCTCATTCTATAAGTACTACAAGTGTTCCTCTTATCTCCTTTAAGCATATTCAAAACACTATAGCCCTTATTTGGGTATTAGCATAAAGCATGTATGATCAAGATTTCATTATTATTATAACCATTTATTATTAATATGAAGTTATTGGTTTCCATTTCCCTTAGTTTATTTTACACATTACCATTCCTTACATGAGACTTTTTATAAACATCGTGTCACCTTTCATTAGGCAACAATTATTCACATGGCTTACCAGGCCCATTAATCATCTTGTCACCTTTCACTAGGCAACAACTATTCACATGTCTCACAAGGCCCATTAAACATCTTGTCACCTCTCACTAGGCAACAACTATACACATGGATCACAAGGCCATTAAACATCTTATCACCTCTCACTAGGCAACAACTATTAGGGTTAGGGTTTCCCTTTATAGCCGAATAGGGTTTCAAGTTCATATTATCAATCCAAACCCTAATTCATTGATCCACACATCTAGGAGCATACATGAACATCATAAGTATTCAATCATACTTATTTATTCTCATCATTTATCATTAAATGAATCATTAACACAAGGTATGAGTTCCTCTCTCACTTTATTAACTTGTCTTTACCCTTTCTCAAGGTATGATAGCCTACACTTATCAAAGTGCATTCCATCTCAATGTCACAACTGACATGACACACAACATGTGTTACTCATCCAAGTATATTGGATTTAAGGTGCATCAAGGTGTAACAACCTTAAAGTGTTGGATGTGATATTTACCATGCCTTAGTGTATCACTTCCCTCATTACTTTTAACTTACTTAAGTTCCTCAACTTATCTTGTATTAGGGTATTCCCCATCCTAATACTTTATGCACTAGCCCATCACATTTATTCTGTAGTGTATTGATCATGAGTCATACATTTGAATTGTCCAACCATCATCAATTGATATGGACTCATCTCAGGTTGAGACATTATTGATATAGGATTAACCATTATCAACCACTTTAGGTGTTTCACCTATCAAGGTATCAGTCATACCATTACTTGGTGTTACACTCATTACTCCTAAGAGTGTCTTACTCTCACCTTTACAAGGTGTCTTGGGTTGGAGGTGTATGAACACTCACCATATCGGGTTAGGATTTGTACTTGTCTCCATATCGGGCATGAGGTATATTCTTGACCTCATATCGGGCACAAGGTGTATGTATGTGTCTCCCATGATACTTATGGGGCATCAAACCATCACCATGTCAGGCTAGAAGTACATTCAATCACCCTATCGGGCTAGTCACCATCTAGGGTTAGCCATGACGGGTTAGGGTTACCATATCATCTAGGGTTGTGTATCGTGCAACTCTATCATGCAACCATGTCATGCAACCATGTCGTACAACCATGTCATGCAACCATGTCGTGCAATAGCACTTGCAATAACACTTGTTATACTTCACTTATATCGGGTTACCCAAATTAGGGTTTCATGTCAACTTTTAAGTATTCATTCAACCTTGTATCGTGTATGGCATCTATACTTGACTCCCTGTCATACAAGAGGTGTATACTATACCCCTATATCGTGCAACAATGTATTCATTCTTATCCATATCGTTCAAGTGAAGTAGGTGCGTCATCATATCGGGTTAAAGGTGCTTTCTTGTGTGTTTGCACCTGATATCACTTTTATAAGGTGATACCATCATCTTCAAGATCTAGACCTTTGTTCTAACTGTTATAGTTCATGGAAACCGGTCTAAGAAATTACTAGAAGTCATAATTTCATCAACTATTTTAGGAAATTTCGGAATTAAAAGTATTTCACTATTTATAACAATTTAGGTGAAGAATAATAACATGGTTGAGTTCAAGTTATATAACCCGCCTTAAGAACGACTTCAAAGCTCCAAGCTCCAAAGCTTCACGTTCCTAAGGTTGAAGATGTACTTCACAACTCCTCTATATGCAAAGAATTACCACGGATAAGCAATTGGTGAAGAAGAAAAGAAAGGAAGATCAAAACCCTAAATTCACGTTTCAATCCAAGGTTGAAGATGATCTTATCCTCACCTTAGGGTTAAGTATAAGCTCCTTCTTGCTCCTTAACACCTTTGCACGATACACTAGTGTCTTTGCACGATATGCCACCCCTCTTGCACGATATGGCACTCAGTTGCATGATATGACTCTCATTTGGAGTCAAAACTTCACTCTATGGCCGATATCACCCTATATGGCCAATATCACCTACTTGGGCGATATGCTCTTGCCATGTGCAATATCCCAAGGCCCATGCACGATAACAAAGCATCCCTTTATGATATGGGAGCTCTATGCAGGATACCTTAGGGTGGGAGGGTGGTAAGGGTCGCAAAATTGCACCAAGGGGTGAAACTAGGGGTATATATACTTGTTGTGCATGAAGGAAGGGAAAAAATGAGGTGTCGACATTTTGAGCTAGTAGGTGCCACGTGTCATGCATGGGTGAAACGTGTACATGCATGCATAAAAATTTATCTTGTCTTGAAAAACAGTTGAGGATCATCTTGAGATGCAAATTCGTCCATTACTTATCTATTTGGATAAGTTATCTAGGTTTAATCACTATTTTAAGTCAAGCCGATACACTTTTTCTAAGGAAACTTGTTGGCCATCACACCTCACCTCCTTGAGGTGATTTGCATGATATGGCCTTTGCCAAGAGTTCACAAAACGATATGAGACACCTCCTTGGGATCCTTGGCTGATAGGCACTCATATATAAGCTTTTCAACTTGATACAACTCAAGTTTAGCTTCATATTCAACCCCCTTTCTTGGTCATTTCATCACCAAGCTTACCATCATTCATAAATGATTCAAACATGGTGTCTCCTTCTTTATATATCCTCTAAATGATACTAGGATGGAGTAGGGACATTCTAGAGGTGGTAATGTGCATATCAACCCCACATTTTGGGTAAATTACAATTCGTACCAAAATTGGTGCACATTGCTCCAGCATTGTTCAAACAAGTTCAAACTTGGAATTTAGGCTTTCCACAAGCCACCACTTAGCATCATTCTCTCTCTTATGATTCTTAAACACATGGGGTACATTCAACATGTGACATTTTGCAATATAACCCCTCAACTTGGGTAAATTGCACTTTGGTCCAAAATAAAGGAACATTGCTCAAACAACATTCAATCGGGACCAAACTTGAAACATAAGTGTGTCACATGATAACAAAAAACCTTAGAGGATTATATTATAGTTCTAAGCAACTTACTTAACCCAAACAAATAGGGTTACCTCATAACCCAGGTCAGGGTCGTTACAGTGAGTGTGGTCCAACTCTAGCATTTCGCTCATCCTCAAAAAGAGGTGGTTCCACACGAGGTGGCATGATGAACGGTGCTCAACTGAGCAGAGTGCTTCTTCCATGAGTACCTAAATAGAGCGTATAATCAAGTTAGAGAACATGTGTTAATGAAACGAACTATTCTGTACACATTCAGGTTAGAAGACTAAAAGAAACTGTGATGTCAAGCTTATTACTAAGCTTGAGGCACGAGAGTTTAGTTAGTGAATTCGGGTTCGTTAACAATACCATTTTGTCTTGTCCCCAACAACGGTGCCAAAAAGTTGACCGGCCTAAATCGCGCGTCCAAAAGGAGCGGATTTGACGTAGTCAGACTTTTAAATAACCCGACTCTTAGGCCCCCGCAACGATGACGGGGTCCGAAGTAGCGATCGGGGTCGAACCACAGGGACAAGGGTGGTCGTGCTAAGAACGCGGAATCGACACTCATACACTATGGTAAAAGAAGGGTAAGAAAATGTTCCCAAGGGAAGGGTAGGTCAAAAACAGTAAACAACAAGATAAAAGGGAACAAAAATACCACAAGAAAGCGTTGTAAAGAAAAAGCTATCTCCAACTGGAGTTACAAGGAAGATTTAAGGTTTTGGCATTTATCAATTTTTAGGGGTTTTGTGTAACAGAACATGAGGAGATAACACGATTGCCTCGGTAAGGAACGAAGGAGGAAAGCTTAGGCATAACAAGCGGCAACAGAAAACATCTGGTACCCCTTCTCTCAAAGAGGGTACCTCCAACTAAGCACCAACACCCTCTCTCAAAGGTAGTGGACTTGGGTTGGAGTGGAAAGATAACTGAAGCAACTCCGACCCTGGGTACTCTCGTACTCCCTGATCGGACCAAATGCTAGAATTACAACACCTCTCTCGAGGGAGCTGAAACGGGAAACACGATTCGATAGCTAGTCAAAGCATGATCCAAGCATACAAGCTGGAGTTCGGATGCTAAAAAGCAATCATCCAACAAAAAGGGACCAAACTTAGAGCAATAGGTATTAAAACTCCACTAATTCCATTAGCATGAGCATTGTATAAAAGGGTTTAGTTACATTGCGTAAATAAAGAAAGTAAATGACAGAAAAAGGGAAGATAGGTATTGCCTCATTGATTTAGGAGGGCGACATACAACAGCAGACCCCCTAAGGTGCCTCTAACTCGATATTGGGCGGGAGCTCTAGACGTCATGCTCGTGTCGGGCGGTATGCCGTGACAGACAAGCATATCGGTCAAGGCACCCTCCCTGATACGATCGTGGCCAAGATACCACCCTCTCGGGAGACACACCATGACGGGTGTTCTGTATCGGGACCGATATCGTGTCGGGTAAGAGACGACTTAGGGTATCAGGTTCCTTGTATCGGGTGTAAAGGCGATCTGTCTCGGGAAGGGGCCCATCTAGGAACCTGGCACATCGTGTGGCCTCCTTGGTCGATATCGGGTTGTTGCGGCTACCGGGACTGATTCTAAGTGAACCACTCCCGCCCCTCTCGGGTTGGGGAAGTTCTCACCTAGTATCGCCCGACACGCCTCGGGGACGCGACACACTAGCTCCAAATGCTTTCTAAAGTTAGCCTTCATGAAATTCCGACCTGTCCCATCACGGTCCTGTAGCTGCTATTTACAGGCAGCAGATGGAAGAAGTTGCAGATCTCCGGGTGCCACGTACCCTTTATCGGCTCCACATATGTGGCATCAGGGATGATTGACGCATGTGTGTCGTCCGGCGTAGCTTGGCTATCACGTTCTGGGTTACAAAGGTATCGGGCGTGATGGACGGTTGCTTCCAGTGAGTGGCTCGTATCGGGCACTACTACAGAAACATCCTTTGGCGTCGGTTGTTTAACCTCCTTTGGCGTCGGTTTCTGAGCGACGCCTATGTGGGCGCCGCTAAAGGTCAAACACTTTGGCGTCGGTTTTTTAACCGACGCCTATTTAACATATAGGCGTCAGTCTTTTAGTAGATAACCGACGCCAAAAGGGTTCGCGCCACAGAAAACGGCGTCATCTAGGACACATTCTGCGTCGGTTATCTACTAAAAGACCGACGCCATACTTCAAGACGACACGGCCGTGCTTCCCTGCACGGCCGTGTTTAGTACTATAGGTGTCGGTTTTATATGAATAAGCGACGCCTTTTCCACCACGGCCGTGCTTTCCTGCACGGTCAGGTTGTTTGTAATATTAGGCGTCGGTTTTTATCCAATAACCGACGTTGTAGGTCTTTGCTGACGGTTTTCTGTAAATAACTGACGCCTATATCTATTTTTTTTTTCATATCAGTTTGCAGGCCTGCTGTGGCTGGTCAACAAGATGAGAACCTACAGTTCAGTTTTCTAAACTGTAGGTTTATGACATCCATTGATATCAGCCTACAAATAGGCCACAAACCTGCAAAAGTCCCAAGGAAAATTTCACACAAGTAGATACATTCAGACATCAATTCAATTCTCACATTCACACATATAGAAACATTCAAATACATGTATTAACATTCAGAAATATTCATTTACAAAGTATCATTCATTATCTCTATCAACATCTCAATTATATCTTACAGTTGCCACTGCTTGTATGGCTTTTCCCCATTCTTCTCTTATTTCATTTAATGCTTCCATCGTATATGGAGCATGTATATTTTTTAAGCGTTTACCTATAGTGTGGTCAGTTTTAAACACCTGCAAAGAGAATGATGTATATATATAAGTAATAATATAAAAATAAGATTGATATATTTCATACTAACTAATGAGACTATATATAATACCTCATGTATGGTATCGATGTCCAATGCGGCATGTTTGATAATCATCTGCATAAATCGCATCACATAGTATGCGCATGCCCAGCCATTGTCTTGTGTAGCGCACTATAAATTGAAACATAAAAAATAATACAACTAAGCACAATTCACATCAATAATATATACATTGGAGTCGGGAACTTACTTGTACGTCCTGCCAATTTATTGGCTGGTTCTTTTTCCTTGGGACCGTTCCTCCAGCCTTTTTGAATGCATCTAAACCCCTACATGTTAATATAACACAGTAAATTACATAAGTAAATAGTAATGTAATAACAAATGTTAACAGATACAAAAATGAAATATTTCTTACCAGAATAATGGCATTCTCATTACGTGTCAAATTTTAGTGTTTAATGTACTTCCCGCGGGATCTAGATAATAAACAGTGAATGTCCCGGGGATAATAACTAGTAACTCCCAATGTTTACCGCTAGAGGTAAAAAGTTAACAATTAATAACTCAAAATGCACAATAAAAATGAAATTTTCTTAAGTCCAAATTATAAATAAATTAAACTTACTTGACATTGAATGGAGCTATTATTATCATCTTCTTTTGCTGACCAAAAATGGTAAAAGCATCTATACAGTATTGTTGAACATTATCAGGGTCTTTAGCTACCATACTAATCAATGATGGAATCAAAAATCCCACATGATCAAATGCAAATTGTTTGCAATGATCTTCGACTACGTAGCTGCAAAACATGTATTACGTATGCATTAATATATAAGAAACCAGATCACCAAATCTTACACAAGGTATATGGATGTATAAACAAGATCTCACCTTATCCATGTCTCTATCATTGATGTATTCAGCCAATCATACATAAACAGCTCAATAATATCTTGTATAAATAAAGAGCTATCGTATGATTGACCTGCATAATCTGCATCTAAAGAAACAATTATCGGGCAATGTATATTATGTGCCCGTAGCCAACATGCCATTCCCCTACAAGAAGGACCTAACGGGTATGTTAGGTCAGTTGGAACCCAAGTTGGTAATGCAGGAAGTGGAGGTGGAAGCCTAGGTGCTCATGGTGTCTTCTTTTTAACCTGTATATATAATTTTAGATCGGTTGACATCATATATACACATTAACAGTCTAAATCAATGTAAATTTATCTTATAATTTCAGTAGTGTAGACGACATCTGCTTTGGGCCACAATATGACCCCGCCTTCTGCCTCAGCAAGTGTATCAATATCCGGGTGGGGATATGGCAATGTAGCTTCCCTCCAATCGGGTAACACACGTAATGGGCCCACACGAACGTAGCCCTGTGGCATTGGAGTTCCGTGAAACCTTTCCCCAGGAAGGGACGGGTAAGCCTGCGCCTCTGCAACAACATAGTCTTGTATTCTTAAGCGACATGGCTTCAATGCCTACAAATTTACGTAAAGAATGTTATACATATATACATATCATCTTGAAAACATATCATCTTGAAAAGACTAGCTACAATGTCATAAATAATACTTACAACAGACGTGTTAGGCGATGGGTCTCTAGGATTACTCGCAGTCTGTGCATCAGGAGAAGAGTGGGTCGCCATAGGCTGATTGGAAGCCTGAGATGCCTGCCACCGCAGCAATTCTTCCTTGACCTTCTCAGCAACTACATCGTTGACCTTCTTAGCAACTATATCCTCGACTCTCTTATTCTCCTATACATGGATAAAAGAAACATTAGCTTCTTATTATTGAATTTCCTTTTGTAGTAACATTCTAAAAAAAAGAATAGGTTACCTCTTCTTGAGAAAGTCCCGCTATGGGTTTGCGCTGGGATGGCCCAAAGAATGCTTTGATGCCCACACCAGCGCCTGCACCCCTAACACATCCAGGATGCTCTGGGTTACCCAGAGCAACTGTCAATTCATCCCTTATGCCCTGAGGGATGAACGTGCCTTATTTCCTCTACTCGTGCAGCTCCCGCTAATCACCATCAACAGAAATTGGTAAATTAACACCACAAATAATCAATATTCAAACGATTGCTCTAAGAGTTGTATTTTACCATTTTCGTAGCCGCCTCAGCAGTTACGAGCTTCTTTATTTCACCCTTCTTGTTTTGCCTCCCAGCTATCCAGATATCATGGCGAGGCATGGGTGTGGCAGACTCCTGAGTAGGAGCAGACTCCTGAGTAGCCGCAGACTCCACATATAGTCTTTGGCGAACGCTTGCATAGCCTTTTGGACCCATAGTGTGGTCATGCACATTCAGTGCACGCCTTGCTTTTTGTGCGTCACTGAGGGCCTAGTTAGTATGCACATTAATGATTTGGTTAGTATCACTAAATGTTAATCTTGAATAGGTGAATACAATGTATATTAATTCAATTGGGAGTGACACCTAATACCTTGAATTCTTCAGATTTTCTTGAAGCAACAAAATGTCCCAATCTTCTTTGTCCGAGAAGTTCCATTGTTCAAGGGCTGACTTCTTTTTCTTATCACCCTCTTTTATGTATTCTCTGTTCATATTTGTCCTATAATTCCTAAGCATCTTTCTAGCGCGTTGCATCACACTTTTACGATGCAACTTCTCATCCAATGTAAACAGATTTTGTAAAATAGAAATGTTATTAACTAGTATCCAAAATAGAATTGCAAATAATAGAATTTGTAATCTACAAAATAGAATTGCAAATAATAATAACTCACGCATAAATCCTTCCATATCAAGTCTTTTTTCCCCTGAGGAACTTTATGCCAATTATCATACTTAACACCACAATGGCTCCGAGTGGTACACCCAAGATAGTTTACAAAATTATTGCGGTTCACTCCAATTGCATTTCCTCCATTATCAAACTCCACAACCAATTTGGATCCACTGCCACTAAGCGCTATTAACTTCTTCAACAGAGTGATGCCCCTTTTCTTGTTAAGTGTTTGGTGCTGCGCATCAAGTTGCTCCAGTGCTTCAGTGGGTACATGTGCATCATCAACCTAAAATTTGACAAAAATAAACACACTGAATTAGCCCAATATAGAAATATAAGATATATGACATAACTAGAAGATAATGAATTTTATAGAAATACATGATATGTTATTAGAACTTACATTGGTATCCTCGCCATGCTCTTCATGGATAGCATGCTCATCATGGACTTCATGCTCATCATGGACATCATGCTCATGATGGTCAACCATCTGAAAATGTCATTAAAAAGGCAAACATTTAGCATTTGTATTAACTAGAAAAAGGAAAACATTTAGCATTTGTATTAACTAGAAAAAGGCAAACATTTAGCATTTGTATAAACATACATGTCTCTAAAATTGTGATCTTTTATCAATTAACAATCCTTCATTGTGATCTCTGCACACATATAAGTCATCATTAGCTTCAATATTTTGTGGAGTTGGCAATCCAACTGAGAATGGACTGGAGTCATCATACTTATCATAGTACTCTTCTTCATCTATAGGATCTTCAATGAACTGTCTTTTACCATGAAGAACAACCAACCATTTATCATTTGCAGGATCATTGATATAGAATATTTGTTTCGCCTGTGATGCCAATATGAATGGTTCACCCTTCTCGCCAATCTTTTCAAAGTTCACCAAAGTGAAACCCAATTCATCCACTATAACTCCTTTGGTGTTATCAACCCAATTACATTTAAAGAGCGGAATTTTGAAATCTATGTAGTCAAACTCCCAAATGTCTTCAATGACACCGTAATATGACATAGGACACGCTTTAGCTCCTTTGACACTATATCCAGACAAATTCCCATATGCTGGAAAGTCATTAACAGTGCAAAACAACATAGCGTGCAAATGAAATGTCTCTCTTGGTGAAGCATCATAGGTCATCACACCTTCAGCCCAAAGTTTCTTTAAGTCATCAATCAAAGGTTTAAGATAAACATCGATATCATTTCCGGGTTGTTTAGGGCCCGATATCAACAACGACAACATAATGTACTTATTTTTCATACACATCCAGGGAGGAAGATTGTATATAACAAGCATGACTGGCCAAGTGCTATGTTGGCTGCTCAATGTCCCGTACGGATTCATCCCATCTGTACAAAGCCCAAGTCTTAGATTCCTATCTTCTTCACCAAATTTGGGGTACAATAGATCAATCTTCTTCCACTGTGGGGAATCAGACGCATGTCGTAGGATCCCATCATTATTTTTCTTAACATCTGCATGCCACCTCAAATTCTTCACATCTTTCGGATTTGCAAACAAGCGTTGAAACTGTGATATTATAGGTAGATACCACAACACCTTGGCAGGAGAACCAGTTTTGGACTCCCCCGAAGTCGTCAATTTATACCTTGACGCACCACATTTTGGACAATCTTTCAAATCTACATAGTCCTTTTGAAATAATACACAATCATTCGGGCATGCGTGTATCTTCTTGGCCTCCATTCCCATTGGGCACAACATTTTCTTTACCTGGTATGTTGAGATTGGCAGCTCGTTTCCTTCAGGAAGCATTTCTTTCAACAAAGTCAACAATGAAGTGAAGCTTTTGTCGCTCCATCTATTGTTAGCTTTCAACTTATACAATCTCAACACAGCGCTAAGCTTTGTAAACTTAGCACAACCTGTGTATAACGGTATCTCAGCATCATGCACAATGTTTCTAAAGATAGGAGGTGGATCGGTGTGCTCTACCCTACAACTATCCAGCATCGCATCAACGATGTCTGCTGGAACTGGTTCGTTCACATTTACGTCATCGGAGGCAATTTCTTCTTCCACCCAAGCACTGCTATCGAAATCTACTAGTTTCGATTTTGAAATCTCTGCATGCCAGTGCCATTCTGTATAGCCTTGTACAATCCCGTTGCACATGACATGACTTTTGATTTCCTCACCAGTGTTGACTTTCAAGTTGTTACCGCAATGCCTACATGGACAGTAGAACCTATATGTAGGTTTTGATCAAGACCAGATATAAACTCTGGGGTGCAACGATTACGAATGGACATCCATGATCTATCCATTCTATGATCAGAGAAAACAAGTATATATTAGGAAACAAGTATATATTAGGAAAAGATTAGGGTATACACTTACATCCTAAGTGTATAATGTGATGTCATTCTTATATATAATAAATGTGTACCACCTATCCCATCCTTGAACACCTAATCTCACTAGTAAGTGTATAATGTGTATTGGGTTTTCAAGAAAATTTCGACAACATTTCCCCGCTGTTCTCTAAGTACATATGTACTTAGAGAACAAATGGGGAAATGCTACCGAAATTTTCTCGAAAACCCAATACACATTATACACTTACATCCTAAGTGAGATTAGGTGTTCAAGAACAGTCCCAAACCGGGGACTATCCAAGATTTACTCCTAATGAGTCAATCTTGGACGGGTTTCTAGGCCAACAAACACAATAATAGATATCTACAATGAAGCCGGACTCCATACAAATAATATATAATTTAGTGATTATTCATTCTAATTTATACCAATGTACAAGTAATATAAAGAACAATGATTGTTCACTTTCTAGGCCAACAAACACATGTGATGTCATTCTTATATATAATAAATGTGTAACACCTATCCCATCCTTGAACACCTAATCTCACTAGTAAGTGTATAATGTGTATTGGGTTTTCAAGAAAATTTCGGCAGCATTTCCCCGCTGTTCTCTAAGTACATATGTACTTAGAGAACAAACGGGGAAATGCTGCCGAAATTTTCTCGAAAACCCAATACACATTATACACTTACATCCTAAGTGAGATTAGGTGTTCAATAACAGTCCCAAACCGGGGACTATCCAAGATTTACTCCTAATGAGTCAATCTTGGACGGGTTTCTAGGCCAACAAACACAATAATAGATATCTACAATGAAGCCGGACTCCATACAAACAATATATAATTTAGTGATTGTTCATTCTAATTTATACCAATTTACAAGTAATATAAAGAACAATGATTGCTCACTTTCTAGGCCAACAACACATGTGATGTCATTCTTATATATAATAAATGTGTACCACCTATCCCATACTTGAACACCTAATCTCACTAGTAAGTGTATAATGTGTATTGGGTTTTCAAGAAAATTTCGGCAGCATTTCCCCGCTGTTCTCTAAGTACATATGTACTTAGAGAACAAACGGGGAAATGCTACCGAAATTTTCTCGAAAACCCAATACACATTATACACTTACATCCTAAGTGAGATTAGGTGTTCAAGAACAGTCCCAAACCGGGGACTATCCAAGATTTACTCCTAATGAGTCAATCTTGGACGGGTTTCTAGGCCAACAAACACAATAATAGATATGTACATGTTAGGCTTTCATCACAATTGATGTTAGGGTTTCATCAATGTTAGTGTTTAATCAAATCAAATTAGGATGCTAGAATGGACAAGTTTAAATCAAATTAGGTTTTAAATCAAATCAAACACGACCGTGGCTGTGTTGGCCTACCACGGCCGTGCTGGGCAGCATGGCCGTGCTGCCCAGCACGGCCGTGGTAGGCCATTCTTCTCAGTTCTCAGTGAAAGAAGTAGAACACTAACTAGTCTTAGGTTTTGAAGTCAGAGCAGCAAGCAGAGCAGAGCAGCGGGCGACAAGGAAGAAGACAAGGAAGAAGGTGCTACGGCTAATACCTTGTGAGCAGCGGAGGCAAGTAAGAAGACAACGCCGCAGTAGGGCGTGAGCAGGGAGGAAGGAGCGGGCCGCGGCGGCGCAAGGAGGAAGGCGGCGGGCGGCGGCGGCAGCGACGCAGAGCAGCAGCAGGGATCGTCGGCGGCGAGCGAGAAGCAGCAGGCACCAGGCACCAGACGGTGATTTTGGGAGAGCGCACAGGAGAATCGATGAAATAGGAAGAAAGGGGGAAGAGTCGGGTGATCGGGCCTCTATTAAGTTGGTCAACGACGTCGGTTATCTATGACAACCGACGCCTATTATCTTCAGCATCGGTTGATCGTAATAACCGACGTCCAATTAGACAATCTTTACCCCAAATTAATTGGCGGGAACTATTATCAGCATCGGTTATCCAAGGATAACCGACACCGAAAGTGGAACTTTTCGCGCAAAATTTCATTTCACATAGGCGTCGGTGAATTGTTAAAAAACCGACGCTGTATGTGACCCAGATTTTTTTCGCTCAAAAATTGGATTTTGCGGGCGCCTTTAGGCGTCGGTTGGTTACACTCAGTTGACGCTGAATACAAAGCGGTACCCGTGTCTGGCTGGTCTTCGAATATAGACGTCGGTTTGTATAAATAACCGACGCCGAATATGATAGGCGTCGGTTTTCCAAAATAACCGACGCCCAGAAAAGCGACACTGAACGCTATTTCTGTAGTAGTGGCGTGACATGCCATAACGGGTTGATTAGTCGTGACGGGCAGAGCTTTGTCAGGTAAATGGCGTATCGCCCGTCAGTGACCGCGCCGCGCGACACACCCGTGTCAGGTTGTACCCCTATCGGCCAGCGTCCGTGACAGGTAGTAGACGTGTCGTGCGACTAGTAAAAGGCTGATTCTTTGTAAGTGGGCCGGGACGGGCCGTTTTGCTGATTTTGAGCAGAAAAGCGAGGGAAACTCTGTAAAAGATGATAAAAATGAGTTAAGAGCATAGTTGACTTATTTATTCAATAACATGACAAAATGGAGAGCAAAACAGTTTAAAAGGGAAGTTTTGACAACGAATTATCGGCCATAAATACCACAAAAATGGGTGTTATCAAATATCTTACCCAAAAATATTACCCCTGGATTACAACCTCTAAAGAACTAAGAATTTATATTAAGCTTGAAAACTTTGTAGAGATAATTGTCAAGGGTTTAGATTCCCTAAAAACTCAACCAAAATCCCCAAATAAATTATTTCTATTTAAACATTTATAATTTCTTGCTAGATATAAAAATGACATTGTTTTGTCAAAATTGGCCATTAAACTTATCTTATTATGAATTTCAACAAAAATTTTGATTTTTAAATTATCACACCCCCGTGAGACATAATTTAACACATTGATCATTCTTATCCAATAATGAATGCAAATATGTAATAATCATATATACATACCTCAAAAGTGGAGGATGTGTCTATATCAAATATCACCACCACTAAGCTCTAAATCTGTTAGGCATGCACCGCAATAACTTGCTTAAGAGAACCATAACAACCCATTTACAATTTGGAACCGCATCAGACATTACTAGGCATCTTGAAAAAAATGAATACAACAAGTACATATGGAAACACCCATATACTCATCATATGCATACCTCTTATGCACTTAGCATGGTTATATATGCCCCATTCATTTTTATGGAAAGTCACTAGTCCAAAAATCTAAACTCCCTATGTGGCTCATTTGTTATGATAAATTCCTTACTGAGAAACATATGAAAAAGAGAGGATTAATAGGTCCTTCCATCTTCTTTTTATGCTCCAATCATAAAGAATCAACTACACTTTTCTTGATCACATGTCCTTTGGCCACTCTCCTTAGATATCACTTCTTTCAATACACTCAATCAACTGCACTTGTGGATATACAACATGGTTTTGACAGCTAGACTAAAATACCCAAAAACTTACCACATTAAAACGTTCATGGCATCCTTTATTTGAGATCATTTGGACTGAAAGGAACTACAACAACAAAAATAATGACACCCTTAGACTTATCAGATATATCCATGATTCATATAACCTCTTTCTGTTGTGAAGATCTTCAGGACATCACAAACCAGAGTAAGGAAAATCATAACGATGCCACACACTTCAGAGAGATGATAATTACATAGTACATACACTATCGACAAATTCTCACAGGGACTATGAATTCTGATTATCCACCATAGTTTCTTTTAGAGATCGACTGTCAGGGTGCCTCCCTCTTTTTATCTGAACATCTGGTTTTTATATGTTACCACCTTTTGTGTTTAAGATTAGGCCTTATTGTATCATTGGCACTCATGGTGTTGTTGATGCTCAACACTTTTTATGAAGTAGCGATGTGTATGTTCCTGGATTAGTATGCAGTTGTATGCTAATTGTTTTTATCTATTCAATGAATTTTCATAAAAAAAAACTGCTTGTGTACTAGTTTGGAAGAATTAGCCAATGAAATAGAGTTATTTCTCCTTTTTTTGAATGCAAGAGTTATGTCTCCTTAACCAGATATAAACCATTATTCCGCGTTGTAAATGGTGAGAGTTTGGCCAATTTTGTTATTCCTGTAAAGTGTGGAAGCAGTTAGGTTTCCATTGTTGATAAAGGCAGTTTGGTTTCAATTATAGATAACGGCAATTTGTCTCACTAAAATTGTTTATTAACTTCGTTTGTGTCTCGTTGAAGCCGTTTGGTATTTTTGGAACTGTTTCAAATTTTAAAGCTGTTAATTCCTTTCACAATATGGAAATATGCTTTTCCATTTCTAGGTCAAGCTTGATGCGATTCCACCCCTAATAAAAGCGCCTCCCACTTTATGGTGTGGTATATCCACTTACATCCAGAATAAAGTTCTAGAGGACCAGTAAGGCCTGTGGATGCCAAACACGGTCGATCCCATTGCTATCGGCGGATTGTTTTAACTTTCCGTATATAATGGCATTGGCGGAATGAGTCGAATGACCATCATTTACCGTCTCCATCTTGTCATAAATCTGTCGCTGCCCTGTTCTATATCTTTTCACACACCTTGGTTAGAGGAGTGAACAAAAACCGATCGAGGAAATGGTGCTGGAAGTTCTCCCCGGAGACCACACCACAGAAGAAGAGGGGCATGAGGAAGAGGAAACGTGGCGTCGGCTCGAGAAGCGGGCATTCCGTCTGCGCACCACAATGCAGATGATGCTACTCGACGAGATTACTCGGCTGCTCGACGAGTTCCAACAAGCCAAGGTTCGAATCCATCGACAGAAAGAATGTTTCATCAAGGGGCGGCATAACGTGGCGCCAGCAGTGATCTCTAAAGGAAGCGACCGTGGATGCGCAGCAGGAATGCAAGGGGAGACTACCGGCAAGCCGGTTTCTGCGTCCAAAGCGCCAGCGGCCAACGGTGGCGCACCAAGCAAGAGGGAGGCCTTCCGGGAGAAGCGGCTGCACCAGCGAAAACTGTTCGAGAAGTTCGTGGATCTTGAGGTTGCCTGTAACTTGCGTCCTCAGAAGATGGATGGGGAGACCTCCAGTCCCAGCGCCGACAGCTCTGACGATGACGATCTCCCCGTTTACGCCTCGTCCCTGTGCCAGCGCTCCTGGACCGAGAGTCTCAAAACCGACGAGTCAGTATATACTCTAACCTGATAATCCTGTTTTCTTTTTCTAGTTCTGATACATGATTTAATTAATTAGTCAAAGATGCAAAGGCCAGATCCGGGTTTCGCTCCAGCGATATCTCCTATCCGTGATGGACGCTAACTCCTCTCGGTGATTCCTACATGCCCGCTACTTTACTGAGTGCAGGTCATCTCCAGCTTACAAGGAGGCGTACCTGGTCGAGGAGGAGGAGGCTCTGACATTCGCCCGCCTCAGCAAATGGATGACCGAATCTGCTTCTTTGGCAGATGACCTCCTTACTGCGTCGAGGAAGATATGCTGTCCGAAGGATCTCCCGGAAGCCGACCTGAGATCTCTTAAGATTAACGTCAGCGGCGACGACGACGCGCGTCCTGCAGCAGCAGGCGGAGGAGTATAGTTCGCCGGGGTATGGGGCTGCAAGGAGGCAAATGAAAAAGTAGAGACGGAGTCGGTGCCTTGGCGGCCGCCTGACAGCAGCTGATCTCTTAGGGTTTCGCTGATCATTTCGATAAAAACTATACGCAGATTCTGCTTCTCAAATTGCGTCCTCGATGAAAGCTTAGGCTCAGTTTACATTGTTAGGCTAGCTTGAATCGTGTTTTTCCTCCCCGCTATAAAGGTTTATCAAAATCTTCGATCGTAACAATGTGCAGCATAACCGATATGTAATCGTTTTGTTGTCTTGGTAGCAAAAGGATCATGATTTCACTGTGGGCACGTTTGGTTTACCGTGTCTAGGTGTATTGGATTGTAATCGTGAATCCATAACCAAAAAGTTTATGTTTGATTTGACGTGGAAAAAAATTGGAATGGAGCAGCGTCTCGGCCTACCGTAAGTGCTGGAGAATCATTTACATCTCAAAACGGCAGGACGCCGTGAACCAGAACGAAGGAGACAATCTGCTCACGCGATTGTCTCTCACTTTAGTGGTCCCCGCACACCTGCTCACATCCTAACCTGCTAGGAATTGTCCACACACACGTAAGGAAAGGCCAAACTGATATCCACATGAAACAAACCTAAAATTTCATTTTACTGCATTTTTAAAACTCCGCAACCAGTTAATACAGGATGATGAAAATTCTGTATTATCAATAATCCAGCAGCATCCCATTAACGAAATGTGCCCTATGAGAGAGTAGGTTGTTGCGCACTGTAAATTTATTATGCCTTTCTTTTTTAGACAGATGCGAGTTCTCTAGTAATAATGAGCATTCTCATGTATATTTAGGAAAAAATGTTAAATTGGCACGATTCGACTAAAATAATATCCTTCTGAATACTCCCCAAAAAAATTCTCAATGAAAGTTGAATTCATTAAAAATGTCACGATTTCTGGCACGGTAAAGTTGTGTTTTCTGAGTCAGGATACTAAAAATGTCATCGCTTTTGGCAGTTCCATTAAAAATGAAAAATTCAAAAAACATTAAAAAATGTCACAAAGAGGCCTCCAAATCTGTTGTGTCGGGCTTGCTGTCCCGGTTATGTCCCAAAGAATCCTTGCCCTTCATATACCCAAAAACCCACTCCTAAAAAAAAATGCGGTGCGCGTACGACTGAGATTTGAAAGATTCAGAGGGGCGGTGAATATAGCTTTTTGGACTTTTAAAAGTTGATTAATCAATTAAAATAATCAACCAAAAAGTAGGAAGGAAACAGGGAAGACACAAGGATGTAGAGTGGTTCCTACCTTTGAAATTAAAAGTAGGCAGTCACTACCCGATTGTTTCCAACTGGAATTTTAAAAGTAATTAATTTTATTACCTCGTAATGATGTTATAGAAAATACAATCACCTCCCTTCTACCCCCTTGAAGTAGACCTAGAAGTAGCCTCAACCTCCTTGAAGCAACCTTCTTGAAGTAACTCCAAGTCCTAGGAGCAACCTTCAGCACCTTAAAGTAGCTCCACCACCTTGAGATAGCCTTCCTATAGAAGTAGTTCCAACCTCCCTTGGAGCAGCCTTCTTTGAAGTAATCTCAAGCTCATCTCCTTTCAACAACCTCCACCCTAGGAGTAGTCAAGGAAAACCATATACAACATAAAAGAACAAGATTAGAAGAAAGAAAGAACTTAACCACTGAGTACAACACTTTGATCCTATATCAAGCATATAGATCTCCTATCCACTATAGATGAACGTGGTTATGTGGTGGCTAGGAGATACTAGCTATAGGACACTAAATTTGAGCTCAAAGAAACAAGATTGCAAGTGTAGCTTTTCTTGTTGTTCACTAAGATTGATTCTCAAGTTCTAATTGTGTGTATTAGGTGTCTTAATGCTTCTTCTATTTATAGAGATGAGTTGCAAGGGCTTAGGGACGTTCTAGAAGGTTTTTAGAGTGTTCTTAGTTCTCAACTAGCCGTTGGGTGTCCACTAATTGCATTGCAATGGCTAATTGTTTCATTCTAAAAAGTGCAATCCAGAAATTGTCTCGGCGAGAAGTTTGTCGACCGAGGCGAGTCTCGATCGAGCATTTCTTCGACCGAGGGAGGGTTTGGAGTGAATGTGTTGTAACGCTCATTTCCAACTTCCAACTACATTCTTCTCTCAGTCTAACGACTATAGAACCTGCTCGAAGGTCTATCTCGATCGAGAAAGTTGTCGACCGAGGGTTGTTCTAGGGTTACATGTGCAGGCCAATAATCAGTGCTCACGACTTAGACTGAGGTGGTTCTCGGTCGAGAATTTTATCGACCGAGGGTGTCTCGGTCAAGAAGTTTTTCGACCAAGAATGTCCCTGTTTCAATATGTTGAATCATCTACTAAGTGTGTGTATCAATGTGTAATTGTGATTGTATTTTAGGGGAGGATCTATCTAAGTGTTATGAGTGGATAGGGAAGATCTAACGCTTGAGTTACATGATATCTATGTACTTGTACATTATATCCTTATACAAGTTTTTATATTGAGTACAATCATGAAAATAAAAGCAATTTAAGCATATTGATCTTCCAATTTGTATTGATCTTCAACTATCCACTGCCTTATTTGTTTATCCCTGAAATACTCAAATAGCACGTTCGATACACAAGAATGAAATGTTTATCATCATCAAAACAAAGGGTTTGATAATGTTCAATTTAGCCAACAAGATTGATAGGGATACATTGGGACAGGCGAACTTTGGACAGTAGATTTTAACCCCACAGAGAGTAGTACTTAGAATTTTTTAAGGTAAACAAAGTATTATGTTAAAAAGAGTCATACAACATCTACAAAGATAAGAGCTCTTGAAAAATTGGTGACATAATTACAAGAAGTACAAAGATGTAATACAAGTTTGTTCGGATAAAATTAAAATATTTTTGCTTGAGTTCCTCCCCAACCCAATGGACAAATCTACTTTCAACCACAATTATGGATAGAGTTTGCATAAACAAGACCCCTACTAATAAGACCAAAACCATCAAAACAAAGGTCTACATAAACACTTGTCAACTTTCCACGGTCTACAACAAAACCACTCACTATGAACAAAAAGATATGAAGATAAGCATTGTCCACAAATAGGGACAAAACTAACAACATAACTCAACACACACAACGCCACCACAATAGCTGAAATCGCCACTCTTTGTGGCGCTACTCAACTGGAAGTAGGGCTATCAAAATTTGTCCGAACTAGAAAAAATTAGGTCCGAGTTTCAGATGTAATGTTTCAGGTCAGTTCCGAGTTTAAGATTATGTGTCTGAATCTAAACCGGATTGGTTCCGGATTTAGAAATCGAATAAAATCAGGTTCTAAATACTTGTATACATATACTTATGGATGGATGATATGTTTTGAAGTTATATTTACTTTTTGGTATAGTATATATGATATTGCAGCATATTATAGTTATTTAATATGATAAATGTGTTGTTTTTTATATTATTATGATATTCATATTGTCTTAGAATTCACTTATGGTTATATAACATATATTTCCTTTCTAAGATGTTAGTATGATGTGGTATACATATTGTTTTGGTATGGTAATAGTCAATCTCAATTGGTTGGATGAGCTATATTTTGATGTGAATATGTGTTGTTTTAGTATGATAAGGTGATGTTACAACAATTTTGGTTAAATAGATGTGTTGTTTCATTATGATATATGCGATGTTGTAGCTGTGTTGAGTTTTCTTATGCTTAGGTGATATTAATGTTTTATCTTTGGTATTATTGTGTTTAATAAAATACAAGAAAGATAATATTGTAATTGTTTAATATTACATGATCATTGACATATTTGGTATTTTGTTTTTTATCATGATATTATCTACAACCTTGTAGGTAATTCTACCAGATTAAAAAAAAAATCATCTTCAAATCTGGGTTTGAGTTTGGTTTTGGGTTTACATTTTTGAATCTGGGTCAGTTCCAGGTTGAGAGGTATGAGTAAAATTTGAGTTCGAGTTCAGGTTGGGATTTGACAGTCAAACAATCTGGACAAGATTTTTTGACCCAGAACTGACCTGAACCCACTATTTTGACACCCCTAACTGGAAGGGTGTTGTTTTTAATTTTTTATTGAAATTTTCGAATGTGAGAGTGCTTTTAATATTCGGATCTGGTTCAATCGGAAATGTCATTTCCATAAATATTTCGTTGGGATGCTAAAAAGCTAATTATTTTGATCAAATTATGTTGTATTCGTTTTTATTATATGGTAAACATTTTCATCTCTATTGGTTAAATCCTTTACCTACAACACTATCGTTACTCCTTTGATAAAATTTTATAAAATTTGAGTTGCAGACTTAGAGACATCCACTTTTCACGCTTGATTTGGTTAGCTCTTGTAATATGACATTAATCCTTCAGGCATTATTCTCTACATCATGTCCTTTCCCGACTTCATGAGATGATCATCTGATTTTTTAAAACAATCATTAGTTTCTCAGAGAAAATTTAACATTTATTCCAATACTTCTACCTTAAAGGTAATCTTGAGCATCTCCATCATTAATATACTTTAGGAAATATCCCTATTATCCTAGACAACTAAACAAAATCTTTTTTTATTTTATTTCATTACGCATAAAAGGTATTCAGAAAAAAAATTAAAAAAAAGTATCTATAACACCGATTAAAAGAAAACTATACGAAAGTTGGACATGGGTTGAATTCGTGCACCACAACCAAAATAAGTACAAAAGTCATATATTATGTAAGTTGAGGACTATGTAATAAACAAATCTATCTCATGTTCTTTTGTCATTTCTAGTTGACGCCTGTTCACAATCTTAAACATAACTAGTTCCTATATTTAGAATATAAACCCCAAAGGGCGTGTCTGAAAGAAAAATAAGGCACAATTTTGTAAGAACAATATAAAGTTGTAGATACAATATAATCAAACTGTACATTGTAATGGATTCTTAGACAGTGTTAAAATGTTATAATATTTGACCCATGACAAGTTTCTTTTGTGCTTTATGGAGGGACTCAGATGTCAATGTTTTTTGGGAAAAACAAAGGCGGCAGTGGGAGCCAATGATACTAGGTAAATAGAGCATTATTTAACCCCCTAATGCAATAAAAATCTTCATCAAGAAAAAGAGTAGAATTATATTATTTTTCTCTAGTCTATTATCAAATAAAAACTTTAGATGATATGAAGTTGCCATTTATGGAAAATGAAATATGAATCAAGCCATTGGTGAGTGATAATTGGATAATCACCAAGCAATCCAAAAGGGGAGATACTGAAGAAGCTAGTAAATGCACAACTAGAGGTCATGATTTGCATATTCATGGATATATGAGATTTTGTAGGGCCTGCACAACTTCCAGTTGTTAAAAAACCTAAAAGGAAGTTTGTTTATTCAATTGGACAAAAAAATTGTGAGTTTCTACACTCCTTGCTTTAGTTACATTCATTGCATCCAAACTCATGATTATTATTATGATTTATGATTTTGATCTCTATTCATGATCAACATTCTATTTTAATTTATAATCATGGTCTTTGCCTAATCTAGTTTTGTCCCAAAGTTTGAATCCTAAATTTAAGTTTGATATCAATTTATAAGGGAATAAGAAGGAACATGATTAATTGGTATGCCTCTCTTAATAGATTAATGATGAGGATTTTTCTTAAATTGTTGTTAGTTTAGGAAAATGCATCCCATATTTTTTATCCACTTTGAACTTATAGAAATTTTAAAGAGTTTATTGTATAATGACTTCTAATACTTGAAAGAAAATCCATCGAACGTTAGTTTTCAACACTTCTTATTTACTCAATGTTGACCCTTTATATATATATATATATATATATATATATATATATATATATATAATTCAACTTTATCTTGAACCTAATCTAATAATTGAGAGGTTGTCTTCAACCTCCATTTATTATAAGGCGAATAAGAACCTTGGGAGAATGCTTAGACCTCACATTTGAAGGGATTTCATGTGATTCCCTCCATAGAGTTTGCTTGGCACTCCAAGTAAACAACCTCATACAACAATAGTTGGTGACCCTCACATGGTATCCCTATATTTTGAAAGTAACTAAATTGAAAATAAAAAACTTAACATTTCTAGGGCTTGGTGATTGACCCCTAAATGATCATACATAGACCTCCCTAAGGTTTACAGTGCACTCCAAACCTTCCTACAGACCTCCATTCCCTACCATAGGTACATGGAGGTCTACTTCACCTATTTATAATCTCCCACCTAGGCATTTTTCAACCACATTGTCTTGCTTGAAGGCTCATTTTATGTCCTATTTGTCTTCCCCATCCACTACCTCTAGACTTTTCATCTCCTCATGAAGCCAGTCGACAACTTTGTATGCCATCTATAGTACTCCTTTGAAACCATATTTTGTAAGAACATTTATCTATCTATCAACTATGCCAAAGTGGATTGTTGATCTAATAATTTCACCACGCAACGTCACTCATCTAGTCATATATATCCAAGTCATATGCTAGGTGCAATGTGTATTCCCTTTGTTGTCCAGTTTTTTAGGCATTAATGACAAGCAGCATGTGAAATTTTTCTACCAAAATGAGACCTACTACAAATCTAATAGTCAGGAGAAGCTAATTTATTAATCTGGATCACTAGTCAAATGACACCTACATTTTCTAGCAATTAATTTTTCTGCTTAATTTCTAATAAAACCCAAGAACTAGGATTTATGTAAGAAAATAAAAGGGTCATCTATGTAGTATGGTATATTGAAGCGAGCTTGGAGACAATAATTGAGGTTGCATATAATTTGTTACATATCCTAATCATTATGCTTTGTTATATACTCTAGTCTTTCATTTGTCTTAATCATAGTGCTAAACATACCAAATGTACCTATAAAACTCTTCTGTCTTAGATTCAACCTAATCCCATCATGAAATATAAGTTCAAGACTATGGATTAAGCTATTTTCTTGTTGGGGTAATCATTTTTATCTATTACAATACTTATTTAAGATCCTTATAAGTATGGAGAAAACAATCTATGCTTCATAAAAAATGGAGTGTTATGCACATTGATTTAAGATATCACTATCATTGTGCTAGTGAATAGTTATGACCATGTAGCTCATTTTCATATCTATAACAACATTTTTAGCATATATATCATATAATATAGTGACCAACAACATTAAAAGATTAATAATGATAATATGGAATTGGTGGATCTTTCATCAAGGGTTGTAGTATTTTTAGATGCTTATATTAGTGTATATGGATGAAATTTCTACATCATATTGACTTGGTCTATACCATGTTTCTTTTCCCATTGGTCTATACCATGTTTATTTTCCCATTGATCTATACCATGTTTCTTTTCCTTCTACTTTATAAATTTTATCTAAACATGTGTATTTTTTGAGGTTGGGTAGGGTGTTGGTTAATTGTGTATTATACATAATATTAAGAGTGAAATTTCCCTTAGATATTAATGCTTATCAATAAAGGGAAGCATTTTTATAGGGTGCAGACTAGTCACTTGTCATCTCTTAAGAAACATATATTTATCTTTCTAAGCCTCATAATTAGTGTTATAGATCGTATTGTAGGCCAAGGGTTACTCATAGTTATATTGTTGAATAATCAAGAGTTAGGTATAATCATATAAAATATAAATTTTGTGGAGGTTTTTTTAGCAAAGTAAATTCTTCTAGCATAAAATTCTTTAACAACTAGTTGGTAACAAATATTCTCCATACATGTAATATAACTTACTGGGATGAAATAATGTTCTAATCATATTTTGTCATAGGGGTCCTGGAGGCCTTATAGTTTCTCTTCCTCTATCGATTTCTTAATCTGACCTTCACTTAATGATAACTCATGAAATATGACTTAGGGTAAAGATATGTGAGTATATATAAAATAGGAGACATTCATGATCATGCCACTCTTTGATATCACACATCATATGATAAAAAACAATGCAATCATGTATTTCACACTGATCATCCCTTAAGAATCCCCTCTCATAAGAGAAAGTGGGATTAGTTAACTCAAGTTTGGATAATTTTAAGATAAGATGGGCATTGTCTCAGTCACCCATATGCAAGAAACTATGTGGATTTGAAGATTGAGAGGAATGAAGTCAACTCTTAGTAAAGTGTATCTGTGTTTGTCGATAAGGAGGAGAAGGCAATTTTATTGTAGGTCTGCTTTTTGGTTCTTAAAGCGAAGTAAATCTTAGCGGTTAAATAAAGTTGAACCCTGACTCATTTTTGAGAGAGTACCTTGCTGATACAATGAAAAGGCATATGCATGCCTTCTTTGCATGGAATACACCTTTACCAGTCTATGGGTTCCCTACAAAAAGGAAGGTCCTCTTTTCATTCAATTACCTAAAGGGTAAAACAAAACTCTAGTTAAGAAACTACACCTAGACTAGATGAATAGACATCCTCATATCAGTCAAATTTACTTAACTATTTAGTTCCCAATTCATGCTTGAAGTTGAGAAGTGAGACAAGGAACATCATTTTAGTATCTTAAAAAATAAGGGAAGTCCATAGATAAGATCTAGAAGGGTAGCTTGTAGTTGAATACACAATGAAGTTTAGAATGTTGGTGATAATTGCTTACATGTTAATAGAGAAGAGAAAGGATAAATGTTTTATGTAGGGTCTTAGACTAATCATAAAGCCCATGGTCTCGTCTTTAAAAAATAGAATTGTACCACCTGGGCCTACTTCCCAAACCTCTAGTAGAGTTTCTAGAATGCTGACCCACATACCACCACTAGTCTTAAATACGTGCTTTTTACTCACACACAAGTTGGGATCAACTTCTCTACTGGTCACCCATCCTAGTACAACTTTGGGTTGAGCATGCTTAACCATAGAGTTCTTTAGTGATGGGCTCCATAGAAAGTAGGTGCACCTATTGTGATATGGGTAGTCCAATCATTCCTTTTAAGATCATTTTATCTCAGACCTCAAACCTTAGCACATTACAATCTCTCCCACTTAGACTCTTGACGTCCTCATCAAATTTCAACTATATGGCCTCATAATATTTCCCCATTTTAGTGCAAATCAAGAATGACCCATGGACACCCAGCTCCCGATCACAGAATATTGTAAAAAGTGAGACCTGAGAGGGATCCACTCTTCACTAAATTGAAGATAGAATACCATCCTACTCCATAATAAAGAGGAAAAGAGGTATTTCAGTTTTTGCCAAATAGTATATATTACGGAGCAATATAATAAATAAGAAGCGGAAACAAAACTACTACAAAGTTACATGATGATTCATATACAATGGTTTCTCATGATAAATAGTGATATTACAAAAGATTAAACTAACTACAATTAAGGCCAGTAGCAGAGGGTTACCTAACCATTCTAAGATATCCTTAAGTACTTGTCTTACATGTGATTTCCTAAGTCCATACTCTCAACAACTCCTACATCTGGGTGGGTTTTTGAACAACATCGAGTAAAGGAAGACAAAGAAAAGGTATGCGTCAGAACACTTCTAAGTATGTATATAATAAAAAATAAGCATTAGATAATATGTAAGAAGAAAGAGGGAAATTCCCAAAGAAATAAGGGGTACATCAAGTAGTTAAGTTCAAAAGAATATAGTTTAAAGGTATATAATAAAAGAATGAGGCAGTAAAATGTATGAGAATAATATAATCATTTCAAAGATCTTACCCAAATAAGTTACAACAATAATAAAATTGTGCATGTAGGTTAGACTAAGTGAATGTATTGTAGGACCGAGACACTGTAGGATCTCGAGCCATGGATCAAGGGGGAGTAAAACCCCAATCCTCATAAGAGGGAGTAAAACCATGATATCCTAAGGGAACATGGGAGTAAAACCCTGATGTCCAATATATAAATAAAGTGTATGGATGTACAAAGTACCTCTACTCTAGATAACTAGTCTAATAAGCATACAATATAGTATGGCAAGACTATTTCTTTACGAAAAAGATATAGTATGTCTATATGAAATGATTTCATAAATGACATATTAACCAATGTAAAGACGGCAAAATGGGTAATAAACCCAACATCAAGGATATCTCCACATATCAAAAGCAATCAAAGAATTGTATCTCATGGTGTATAAGAAGTGTGTCAAGAAGGAGGAATATTCAAAGATACCTCCTTATGGAAAATGGGTTCATAATCAATTTGGATCAAATGTATATTGCACAGACCTCGCTATAGGCCCAATTGTTCCAAAAGTATTCCTACAATCTAGGGTGATATCTTAAAGAACCTAATTGTCAGATATAAGTACACCATGTTTATTACATATTTTAGTTAATGCATTAACCCCAAAAATGACATCAGTAGAAGCTTGGATTTTTACTTTAAAAACATCAAATAAGTCAGGTGGATTTTTAAGATTTAGAAAACAAATATTTTTTAATATTTTCTAACTGTCCAAAAGTTAACTACCAATTTTTGATGATCAATTATATTGTGTTGAATTATTAAATATAACCTATTGAAAAGATGTTTATACCCTCAGTCCAAATTATTTCCCTTTGTCGTGTGATAGGGCATCATTGACAAAGGAATAATATGAAAACCATGTGATTACACCATAAACAAATGTCAAACCTACCAAATTAGCCTAGGCTAGTTGTGATGAAAATGAATGGTCAGAAGGGAAAATATGTGGTACCCTGAGTTCTTGGAGATCAATGTGTGAATCAACATCTTCCACTTCCTATGGAAATAAATGAACTATCCTTGGAACTTAGTTCCTAAAGGCACTCTGACCATGAAGTCTCTCTTTGTCAAGGACCTGAGGTGATCGATGTCACCAACAAGTCCTTCCATTATTTATGATACCTCAATAAGAAAGAACCATGAAAGTTTGGAACACTGAGAACAACCTGAAACCACTCCTCCTCAAATCTGGAGACCATTCCCTTCGGCTAGCTCTCTCATTATTCAGTTCAGCCGATCCAGCCATAGGCTAGGAGATGATCTAGGGTGCAAGGCTTCCTTTGGCCATGAAAGGACAAGGAGGAGATCGAGAACTACATGACTGCAAGAAACTATAGGGAACATGAGACCAGAAATCAAAATGATGCTTGTGGAACTGATGAGTAAAGGACCATCATAATCAACAAGCAAAACCCGGCAAGATCTAGACAACACAATCAATGTGACGAGGGATATAAATGTTGATTTTAGACATAAATTTACTATTGCAAAAACCATGTGGTGATTGACCTTCATAGGCATCAAATATATGACATTATGTTGTATATTTTAGATTTTGTTACATGCATCAGAAAATAGATGCAATTTAATTAACATGTTCAAGTCAGACTTATATAAGAAATGTAGAATAAATAATGCAGGAGAACAAAAGTACAAGTTAGGAACACATACCAGATTGTTAGTTGAAAAACAAACATGTTACTTAAAAAATTCAGTGGCTCTCATACCTTATTGATATGCATTGTTCTTCTATATGACCCAGTCATGAACATGTAGAAGATGTCTTGTTTGTGTTGATGATGAACGATACAAACATTTGTTGATGTGCACCACCAATGCAACATAGGAACTACAGGAAGCACAACCTAATAGGTTGCATCTTAGAAGAGAGGAAGGAACTTGTTTCACACATGAGAAAGCCTCCACATAGCAACTCGGGAGTGACGGCAGGAAGACACTGGTCTAGGGTTTGCAAAACATGAAAGGAATGATGATGGCTAATGTGTGTAGGATGTGTTTAACCCTAATGATCGGAGGCTTATTTATAGCCTTACATGCACCAAAATCCTATTTTTGTTAATACACAATCGCATGATCGCTTTTTACACATTGCGGAAAAGTCCATGAGGCAAACACTTTCCAATTTAATAATTAATTATATAGTTGTAACCTTGTAAAAAGATAAGATGGAAGACAGAAGACAATTCCCATAACCCAAAACCCACAAGCCTGAGCCTGATCCCGTACCATGCCTAGCTCAGCCCGACCCATCCAGGCGATGCAAGGTGTGGCATGGCACGCGCACACATGCATGTGTGTGCGTTGTACTCACCATATCAACTAAAGAGGTGAGCACACTCTCCCGTAGGACCCTTTGGACATTAGTGTCACATGTGATCCTACATATAAGGACCAAAAAAATTCTAGGAGTGAGAATTGTAGGATAAAACCTCTTCCCATTTACACAAGGAAACACACTACCTTTTCCTCTATGTACTAGTTGCACTACATTGGGAGTAACCCATCATAAATACATAGTTGTAGCAGTCATATATCTAATGCATAGTCCTTTTGTAGTCCCCCTACTCTTGTAGATCGAAGGAGAAAGACAACTAAGTGACTTGGTCTAGGAGGAGGTCATCTATGTATCTCTATGGAGCTTCAACCATGGCCATAAGAGTACCTTGGTGGAGACACCTATGATGTAGGCTCTTAGGCACAATGAGAGAGGAAAGGGAGTCACCAATGCTTTTCATGATGCCACAAGTCTTGGAGCTTCACTAGCAGTCACTTTTATGGCTTGATGACAGTGGCTCGTAGATAAGATTGCTTGGTATAACAAAGATAGGAGAAGGTCATATAGGGTTAGTGCAGAGAAGAGAGGTAGAGGATAAATAGGAAGATGAGGTAAGAGAGGTTAAGAGAGTAGGAGAAGAATAGAAGAGAGAGTGGAATAAATGACACGAAAGGAGAAAAAACTTCATAAATTACAGGTAGGGCATCTATGTTCTGTTCATGGAAGGAGACAGACGCGATGAGTTTACCCAGCCTCGTGCTTGACAGGGAGAAATAAACGTAAAGTAGGGCAAAGATAATGTGAATATATAATCCCTATATTGGTTATTGTGTTCTTTACTAGTCCAATTAGGGGATAAATTAATGTTGAATTGACCTAAAAAGTTCTAGGTGGATAAGTCATAATGTGATAAATATGAATATAACATTAATTTCACCTATTGATAATATTTGTGGTTTTATTTTGTTATTTCTAAGATTAGTATTGAACTTGTGCATTTAATTTCTATCCTAATCAATTTGATTATTTCTCTTTGATTGATTTTCTTTCATTATTTATACTAGGAGGATTCGAGGTCACCAAACTAACATCAACACTAATTAATTGTTGAATTGATATAATTGATTCACAATTAAGACTTAATTAATTAGTTTATCATTATCCTTATATAAGAGGTTAGAAAAACATTTTCTTAGATCCGATTACTCTCAATTAATATAATCCAAAGAAAAAGATTTAATTATTCTATATAGTAAGTATGTATTATGTATATTTGTTTCTCTCTTTACTCAACTATAATGTATAATTTGAATCTTTGCTAATTTACTCAGCCAAACAATTATTTAATTTTTAGAGAGCCATAAGGGCTTGAATCCACAATAAATGTATTTATGTGATTAATATTATTATTCATGTTAATTAGTCATTTTTCATAATTATCCACGCTAAACATTATTGATTAATTTTCAATATTATAAATCTCCTATTACCTCTTAATATCTGATTCTAAAGAAAAAGGGCCCATAATTATGATAGTATAAGTCATGTAGACAATAGTGGGTTAAGCCATATGTATAGGATTGGTTATTTTACAAAACGTTTGTGGAAGCATGTTATTTTTCAATCCAAAATAATAGGGAAATAGGAATAAATAAGATTTCCAAAATTTGATACATTTGTCTTACTGCGAATTTAGTTAAGAATGAAACAAAAAAGAACTCAAATAGCCATGAACCATGCATAAATGAAATTCACTAACAACATCTAACACACCAGTAATTGAGAAGGTTATCATCAGGATCACTTGTATAACAGGATTGTGTAGGTTCAAAAGAAATATGGATAGGACATCAAGTTCAATAGACCTCAAATGTGGATGTCCAACGTGATGCCTGTCTTTTTTAGAACTTTGTATGCTCAACACACTTACCATTAAATCCTTATCAAGTGGAAAACAAAAATAAGTTGATTAAAAATTTGGAAAGATGTGGAAAAATGTGTGCCAAATATGATGAAACCCATCATTTTTCCATAAAGATAACATGATCTTGATCCTAGATTGAATATTAAAAGATATCCTATCAAAAAAATTCCCCTCTGATGCGATGATTTTGAGTCGCATTTATAGACTTGTTTGATATGTGTTTTATGCATTTATTAGTCATTTTCATGGTTAATGTTGCATAATTCATTCATTGTGGTCTATGCTACTTCTTTATGTCAAATTCCCTTTATTTAAGCATTTTTAGCATTAATTATCGAAAGAATATATTTTGTGTGAATTTATGTGGTTCCGTGTGTTAATTTCAGGAAAAATAAGTATCTGCTTCCGTCGATACCATCGACGGGGGTCGATACCATCGACCGGACCACAGGTTGCAGCCGCAAGGACCGGAAGAAAGTCGATGCTATCGACAGAGATGTCGATGGTATCGGGATACCATCAGGTTGCTGGAAGAAAGTGAGTCGATACTATCGACACAAAAGTCGATACCATCGACTAGTGGAGCTACAACGATGGAAAAAGGACAAAACCGATGCCTTAGAGTGTCGATACCATCGACCCGAGTCGATGGTATCGAGATGACATCAGGCGCTCAGACGAAAGGAAAGAATGATTGCCACTATAGTGCAGGGTCGATACCATCGACTCGCGTCGATGGTATCGACACCGTTAGATATGAGTTTGATTAAGAATGATCTAAATCCGACGACCGTGGTTAATGGGTGACTTAACTCGGGAATTAAACCTAAGGACGGCGCCCTTGACTGGGGGATCACGTCAGTAGTTGCTACACGCATCCCGGAGAGCAAGGAGAGAAGAACGGAGCACGAGAGCACGCCCCAGCCGATCCGGACGCTGAAGAAGACGAATTCCACCACCGAAAGGTGGTAGAACGCGGATTCCACGCCAAGGATCGATTGGAACTTCTCCGTTCAGGGGTTTCACCACTCAATCTTGTTTTTCTCATGTTTCCCCTTTTCTCTACTACATTGTACTCTGAGATGACCATGCGAGGCTAATCTCCTTTGTCTTTAGGACCGGGAGTAGCCCGGGGATTCATTGTATGCCGATTGTATAATAGTAATTCATATCTTATCTCTTAAATCTGTGGTATAGTTTCATTTTCTCCAATATATTATTATGCTTGATCACCATAATAATAATCTAATGCCCTTAATTTCTTTGAAATAAGAATTAACGGTTGAAAAGAAGCGGAATTTACATTAATTGACAAATACCTTGAACAAGGTGGTGTAAGATTAATGGTGGATACCGAGAGGTCGTTTTAATGCACCTAGTTTAGGGTATAGGTTACTACGACGGTGGAACCGACCTAGACATAGGTAGTGAATTGTACCACGACAGTGGGCAATTCTGATTTCAGGCCACTATCCGGATAGAGAGATAAGATTGAGTAGCTATATAGAATTCAATACAATGAAAACCCACGGTGAAACCGCAACCCTAAAGATCTCCTTTTGAATTGATTAAACCAAACATTTAATCGATTGCCTATTTTGTTTTGTTTTTATTTTCTTTTAATTTTAACAACAACTCTAAACTTTTTAATTGGCTTAGCTGACCGTGAGCAGTTAGTAGGAGTCCCCGACGATTTCACGTATCCCTGAGTTTGACTCGGGCCTCATAAAGGCATGTACTACTTCAATGCGTTCACTTGCGTTTCTGCGCACGGTAAATTTGCGTCAAGTTTTTGGCGCCGTTGTCGGGGATACAGAAATTTGTTGGCACTTTGTGTGCTGTGAGCGGCCACTCTAGGCCACCTTTTTTTTTCATTCCAAAAATTCATAATCTATTTTTTTAATATTTGCAATCGTCAAGCACTATACTAAATTTAATCTTTCTATTTTCAGGTACTGTGCATGGTGCAGACGCGTAGTACTAACTACGTGGGTCGCACACCAGAGGTTCCGCTGTCGGGACCAGAAGATGAGGGCGATTATAATCAAGATGAGCTGGAGGATATACTTTCTGAACACGAACAAGAAGAGATGGACGAGCCATAGACAATATGGGAGAAGATCAAGGCTTCTTCTTCGTCCGCTTTTAAGGGGCCTATAAAGAAGCAAGCACTGAATATTCCGACCTACAAGATTGATCCAGCCTTGATCAACTTGGTGAAGTCCAATGCCTTCCATGGGCTAAAAAATGAAGACCCCGTCGCGCACATAAGTCAGTTTGTGGAGAATTGTGACATGGTAAAAATCGACAGATTTCCACAAGACGTGCTCTACTTGAAGCTCTTCCCGAGTTCACTAGCGGGAATTGCGCGCGAATGGCTACATAACCTAGACGATGAATATGTGGAGTCTTGGGACCGTGGAGGTCTTCTTCGAGAGGTTCTTTCCGCCCGAGAAGACCAATGACATGATAAGAAAGATCCACAATTTCACCCAACAAGCAGGAGAAACTTATTCTGAGACCTGGGAAAGGTTTCAGATCATGCTCAGGCGATGCCCGCATCATGGGCTGGATAAGGAGACACAAGTCAAAATCTTCTATTTTGCTCTCTCCGAGCATGATAGAAGCAACCTAGATTCAGCTGGTTCTGGATTCTTCTTGAATAACATGGACACTAGATGCTGGGAGATCCTAAAGAACATGGCAAAGAAACAATCATGGGGCGAAAGAGGCGTCGTGGAACAGGTTCGAGCAGTAGGTGAATCTAAAGCAATAAAGGAGTTGAATGAGAAGATAGATCTTCTCGCAAAGAAATTGCTTGCAAAGGAGGATACTGAGTCCGAGGATGGGGCTCAAGTGAAATTCATGAGGCAACAACAAGGTTACAGGAACAACGACTATTCATGGAGGAAAGACAAGAAGTTTTCCTGGAAGGATCCCAATAACTTCTTGCAAGATCTGGATGCTAAACCCCAGCCAGCAGCGGAGGATAAGAGCACAGAGCTGCTCAATCAAGTTATAAAGCAAAACCAAGAAATCATGGCTACTTTTGGCCAACAAATAAAGCAACAAGGGGAGTTCATGAACCAATTCGGACAGACACTGCAGAGCCATGGGGCTCAAATGAGGACAATAGAGACATCTATGGCACAGATGGCTGCGGAGATAGCCAGTTTGAAGAAGCTGGCACATCCAAGTTTCCTGGGAAATACTAATGTTCCAGGAGGGAACCAACAAGCTAAGGCCATCTTGCTAAGAAGTGGCAAGAAATTGTTAAATCCCAGGGCCGATGAAGCAAGTAAACCCCAAGCTGAAATTGAAGTAGAGGCCACTGAGGAGCTGCCCGTACCTGTCACAGAACCTGTTGATGACACAGTTGTTGATGTCACTGAATACCCTATTGCAGAGGAGGAGGATCCTAAGAAACAGACACCCTATGTGCCACCACATCAAAGGGAACAGGCTGTCCCAGTTCCTTATCTAAACAGTGCAATGGCAAGGAAGGTAGACGCCCAATTCAAAAAGTTCTTAGACAGTTTTAGAAAGCTTTCAGTCAACATCCCTCTATTGGAAGCTATTGAGCAAATTCCGTGTTACGGGAAATTTCTGAAGGACATCATCACTAAGAAAAGAAAAATTCCAGATACTGAAGTAGTTGTGTTGAAGGAGCAAGTGAGTGCCTTCATCATGGGAAGATTGCCACCAAAGAGGCAAGATCCGGGCTGTTTCAACATTTCATGCTATATCGGGAAAGTTAAATTTGGCGATGCATTATGTGACTCAGGAGCAAGCATCAATTTAATGCCCCTTTCTACATCCAAGAAGTTGGGATTAAAGGAGTCAAGGCCAAGCAACATGACAATTCAATTGGCGGATAACTCTGTGGTGAAACCGTATGGGATTTGTGAAGATGTACTTGTGAAATTGGATAGATTTGTATTTCCTGCAGATTTTGTCGTTATGGAGATGTAAGACGAACAAGGGAACGAGCTACTACTCGGAAGACCATTCCAAGCTACAGCCGATATGATACTCGAGATGGGGAGAGGTCGGTTGACCTTGGGTATAGCCGATGACCGATTTGAGATGGTCATGCCTCCCAGCGCTACTTCACCAAAATCCAAGGAGCAATGCCACATGGTGAAACATGTTGACAATACTATCTCACTTTGTCTAGGGAAGCCATTTCTGGATATGGCTCATGTAATGACCAAGGTGGACAAAGGGACTTTGGCTGTAGACATCATGGAGCAAACCAAGGTAGTATCCCTTTACAAGGCTGTAGGATTCCCGAATGATGAGAATGAGGACATTCCTCCCTCTATGGAGGATGATGCTATAGAAAGTTCAGTTTTTGATGCATATCCGGAATTATCATTGGAAGCTTGTTTAGTCAACATCACTCATGATTGGATGAGAAGAAAATCACTCAAGGAGTGTGCCAAGATGCTTCAGATACTTCCATGTTTCTATGTGAGGTATTATGAAGATTTAGGTGAACTCCCCCCTCCGCTTCAATCATCATTAATCAGCCCGCCAGAGTTGGAGTTAAAGCCACTGCCACCGCACCTCAAGTATGCCTCTCTAGCAGAGGAAGAAAAGTTACCTGTGATCATTTTT
The DNA here is from genome assembly GCA_963693085.1 of Alisma plantago-aquatica. NCBI lineage: Eukaryota > Viridiplantae > Streptophyta > Magnoliopsida > Alismatales > Alismataceae > Alisma > Alisma plantago-aquatica. The sequence goes on from OY856409.1 coordinate 693,424,161, forward strand.
GCATATCTGAGTGCGGAAGAGGAAGACCAATTGTTGAAAGTGATGAAGAACCATCGGGGAGCATTTGGGTGGTCTGTCATAGATATAAAGGGGATTTCCCCTACCTTGTGTCAGCATAAGATTCGGCTCGAGGAGGGAGCCAATCCGGTGATCCAACCGCAACGTCGACTGAATCCGAGCATGATGGAGGTGGAGAAGAAAGAGGTGACACTACTACAGAAACAACATTCAGTGTCGCTTTTCTGGGCGTCGGTTCTTTAGGAAAACTGATGCCTATAATATTAGACGTCGGTTATTTAGGCAAACCGATGTCTATATTCGAAGACCAACCAGACACGGGTACCACTTTGAATACAGCGTCGGTTGGTTATAAACAACCGACGCTTAAAGTCGCCCGCGAAATCCAATTTTCGAGCAAAAAAAATAGTGTCACTTTCAGCGTCGGTTATGTAGATAAAAACCGACGCGTATGTGCGATGGAAATTTGCGCGAAAAGTGTCACTTTCAGCGTCGGTTATCCTTTTATAACCGACGCAGAAAGTGGTTCCCGCCAAATAATTTCGTGAAAATATCGTCCAATTGGACGTCGGTTGTTTCAAACAACCGACGCTAAAGATGTTTAGGCGTCGGTTGTTTTAAACAACCGACGCTATTTGGGAACTTAATATCCCGCGATCGCCCGACTCTTCCCCTTTCTTCTGTTTCATTGTGAGCCGATTGCCTTTTTTCTCTGCTTTCGCCGCCGATTGCCTTTTTTCTCTGCTTTCGCCGCCGATTTCCCTTTTTCTCTGCTCCTTCTTCTCCATGACAGCGCCGCCGCGCCGCCACTGCTGCTGCCTTCTTCTTATTCTCCACGCCCCCTTCTCCGTCGCACCCCCTTCTCCTGTGCTGCTGCTCACCGACGTGTCGCCGCTCCTTCTCCTCCGCCTGTGCTCCTCGCCTCGCCAACGCTGCCGGTGTTGCTACTGTGCGTCGCCGCCCTAGCTTCTTCCAGCGTCGCCCGCCGCTGTAGCTTCTTCCAGCGTCACCGCCCTAGCTTCTTCCTACTTCGTCCAGCGTCACCCGCCGCCGTAGCTCCTTCCTCCCTGCTCACACCCAGCGCCGCCCCCCTTCTTCCTGCTTCGACCACCACTGCTGGGAGCTCGCCTACTTGTTCGCCGTCGCTAACGAAAGGTATGTAAGCTGAAATAATTGGGTACTGCTGTAATGCATCGAAGTAAATATCCTATTGCTCTATTATACTAGTAATGCATGATTAGTTTTACTAATTTCCTTGCTGCTTTCAGTGATTAATGATTGGTACTACTGGTTAGTCTTACTTTAGTGATTACTTTAATTCAACAATTCGTAGTTTGTTATTTACAATTACTGACCTGCTTGCCGATTTTAATGATTAGAGATACTGATATGTATAGAAGTTCCTTATAAATATATTTTTTATATACACATACATGTAATTTTGTATAAAATACATGATGTAGTGTGATCTTAAATCCTAGAGTGTACCCCTTTTGTTCTATGATGGTACCTATGACCCTAAATACATCCATAAGGGTCTATTGTATCCTAAAGAAGATTTATTTCTTCCTTCTGCCCTAATTTTTATATGGAACTTAATCTTATATCGCTTACTCATAAATAAGGAAATATCCTCCCTTATGACCACCTTGATTTGTATGTCCCATATAATCCACATGTTGCACCCTAATGATACAATTTTTTTATGTTGTAAATGAATGTATGTTTCAAGTGTTGAACCTAATGTTGGACAATGAACAATGAATTTATGTCCCATATAATCCACATTGTTCTTTATATTACTTGTACATTGGTATAAATTAGAATGAACAATGATCACTAAATTATATACTGTTTGTATGGAATCCGGCTTCATTGTAGATATCTATTATTGTGTTTGTTGGCCTAGAAACCCGTCCAAGATTGACTCATTAGGAGTAAATCTTGGATAGTCCCCGGTTTGGCACTGTTCTTGAACACCTAATCTCACTTAGGATGTAAGTGTATAATGTGTATTGGGTTTTCGAGAAAATTTTGGTAGCATTTCCCCGTTTGTTCTCTAAGTACATATATACTTAGAGAACAACGGGGAAATGTTGCCGAAATTTTCTTGAAAACCCAATACACATTATACACTTACTAGTGAGATTAGGTGTTCAAGGATGGGATAGGTGGTACACATTTATTATATATAAGAATGACATCAAATGTATTTGTTGGCCTAGAAACCCGTCCAAGATTGACTCATTAGGAGTAAATCTTAGAGAGTCCCCGGTTTGGGACTGTTCTTGAACACCTAATCTCACTTAGGATGTAAGTGTATAATGTGTATTGGGTTTTCGAGAAAATTTCAGTAGCATTTCCCCGTTTGTTCTCTAAGTACATATGTACTTAGAGAACAGCGGGGAAATGCTGCTGAAATTTTCTTGAAAACCCAATACACATTATACACTTACTAGTGAGATTAGGTGTTCAAGGATGGGATAGGTGGTACACATTTATTATATATAAGAATGACATCAAATGTGTTTGTTGGCCTAGAAACCCGTCCAAGATTGACTCATTAGGAGTAAATATTGGATAGTCCCCGGTTTGGGACTGTTCTTGAACACCTAATCTCACTTAGGATGTAAGTGTATAATGTGTATTGGGTTTTTGAGAAAATTTCGGTAGCATTTCCCCGTTTGTTCTCTAAGTACATATGTACTTAGAGAACAGCGGGGAAATGCTGCCGAAATTTTCTTGAAAACCCAATACACATTATACACTTACTAGTGAGATTAGGTGTTCAAGGATGGGATAGGTGGTACACATTTATTATATATAAGAATGACATCAAATGTGTTTGTTGGCCTAGAAACCCATCCAAGATTGACTCATTAGGAGTAAATCTTGGATAGTCCCCGGTTTGGGACTGTTCTTGAACACCTAATCTCACTTAGGATGTAAGTGTATAATGTGTATTGGGTTTTCGAGAAAATTTCGGTAGCATTTCCCCGTTTGTTCTCTAAGTACATATGTACTTAGAGAACAGTGGGGAAATGCTGCCGAAATTTTCTTGAAAACCCAATAAACATTATACACTTACTAGTGAGATTAGGTGTTCAAGGATGGGATAGGTGGTACACATTTATTATATATAAGAATGACATCACATTATACACTTAGGATGTAAGTGTATACCCTAATCTTTTCCTAATATATACTTGTTTCCTAATATATACTTGTTTTCTCTGATCATAGAATGGATAGATCATGGATGTCCATTCGTAATCGTTGCACCCCAGAGTTTATATCTGGTCTTGATCAGTTTATTAGATTTTCTGAGGAACATAGGAAAAAACGTACAGATAGGTTCTATTGTCCATGTAGGCATTGCGGTAACAACTTGAAAGTCAACACTGGTGAGGAAATCAAAAGTCATGTCATGTGCAACGGGATTGTACAAGGCTATACAGAATGGCACTGGCATGGAGAGATTTCAAAATCAAAACCAGTAGATGTCGATAGCAGTGCTTGGGTGGAAGAAGAAATTGCCTCCGATGACGTAAATGTGAACGAACCAGTTCCAGCAGACATCGTTGATGTGATGCTGGATAGTTGTAGGGTAGAGCACACCGATCCACCTCCTATCTTTAGAAACATTGTGCATGATGCTGAGATACCGTTATACACAGGTTGTGCTAAGTTTACGAAGCTTAGCGCTGTGTTGAGATTGTATAAGTTGAAAGCTAACAATAGATGGATCGACAAAAGCTTCACTTCATTGTTGACTTTGTTGAAAGAAATGCTTCCTGAAGGAAACGAGCTGCCAATCTCAACATACCAGGTAAAGAAAATGTTGTGCCCAATGGGAATGGAGGCCAAGAAGATACACGCATGCCCAAATGATTGTGTATTATTTCAAAAGGACTAGGTAGATTTGAAAGATTGTCCAAAATGTGGTGCGTCACGGTATAAATTGATGACTTCGGGGGAGTCCAAAACTGGTTCTCCTGCCAAGGTGTTGTGGTATCTACCTATAATATCACGGTTTCAATGCTTGTTTGCAAATCCGAAAGATGCAAAGAATTTGAGGTGGCATGCAGATGTTAAGAAAAATAATGATGGGATCCTGCGACATGCGTCTGATTCCCCACAGTGGAAGAAGATTGATCTATTGTACCCCAAATTTGGTGAAGAAGATAGGAATCTAAGACTTGGGCTTTGTACAGATGGGATGAATCCGTATGGGACATTGAGTAGCCAACATAGCACTTGGCCAGTCATGCTTGTTATATACAATCTTCCTCCCTGGATGTGTATGAAAAATAAGTACGTTATGTTGTCATTGTTGATATCGGGCCCTAAACAACCCGGAAATGATATCGATGTTTATCTTGAACCTTTGATTGATGACTGAAAGAAACTTTGGGCTGAAGGTGTGATGACCTATGATGCTTCAGCAAGAGAGACATTTTGTTTGCACGCTATGTTGTTTTGCACTATTAATGACTTTCCAGCATATGGGAATTTGTCTGGATATAGTGTCAAAGGAGCTAAAGCGTGTCCTATATGTGAAGAAAACACTGATTCAATAAGACTAAAACATGGCGGCAAGACTGTATATCTTGGTCATCGAAGGTTTCTTTCAAAATTCCATCCGTATCTTAGGAAGCGCAAAGCATTCAATGGATGGAATGATGAACGGAGTGCACCTAAACCTATACCAGGGGATGTTGTTTATGAAAGAGTAAAAGACATTGTCAATGAATTTGGTAAGAAATCACAATGTAGTATGGCCACACGGAGTGACAATTCTTCATTCAAGAAGAAGTCAATATTTTGGGATCTTCCTTATTGGAGTTCTTTGACAGTCAGGCATTGTATCGATGTAATGCACGTTGAGAAAAATTTCTGTGATAGCATCATTGGTACTCTGTTAAATATACCAGGTAAGACTAAAGATGGGATAAAATCCAGACTGGACCTACGTGAAATGGGAATAAGGTCAGAATTAATAGAATTACGTGAAATGGGTAGTAAAAGAACATACTTACCTCCCGCTTGTTACACGTTGTCTAGAAAGGAGAAGAAAACTTTTTGTGAATGCTTGGTAAATGTTAAGGTGCCACATGGTTACTCATCCAACATCCGTAGATTGGTATCAATGATAGATCTGAAGTTGATAGGTCTTAAATCTCATGATTGTCACACTCTAATGCAACAAATATTACCCGTGGAAATTCGATCTATATTGCCGAAACATGTAAGGTTTGCAATTACCAGACTTTGTTTCTTTTTCAACAGTCTATACAGTAAAGTTATTGACCCTGATACTCTCGATAATTTGCAAAGAGAAGTGGTTGTTACCCTATGTCAGCTTGAGATGTATTTTCCTCCTTCGTTCTTTGATATCATGGTACATCTTGTTGTCCACTTGACTAGGGAAGTGAAAATGTTGGGACCAGTTTTCTTGCATTGGATGTATCCCTTTGAATGATACATGAGCGTTTTTAAAGGTGATGTTCGAAACCGTTATCGGCCTGAAGGGAGTATTATTGAAGGTTATGTGGCGAGAGAGGTTATGGATTTTTGCAATGACTTTCTCAGTGGTAATGCCACTCCTGATAATGACAAGAATATTGAGGAGGGCAAAGGAATTTTGGGATCACGGGTGAAAGTAATCAGCTGTGAGCAATTGGAACAAGCTCACTTGTATATTTTACACAATATGGACGAAGTGAGTGTTTATATCGAGGAACATACCAATTTCATAAAGAGACAACATCCTCGAGCAAGTTCAATGTGGCTTGCTAGAGAGCATAATAAGACTTTTACTAAGTGGTTTGAAGATAAAGTCTTACATCAACTATCTCAAACACCAAATGATATTACAAAAACTATCAAATGCCTCACCTTTAAACCAAAACCGAATGTTATGTCTTATGAAGGGTTTGACATTAATGGATTCACATATTACACAAAGCGCCAAGATGATAAGAGTGTCGTCCAAAATAGTGGGGTCACTCTTCAAGCGTCGACTATGTACTTTGCAAGTGCAAAGGATAAGAGTCCACGTGAAGCTAAAATGTCACATTACGGTGTCATTGAGGACATTTGGGAGTTTGACTACATAGATTTCAAAATTCCGCGCTTTAAATGTAATTGGGTTGATAACACCAAAGGAGTTATAGTGGATGAATTGGGTTTCACTTTGGTGAACTTTGAAAAGATTGGCGAGAAGGGTGAACCATTCATATTGGCATCACAGGCGAAACAAATATTCTATATCAATGATCCTGCGAATGATAAATGGTCGGTTGTTCTTCATGGTAAAAGACAATTCATTGAAGATCCTATAGATGAAGAAGAGTACTATGATAAGTATGATGACTCCAGTCCATTCTCAGTTGGGTTGCCAACTCCACAAAATATTGAAGCTAATGATGACTTATATGTGCGCGGAGATCACAATGAATGATTGTTAATTGATAAAAGATCACAATTTTAGAGACATGTATGTTTATACAAATGCTAAATGTTTGCCTTTTTCTAGTTAATACAAATGCTAAATGTTTGCCTTTTTCTAGTTAATAAAAATGCTAAATGTTTGCCTATTAAATGACATTTTCAGATGGTTGACCATGATGAGCATGATGTCCATGATGAGCATGAAGTCCATGATGAGCATGCTGTCCATGACGAGCATGGTGAGGATACCAATGTAAGTTCTAAAAACATATCCTGTATTTCTATAAAATTCATTATCTTCTAGTTATGTCATATATCCTATATTTCTATATTGGGCTAATTTAGTGTGTTTATTTTTGTCAAATTTTAGGTTGATGATGTACCTGTACCCACTGAAGCACTGGAGCAACTTGATGCGCAGCACAAACACTTAACAAGAAAAGGGGCATCACTCTGTTGAAGAAGTTATTAGCGCTAAGTGGTAGTGGATCCAAATTGGTGGTGGAGTTTGATAATGGAGGAAATGCAATTGGAGTGAACCGCAATAATTTTGTAAACTATCTTGGGTGTACCACTCGGAGCCATTGTGGTGTTAAGTATGATAATTGGCATAAAGTTCCTCAAGGGAAAAAAGACTTGATATGGAAGGATTTATGCGTGAGTTATTATTATTTGCAATTCTATTTTGTAGATTACAAATTCTATTATTTGCAATTCTATTTTGGATACTAGTTAATAACATTTCTATTTTACAGAATCTGTTTGCATTGGATGAGAAGTTGCATCGTAAAAGTGTGATGCAACGCGCTGGAAAGATGATTAGGAATTATAGGACAAATATGAACAGAGAATACATAAAAGAGGGTGATAAGAAGAAGAAGTCAGCCCTTGAACAATGGAACTTCTTGGACAAAGAAGATTGGGACAATTTTGTTGCTTCAAGAACTGAAGAATTCAAGGTATTAGGCGTCACTCCCAATTTAATTAATATACATTGTATTCACCTATTCAAGATTAACATTTAGTGCTACTAACCAAATCATTAATGTGCATACTAACTAGGCCCTTAGTGACGCACAAAAAGCAAGGCATGCACTGAATGTGCATGACCACACTATGGGTCCAAAAGGCTATGCAAGCGTTTGCCAAAGACTACAGGCGGAGTCTGTGGCTACTCAGCAGTCTGCTGCTACTCAGGAGTCTGCTCCTACTCAGGAGTCTGCCACACCCATGCCTCGCCATGATATCTGGATAGCTGGCAGGCAAAACAAGAAGGGTGAAATAAAGAAGCCTGTAACTGCTGAGGCGGCTGCAAAAATGGTAAAATACAACTCTTAGAGAAATCATTTGAATATTGATTATTTGTGGTGTTAACTTACCAATTTCTATTTATGGTGATTAGCGGGAGCTGCACGAGCAGAGGAAACAAGGCACGTTCATCCCTCAGGGCACAAGGGATGAATTGACAGTTGCTCTGGGTAACCCAGAGCATCCTGGACGTGTTAGAGGTGCCGGCGCTGGTGTTGGCATCAAAGCATTCTTTGGGCCATCCCAGTGCAAACCCAGAGCGGGACTTTCTCAAGAAGAGGTAACCTATTCTTTTTTTAGAATGTTACTGCAAAAGGAAATTCATTAATAAGAAGCTAATGTTTCTTTTATCCATGTATAGGAGAATAAGAGAGTTGAGGATTTAGTTGCTAAGAAGGTCAACGATGTAGTTGCCGAGAAGGTCAAGGAAGAATTGCTGCGGTGGCAGGCATCTCAGACTTCCAATCAACCTATGGCGACCCACTCTTCTCCTGATGCACAGACTGCGTGTAATCCTGGAGACCCATCGCCTAGCACGTCTGTTGTAAGTATTGTTTATGACATTGTAGCTAGTCTTTTCAAGATGATATGTTTTCAAGATTATATGTATATACGTATAACATTCTTTACGTAAATTTGTAGGCATTGAAGCCATGCCGCTTAAGAATGCAAGACTATGTTGTTGCAGAGGTGCAGGCTTACCAGTCCCTTCCTGGGGCAACGCTCCATGGGACTCCAATGCCGCAGGGCTACATTCGTGTGAGCCCGCTACATGTATTACCCGATTGGAGGGAAGTTGCGTTGCGATATGCCCACCCAGATATTGATACACTTGGTGAGGCAGAAGGCGGGGTCATATTGTGGCCCAAAGCAGATGTCGTCTACACGACTGAAATTGTAAGATAAATTTACATTGATTTAGACTGTTAATGTGTATATATGATGTCAACTGATCTGAAATTATATATATATGTTAAAAAGAAGACACCAGGAGCACCTAGGCCTCCACCTCCACTTCCCGCATTACTAACTTGGGTTCCAACTGACCTAACATACCCGTTAGGTCCTGCTTGTAGGGGAATGACATGTTGGCTACGGGCACATAATATACATTGCCCTATAATAGTTTCTTTAGATGCAGATTATGCAGGTCAATCATACGATAGCTTTTTATTTATACAAGATATTATTGAGCTGTTTATGTATGATTGGCTGAATACATCAATGATAGAGACATGGATAAGGTGAGATCTTGTTTATACATCCATATACCTTGTATAAGATCCGGTGATCTGGTTTCTTATATATTAATGCATACGCCTATATGTTTTGCAGCTACTTAGTCGAAGATCATTGCAAACAATTTGCATTTGATCATGTGGGATTTTTGATTCCATCATTGATTAGTTTGGTAGCTAAAGACCCTGATAATGTTCAACAATACTGTATAGATGCTTTTACAATTTTTGGTCAGCAAAAGAAGACGATAATAATAGCTCCATTCAATGTCAAGTAAGTTTACTTTATTTATAATTTGGACTTAAGAAAATTCCATTTTTATTTTGCATTTTGAGTTATTAATTGTTAACTTCTTACCTCTAGCGGTAGACATTGGGAGTTACTAGTTATTGTCCCCGGGACATTCACTGTTTATTATCTAGATCCTGCGGGGAGTACATTGAACACTAAAATTGGACACGTAATGAGAATGCCATTATTCTGGTGAGAAATATTTCATTTTTATATCCGTTAACATCTTTTATTACATTACTATTTACTTATGCAATTTATTGTGTTATATTAACATGTAGGGGTTTAGATGCATTCAAAAAGGCTGGAGGAACGGTCCCAAGGAAAAAGAACCGGCCAATAAATTGGCAGAACGTACAAGTAAGTTCCCGACTCGAATATATATATTATTGATGTGAATTGTGCTTAGTTGTATTATTTTGTATTTTTCAATTTATAGTGTGCTACACAAGACAATGGCTGGGCATGCACATACTATGTGATGCGATTTATGCAGATGATTATCAAACATGCCGCATTGGACATCGATAGCATACATGAGGTATTATATATAGTCTCATTAGTTAGTATGAAATATATCAATCTTATTTTTATATTATTACTTATATATATACATCATTCTCTTTGCAGGTGTTTAAAACTGACCACACTATAGGTAAACGCTTAAAAAATATACATGCTTCATATACGATGGAAGCATTAAATGAAGTAAGAGAAGAATGGGCAAAAGCCATACAAGCAGTGGCAACTATAAGATATAATTGGGATGTTGATAGCGATAATGAATGATACTTTGTAAATGAATATTTCTGAATGTTAATACATGTATTTGAATGCTTCTATATGTGTGAATGTGAGAATTGAATTGATGTCTGAATGTATGTACTTGTGTGAAATTTTCCTTGTGACTTTTGCAGGTTTGCGGCCTGTTTGTAGGCTGATATCAATGGATGTCGTAAACCTGCAGTTCAGAAAACTGAACTGTAGGTTCTCATCCTGCTGACCAGCCACAGTAGGCCTGCAAACTGATATGAAAAAAAAAATAGAAATAGGCGTCCGTTATTTATAGAAAACCGTCAGCAAAGACATACAACGTCGGTTATTTGATAAAAACCGACGCCTAATAGTACAAACAACCCGACCGTGCAGGATAGCACGGTGGAAAAGGCGTCGGTTATTCATATAAAACCGATGCCTATAGTACTAAACACGGCCGTGCAGGGAAGCTCGGCCGTGTCATCTTGAAGTATAGGCGTCGGTGTTTTAGTATATAACCGACGCCAAAAGTGTTCGTGCCACAGAAAATGGCGTCATCTAGGGCACTTTATGCGTCGGTTATTTACTAAAAGACCGACGCTATATTCTATATAGGCGTCAGTTGTTTAGTAAATAACCGACGCATAAAGTGCCCTAGATGACGCCATTTTCTGTGGCGCGAACACTTTTGGCGTCGGTTATATACTAAACGACCGACGCCTATAGAATAAATAGGCGTCGGTTAAAAAACCGACGCCGAAGTGTTCGACCTTTAGCGGTGCCCACATAGGCGTCGGTCGGAAGCCGACGCCAAATGGGGTTAAACGACCGATGCCAAAGGCCGTTTCTGTAGTAGTGTGATTAAGCTTCTCTCCACAGGTATCACATATGCGATTTCAGACTCGACATGGGTAAGTCCCACGCAGGTAGTCCCTAAAAAGGGGGGGTATTACTGTCACTCAAAACATTTTAAATGAACCTATCACCACCCGTTTGGTAACCAGGTGGTGAGTTTGTATTGATTACCGCCGTCTTAATGCCGCTACGCTAAAAGATCACTTTCCTTTACCATTCATTGATCAAATTCTAGAGCGCTTAGCCGGACGATCTCATTTCTGTTTTCTAGACGGGTATTCGGGATACAATCAGATTTCAATCGATCCTAAGGACCAAGAGAAATCTACTTTCATTTGTCCCTATGGAACTTTTGCGTATCACCGCATGCCCTTTGGATTATGCAATGCACCAGTGACTTTTCAGCGTTGTATGCTCGCCATTTTTCTGATATGGTAGAACGCTATCTTGAAGTCTTTATGGATGATTTTTCCGTTTATGGTCCTTCATTTGATGAATTCCTTTATAATTTGGATAAGGTATTACAGAGATGTGAGGACACACATTTGGTCCTCAACTGGGAGAAATGTCATATGATGGTGAGTGAAGGGATAGTGCTAGGACATAAGGTGTCTAGCAAACGTTTGGAGGTAGATCCGGTGAAAATTGAAGTAATTTCTAAATTGCCCCCACCAAATTCGGTAAAAGGGGTAAGAAGTTTCTTAGGACACGCTGGATTTTATCGTCGGTTCATAAAAGATTTTTCTAAAATCGCCAAACCTCTATCCGAGCTTCTCGAGAAAGATTCTATTTTTTATTTCAATGACAAATGTTTACACACGTTCAACGTGATGAAGGAGAAATTGATTTCCGCACCGGTTGTTCAAACACTGGATTGGACTAAGCCGTTCGAATTCATGTGTGACGCATCAGATTTTGCTGTAGGAGCTGTGTTGGGACAGCGGGTGGACAATAAACCCGCCGTGATCTTTTATGCTTCTAAGACTTTGAATGATGCTCAATTACATTACACAACTACTGAAAAAGAATTGCTTGCCATTGTTTTCGCTTTTGAAAAATTCCGGCAATATTTGGTTGGATCGAAAGTAGTTGTTTGGAATGATCACGCCGCTATTAAATATTTGATGGAGAAAAAAGATGCCAAACCTAGATTGATTAGGTGGATCTTGCTCCTACAAGAATTTGATATTGAAATTAAAGACAAGGCGGGGATCAAAAATGTTGTAGCAGATCATTTGTCTAGGTTAGAGAGGGTGGATGAAAAAGATTTACACATACCCATAACCGAGACATTTCCAGATGAACAATTGTTGAAAGTGAATTCTAAAGATCCTTGGTTTTCCTATATTGTGAATTATCTTGCTTGCAGGATCATCCCGGATGATTGGACATATCAAGAGAAGAAAAAGTTTTTCCATTCTCTACGATATTATTTTTGGGATGACCCCATTCTTTTGAAGCAATGCAGGGATGGTGTCCTGCACAGGTGTGTACCTGAGGTGGAGTACGAGAGTGTTCTTCATCACTGCCACACTCTACCTACGGGCAGACACCACGCGAGCTCTCGTACAGCGGCCAAAGTGTTGGAAAGTGGCCTATATTGGCCTACCTTGTTCCGAGACGCCTATGAGTTAGTGAGACAATGTGATTCCTGCCAAAGAGCAGGTAACATCTCAAAGAGACAAGAGATTCCCCTGAATGTCTTCCAAGAGGTGGAGGTATTTGATTTATGGGGTATAGATTTCATGGGACCCTTTGTGTCCTCAAATTTGAATTTATATATCCTCTTAGCTGTTGATTATGTGTCAAAGTGGGTAGAAGAAATACCCACAAGGACTAATGATTCTTCTGTAGTGTGCAGATTCGTAAAAGAAAACATCTTCTGTAGGTTTGGAGTGCCCCGAATGATCATCAGTGATGGGGGTACGCACTTTAAGAATCACAAGTTCTCGACAATGTTGAAGAAATATGGGGTAAAACATAACATAGGTACCCCATATCACCCGCAAACTCAAGGACAGGTGGAAGTCTCTAATCGAGAAATTAAGAAGATTTTGGACTGTACGATAGCTTCCACGAGGAAGAACTGGAGTGCCTTACTGCCGGATGCATTGTGGGCATACAGGACGGCAGACAAGACACCTATAGGCACCACACCTTTTAGGTTGGCGTATGGCCGGGCTTGTCACTTACCGGTGGAGTTAGAGCATAAAGCACACTGGGCATTAAGAAAGCTCAATTTGAGCTATGATGAAGCGGGGAAGAAGAGATTGCTTGAATTAAATGAATTGGACGAGTTGCACATGACTGCATATGAGAACTCTCGGATATACAAGGAGAGCACTAATTTGATCCACGATTGTCACATTCAGATGCACACCTTCAAGAAGGGAGATCGTGTGTTGCTGTTTAATTCAAGGCTGAAGTTGCATCCCGGGAAGCTCAAATCCCGGTGGAGTGGACCATTTATGGTGGAAGAAGTCAAGCCACATGGCGCAATCTTGGTGCGCGATGGTGAGACGACATTTTTGGTGAATGGACAGAGATTGAAGCTATATTTTGGAGAAGATTACACAAGGAAGGTGAATGAGGTCAAACTCATTTCACTTTTGGATGCATGATGTGACTCAAGTCGTCTAGCCTAAGACGTTAAATAAGGGCGCTTGTTGGGAGGCAACCAAACCATTGGTACCTTAGATTAGTTCATTTACATTCATAGTTTAATTTGTTTTTACTTAGTTTTTAGTGTAAAAAAGATACCGTGATTGTTTGCTACTTGTGTAGGGCTGAGGCAGAGTCGATACCATTGACCCTTGTGTCGATGGTATCGACCATGGTACAGGTTGATGACTGCAGAAATCGGACTGTGTCAATACTATCGACGGCCTCATCGATGGTATCGACATACCTACAGGCAGATCGCAAAGTCAAGGTCGATGGTATCGAGATGCCTGTCGATACCATCGAGATCTCTGGAGATTTTCAGAAGAAATCGACTCAGTGAAGTCGATACCATCAACAGTCGTGTCGATGGTATCGACACATTCAAGTGAAAAAGGCGGCGGCCGGGCCTCGCGAGGATTTGCCCTAATCAGAGAGTCGATACTATCGACTCATGTCGATAGTAACGACGCGCCACGTCAACGATCCGCGAGAAAGATCAACGACATCGCAGCAAACAAAGAAGTCGATCCGGGGGATGGGTCGATACTATCGACCCGCGTTGATAGTATCGACGCGTCAGCAATCCGGGCCCCGCAGATCCAGTCATCGATGACTGTCGATACTAGAAGAGGTATGGATCGTGCTACCCGAGTCGATACCATCGACTCGCGTCGATATTATCGACAGGTAGACAGTAGCGCCGACCACGGCTATATATGGGGAGTAGTGGTGTCAGATGACATCACACCTTCAGTGCAATCTTCCTCCACTTGTGCCGAGCAAGTTCCAGAGCTGTGCAAGCCCATCGACGAGCAACACCGAGCTAGTTCTTCATCGAGCGGAGATTCGATTCTCCAATCTTCACCGAGCTCCTTTCTAATCCTCTTTCTCTCGCAAACATGGTGCATGGAGCTGGTGCATCATCTTCACGTGTGAACCCGGTGGATATCCCAGAGTTCGTGCCACCTCCTCCCACATCGGTTCCAACCCGCGGCTGATTCATCCATCCGTGGATGTGAAGAAGATCTACGAGGAGATCTTAAAGAGGAACATAGAGCCAACCCATTATGTCGAACGGAACATGATCCGCGACTTAGGGTTCGAGGCCAACTTGGCCTACGTTCTGAAAGGACAGGCGCGCCACACAAACTGAAGACTTGATGAGCTGGAATTTCATGCAGATGGCCAGCCGTTCTTCGGCGACTGGCCCACGTACAAGGAGTTGGTGGCAGAGTTCATGGCATCGCTGGACGTCTGCGTCATGCCCAACGACGTTATTGCCACCGACCGTGATTTGATCAAAGGTCGGGTGTCGTTCCGGCTGTTCAACATCGACTACACCCTTACGCTTGGGCAATTCAACAAGATCTTCAACTGGAACCACTCGCCAAATGACTACCGGCACCCGGACAACCACACCGACTACGACGTCATCTTCGCCGAGCTGGTTACGGTTCCGCCGGGGTAGTCGGTTAGCTACCATAATGCTGCGGTAGCTGACTTCGAGCACCCTTTCATCCAGGTTCTGCTCCGGATGCTCAGTTCGACATTGTTTGCTTGGGGTTATTTGGCCCTCAGTAAGATTCAGGAGTCGGACTTATTCTTCTTGTATAAGCTCCTGAAACGTCAAGAATGCAATTGGGGTGCTTTCTTTCTGCAGAGAGTATTGGCGGTGAAGAGAAGTATGCGGAAAGCGTCGATTCACTTCGGCAGGTTCATCACCAAGCTGGCTTCATACCTCGGTTTGAATTTCCAGACCCTCACTCCTCTATCTACTAGGAGCAAGGTGAACTTGCAACATCTGCACCAGTCCAATCTCATACTTCTTCGAGATGGTTTGGCGTATGCACATTGCCATGTCAACCACGCCTATCAGGAGTGCTCGTTGCTGATCCGGTCTTCAACATCGAAGGGGCGCAACACTTTCGATGGCCTATCATATCCATCGCCGACTCCGATGATGACGGCAGAAACGACGGTGGCGACGACGGAAATGACGACGAGGATGAGGAGGAAGAGGAGGCATTTACACCTCTTCGAGCGCGAGTGGCACCACAAAAGCGTCCTCGCATGCATCCGGGTGCTTCGTCATCATCACAGCCTACGCCACCACCACCACCGCCCTCACAGCCAAGCGAGGATGTCTATTCTATGCAGGGCATGTACACCGTGTTGCAAGACAAACAGCAAACGCAGCAGCAACACATGACAATGTATACCGGTATTCAAGACACTACAAACTGGATACTGGACAACCAAAGGGAGATGTTCGAGAACGAGCGTCTTCTCCTCAACAACCAACAACAGATACATGATCGGTTGTCTCAGATGGAGATGTAGTAGGAGCCCTTCTACGACCACTATTGGATCCAAAATTACTTTGGAGGCTATCCACAACCTCCACCCAGGGCCCAATTTGATCCAAGCTTCCAGGGGGAGTATCCTTCTTGGGACCCTACGGCTCCACAGTTCCCGCCTCCACCACAAGAGTAAACCGGTATCACTGTTCCAACCTTTGAGTTTGTTTTTGACTATGAGGCCATAGTTGAATTCAAGCTTGGGGGTGTAGTTGGAACAGTTCTATCTTTATTTTCTCTATTTTTAGTTTTATTGTTTTTGTTGCTGGTCATTTGTTTCTTGCAATTTTAGTTTGTTGTAGGACCCACATTCTATCTAGTGTAATTGTGGATGTCTTTAATCTTGTGTCATCTTAGTTGCATGTGCATGTGCATGGGAATGAAGGGAAATTTTAAAAATTTTTGAGTGTTCACAAGCTTGAATGTGTTTAGCTTTGATCACTTAACTTAGAAAATGATTGGTTTTATCAATTTTAGAACAGAAATTCACAACTGTGTATCCCTAATGATTCATGAAAGTGGACGAAAATTGGTTGTTGAGCCTTAACTGACCAAATGGTAATGAGACTCTAATTTGAAGTAAGAGAGAGAAACCTCGTAACTACTACATAGGTCAGTAAGGAGGGACACATAGTATTTTTCAAAGGTTCAGTCAACTAATCTTGTGATCTTTCCACCCCATTGCTTTTCACAATCCACCAAGAATTGGAAGTAAAGTACGGTTTTAACTCTTTTTGATTGCATGGCATGTAGATAGAACTTGCATTGTAATCACCTTCATATGTTTTGCATGAAAAATGAAGAAAAGATTAGAATAGTTATACATGCACATTACCCTTAGGTGCATGTCATTTAGTTGCATTCATAACTTCTATGCATAAAGTATGTCATGTACCTCATTTATTCTGTAATGGTGAATTAAAATGTTCCATACCTTCTAAATAATTCAAATGTTTGAGTTATGCAGAAAAAAAATAAGCCTTATAAATTATTCATTGCCAATTATGGATATAAGGGCTTGGGAAAAAAGAAAAAAAACGAAAAAAAGAAAGTTTATTTAGAAGCAAGTGGAATAAGAAGGAGAAAGGAACATAATCTCACCTACATTTGAAGATGAATGAGTACATGATGTAGCTTAATTAGATATCCATCTCATTTTGAGACGAAGGGTTAGTGCATTCATCATTCCACCTAATCTTAGGCATTAGGGCATTTCTCGTGTGCATTTGCATCATTTAGGGCATTTTTGTTTTATGCATGTTGCAATCGTATGATATTTCCACTTCTTCCATGAGCCACCCATTTCATCCACCCGTTGCTCGGATTGGTAGGCCACCGTGAATTTCTCCTCACTAATGAATTTCAGGAGAACTGCTTCCATGTAGATGGTAGTTAGGGCGAGCAACGTAGTATAGAAGATCACAAGATGCACTAAGTCTGGACCGGAAAATTTTATTATGTTAACTGCCTTATGTGATAGTGTTCATCAATTTGAGGTTAATATCTTTTATGGATGATTATTGTCACCTTTAGGGTAATTATCATTCTATGGTTAGCAAGGGCCAGTATGCGAATGTCCGGTGGGAGTCATATGGGATATTTGTTGTGATGCTTTGTTCTTTAGTTGACTCTAGAAATTCTATTTTAAGGTTTAGTTGCTCGAGGGCGAGCAATGTTCAAGCTTAGGGGAGTTTGATGCGATGATTTTGAGTCGCATTTATAGACTTGTTTGATATGTTTTTATGCATTTATGAGTCATTTTCATGGTTAATGTTGCATAATTCATTCATTGTGGTCTATGCTACTTCTTTATGTCAAATTCCCTTTATTTAAGCATTTTTAGCATTAATTATCGAAAGAATATATTTTGTGTGAAGTTATGTGGTTCCGTGTGTTAATATCAGGAAAAATAAGTATCTGCTTCCCTCGATACCATCGACGGGGGTCGATACCATCGACCGGACCACAGGTTGCAGCCGCAAGGACCGGAAGAAAGTCGATGCTATCGACAGGGATGTCGATGGTATCGAGATACCATCAGGTTGCTGGAAGAAAGTGAGTCGATACTATCGACACAAAAGTCGATACCATCGACTAGTGGAGCTACAACGATGGAAAAAGGACAAAACCGATGCCTTAGAGTGTCGATACCATCGACCCGAGTCGATGGTATCAAGATGACATCAGGCGCTCAGACGAAAGGAAATAATGATTGCCGCTACAGTGCAGGGTCGATACCATTGACTCGCGTCGATGGTATCGACACCGTTAGATATGAGTTTGATTCAGAATGATCTAAATCTGACGGCCATGGTTAATGGGTGACTTAACTCGGGAATTAAACCTAAGGACGGCACCCTTGACTGGGGGATCACGTCAGTAGTTGATGCACGCATCCCGGAGAGCAAGGAGAGAAGAACGGAGCATGAGAGCACGCCCCAGCCGATCTGGACGTTGAAGAAGATGAATTCCACCACCGAAAGGCAGCAGAACGCGGATTCCACGCCAAGGATCGATTGGACCTTCTCCGTTCAGGGGTTTCACCACTCAATCTCATTTTTCTCATGTTTCCCCTTTTCTCTACTACATTGTACTCTGATATGACCATGCTGGGCTAATCCCCTTTGTCTTTAGGACCGGGAGTAGCCCGGGGATTCATTGTATGATGATTGTATAATAGTAATTCATATCTTATCTCTTAAATCCGTGGTATAGTTTCATTTTCTCCAATATATTGCTATGCTTGATCACCATAATAATAATCTAATGCCCTCAATTGCTTTGAAAGAAGAATTAACGGTTGAAAAGAAGCGGAATTTACATTAATTGACAAATCCTTTGAACAAGGTGGTGTAAGATTAATGGTGGATACCGAGAGGTCGTTTTAATGCACCTAGTTTAGGGTATAGGTTACTACGACGGTGGAACCGACCTAGACATAGGTAGTGAATTGTACCATGACAGTGGGCAATTCTGATTTCAGGCCACTACCCGGATAGAGAGATAATATTGAGTAGCTATATAGAATTCAATACAATGAAAACCCACGGTGAAACCGCAACCCTAAAGATCTCCTTTTGAATTGATTAAACCAAACATTTAATCGATTGCCTATTTTGTTTTGTTTTTATTTTCTTTTAATTTTAACAACAAATCTCAACTTTTTAATCGGCTTAGCTGATCGCGAGCAGTTAGTAGGAGTCCCCGACGATTTCACGTATCCCTGAGTTTGACTCGGGCCTCATAAAGGCCTGTACTACTTCGACGCGTTCACTTGCGTTTCTACGCACGGTAAATTTGCATCACCCTCTCAAGTCAAGATTCGAGCTTTAGAGTGAGAATTGTGTCCTTGAACCAAGTTTGAATACATTTTGTGATGAAGGACCAAAAAAGATGAGATTCTTTAAGGAATGTTCTTCTAAACCATGAACATGTAGTGTAGAAGATATTTGAAAGTAGTTGACTTTAAAAGATTATAATCCCTCTCCAAAGTCATGTGGTTAGATGTTCGAGTGAATTAGGTCATCCAATATGGCCAAAAAGTTAAACCTCCATCATTAAAGTTTTCATCAAAATCTACTCCATCCCTCTAATATGTTGACAGTTCCAAATATGTTATTGATGTCACCAACATTGTTTTTTTCCATCTTTTTCAATATTTTCTTTACTTCTCATGCTTTTCTCTTAGTCAAATTATGGCAAGTGATCAATACTTTTTCCTACTAATTGTGGTGATCAATCCCAACTTTACCTTGTTGGATGTCTGTAAGGAAATATCCATTGTTTTTATACCATTTAGGACTCTTTTCAATTGTTGAGTCATACGAGATAGTATGTATTCTTAGTATAAGATGCTAGTTCACAATTTGTTCCACAAGGACCTACATGGCATGTGAACACCTTAGCGACATTTGGTCAAATCACATTTCATATGACTAGAAAAATATGGAGTCTTCTTTCTATTCCGACTCTATATTTTTTTCTAAGCTATCTCAATGTGGGTGAGTTATTTACATGGTGTGTCATGACATGATTAAGCCGTGCGTAAAATGCAAGTGCACACATCAATGTAATATCGGCCTTTGTGAGGCCCGAGTTGAACTCAAGGAACATAATTTTGGTAGACTACTACTAATTACTTGCAATCAGCTAGACCGATTATAAAAGTTTGAGAGTTGTTTTGAAAAAGAAAATAAAAACAAAACAAAGAAAAGCAATCGATTAAATGGTTGGTTTAATCAATTAAAATGGGATCTTTAGGATTGCAGTTTCACAACGGATTCTCATTGTACTAATTCCTACATAATTATCACAACTTGTCTCCTATCCCGGGTAGTGGTCTGTGAATAGAATTGTTCACTTCCGCGATACAATTCACTACCTTAATTTAGATCGGTTCCATGTCAGTAGTAACATAAACCCTAAATTAGGTGCATCAAAAACATATCTTTAGGTTTCCACCATTAACCGTACATCGCCTTTTCAAAAGGATTTATAAGTTAATGTGATCATTGTGTCTTTTCAACTGTTAATTCTTCATCAAAAGCAATTAAAGGTATTAAATTACCATTATGGTGATCAAGCACAATGATAGAATTGAGAAAACAATATCATACCACAGATTTGAGAGACTCATTATGATTAACTATGCAAAAAGTGTCATACAACGATTATCCGGGCTACTCCCAGTCCTAAAGACAAAGGGCATTAGCCCCTTCATCTCAATGAGAAACATGATAAAAGGAGAAGAAAACATAGGGGAAACGTGGATGGAGATGGTGTAACCCCTGAACGAAGGAGAATCAGGTGATCCTCGACGCAGGATGGGTGTTCTGCAGACTTCCAATGGTAGAAAATTCTGTCTGCAACTCTAGAAACATCCAAGGCATAGCTCTAGTATCCGTTCTTCGTCCCCTCCTCTTCTGAGACTTGTGCAGTGGCTAATGACATGATAGTATGTCTTGGGCTGCCTTTTTTTAGGTATAGGGATCACTTACGGCTGCCAAAACATCAAGGACGTTTGATTTAGATCGATCTGGGTGGTTTCCTAATCTGACGGCATCGATACCATCGATGGTGGGTCGATGGTATCGAGCCGTGTAGAGTATCGGTGCTCCTAGATTTTCTGGCATTCTCTTTGATGGCAGCTCGATACCATCAACTTCTAGATCGATAGTATTGACCCATTCTGCTCTTTTCGGCTACCTCACTGTGGCCGTCTCGATAGTATCGACAATCGTCGATGGCATCGACGGCTACATATGTGCGAATTGCCAGAAATTCAAAGATAAACTCAACTCAACTCCGAGAAATATGATCATTTATACCAAATAAGATAAAACAAGGTAAGTTTGATGCATAATGAGATTATAGACTGAAGGAAATGAATCTTGCGATATTAACCATGAAAATGACCAATAAATGCATAAAACACATATGAAATTAGCCTATAAAAGTGACTTAAAATCCTCGTATCAAGCTCCCCTAAGCTTGAACTTTGCTCGTCCTTGAGCAACAAAACTATAGAATATAATTGCGAGGGTCAACTAAAGAACATATTAGCATAAAAGACATCTCAGAATGATTCCCACCTGACATGCACATACTGGCCCTCAATAACCACTGAACGGTAACTACCCTAGAGGTGACAATAATTGTCCATGAGAGATGCCCACCCCAAGACCAACGAACACTTATCAAATAAGGCAGTTGATATAATAAATGCCTCCGATTCAGGCTTGGTGCATCTTGTGATCTCCTATTTATGTTGCTCATATCCTAACTACCATCTACATGGAAGCAGATCTCCTGATATACAAGAATGAGGAGATAATCATGGGTGGCCTACCATTTTGAGGAATGAGTGGATGAAATGGGCGATTGTGGAAGAAGAGGAAGCACAATATAGTTTAACATGCAAAAATAATAAAAATGACCTAAATGATGCATATGCGTATGGAAATGACCTAATGCCTACATTTTAGGTGGATTGATGCATGCTCTAGTATTCCGTCTCAAGGTGAGATGGAATGTCTACAAAACTACATCATGTGTTTATTCTTTTTTTTATATAAACATGTGAAACAAGTTCTTTTCTCCTTCTAATTTCACTCTATTATTTTTTTTCTTTCTTTTTCCAAGTCCTTCTTGTTTTTTTTCTTTCTTTTCAATTTGATTATGAAAACATTTATAATACTTTACATTTTTCTTTCGGACTCATTTTCACATAGCTACTACCATTGATGCATTACAATTCATTTCTCAGAGAGTATAGAACAAGTTCCCAACATTTCTTATTTTTCAGAATAAGCAAGGCACATAATGTCCTATATGCTCAAGAGTATGCAAAATGCAACTAAGTGAAAGTAATTATGCAACTACCATGGCATGCACTTGAGAATGTGTACATGCATGATTAATCTACAAATCTCTTTTCATTTTTCATTTTTCATTTTTTATGCAAAATCTAGCTATAATGCAATCCTATCTAAATGGCACGCAATTAAAAGATGAAAACTGTAACGTGCTCTCAATTTTTATGGTGGAGTGTGAATGAAGTGGGGTGGATAGATCACAAGACTAATTGACAAAACCATTGGAAAAGATTATATGTCCCTTCTTACTAACATGTGTACCAATCAATCAACGAGTTTCTCTCTCTCACTTATGATTAAAGACCTGTTACCGTTTGGTCAGTTTAGGCTCAACATCCAATTCCATCCACATTTCTTGAACCATAAGGATGTACAGTTATGATCATATGTTTTAAAGTTGACCTACCGAATTATTTTCATAAGTTAGGTGATCAATTTCAAACGAAGCAAGCTTACAATTTCTTGAAAATTCTTTTAAATTAATGCTCAAATTTCAAATTTCCCCCATATGACAAACATAGAAATGGCATACATTTATATTAGACATACATGGATTACACTAGATAGACTGTGGATCCTAGAAAGCTGTAAATAATAAGCAATACTAAAAAAACTAAGAGAAATGCTAAAAGAAGATAAAATAAAAATAAAAACTAAGATAGAAACTGTTCCATCTCCACCCCTAAGCTTGAAATCAACTATGGCCTCATAGTCAAAAACAACCTCAGAAGGAGGAACAATGATACCCTCTATTGCTCAGGTGGCGGAAATGGCGAGTACTGCTGGGTCTGGGGGTTCCAATATGGATATTGCCCCTGAAAGCTTGGATCATAAGGTGGCATGGGCGGTGGCTGTGGATATCCCCCAAAGTAGCCTTGGCTCCAGTAATGATCGTCGAAAGGATGACGTTGCTTCTCTATCCTCCCCAACTGGTCGTAGACCAGCTGCTGGTTGGAGAATAGTTGGTGTTCATTCTCAAAGATTGCCTGCTGATTTTCATACAACCTATTCTGCGTATCCTGGATCCCTGCAAAAGCTGTCTGGTGGGACTGCTACATGGTCTGTTGGGACTCCTGGATAGACTGGAGCATGGTATACATCCCCTGCATAGAATAGGGGTCATCTCCGTCGTGGGAGGGATGTAGTGGCGGCAGCTGAGATGAAGATGGAGCTCCCGGGTAGAAGTGTGGACGCTTCCTCGGGGCTACTCATGACTGAAGAGGTGTGAAAGCCTCCTCTTCCTCCTCATCGTCATTGCCCGCATTGTTGTCGTCTCCCGTGTCGTCTTCTTCCTCAGAATCCTCAATGGCAATGATAGGCCACCGAAAGTGCTGGCCTGGCTGGAGGTTGAAGATGGGGTCTGGAAGTACGCGCTCCTATTGCTCCTTGTTAATGTGGAAGTGAGCATATACCACACCATCGTGGAGTGTAAGAAGATTAGAGCGGTGAAAATGGGCCAGATTGACAGGGTTCCGGCTGACCAGTGGAGGGAGTGCGGACAGGTCTAGCCCAAGGTAGAGGGCTAGTGGCGTGATAAGTCCCCCGAAGTGAATAGGGGCTCGTATGGTAGTCCTCTTCACTGCCATCACGTGCGTCAAGAAAAACACACCCCAGTTAAGCTTTTCCCTCTTCAGCAGCTTGTAGAGGAAAAATGGTCTGTCTCATGGAACTTGATCAGCGACAGTTCGCCATGAGAAAAGAAAGTAATACACAACATACAGTGAAGAATCTACATGAACAGGTGCTCCAAGCCAGTGACGGCTGCATTGTGGTAGCTAAGTGTCTTGCCTGCCAGTGCGGTCACCAACTGCGAGAACATCTCATCATAGTCAACTCGATTGTCCGGCCGTCTGTACTGCTCGAGCATGATGGTGTAATTGCGGTTGAAAAGTTGGAAGGTGACTTGGCCCTTGATCCATTCACGGTCGGTGGCGATGAGGTCGTTGGGCATGACACAAATGTCGAGAGATTCCATGAACTCTACAACGAGTTCCTTGTATGTCAGCCACTCACCAAAGAAAGGATGGCCCTCAACGTGATAGGGGACTTGCTCCCCCGCATATGTCAACCTCCCAACTTGGCCATGGAGGACATAGTTGAGGTTGTCCTCAAAGCCCAGGACTCGGATCAGGGCCCGATCAACGTAACGAGTGGGCTCAATTGACCGCTTCATTAACTCGTTGAAGATCTTCTTCACGTCCGCCGAGGGATGTGCAATTCTCGAACAGGGAATGGAGCTTGGCAGTGGTGGTACAAATGTCTCGATCTCCATTTGAGCAGCACACGAGGAAGATGACACTCCATGCCTCACCATGATGAACAGAGAAAAGATATAGAAAAGAAGCTCAGTGAAGGTCGGAGAAGATGATCTCCACAGTCGAAGATGAACTCGGGGAAGATGTGTAGCTCACCGGATGCTTGGTGAAGTTTTCCGTCTACTCGTCAATGCTCAATGTCGAGGTTGAGGAAGAATACTCTGAAGGTGTAAAGAAAAAATGAAATACAACCCTTCCTTTTATAGCTGTGGTCGGCACCCCTGGTACCCCATCGATACCATCGACGGGGTGTTGATGCTATAGACACATGTAGCACAATTCATCCATCGCTACCATTGACGGTCGTCAATTGCTGGATGTGGGGCCCGAATCGATGACGGGTTGATACTATCAAAAAGGGTCAATGGTATTGACCCTTCCCACGGATCGACCTCCAAATTTGGCGCGCTTCGTTGATGCCGTCTCGTGGATCGCTGACGTGTCGTGTCGATACCATCGATGAGGTGTCGATGGCATCGACTTCTGTTACCAACCCTTGTCCTCACGAGACCTAGAACCATACTTTCTCTAAAGCCAGGTCGATACCATTAACATGGCCATCGATGGTATCGATATCTCTACTACCAATTCTTCTGAAAATCTTTAGGTATCTCACGAGCATCGACCTTGAGGTCGATGCTATCGACTTGCTCCCGACTTTGAGTTTATCAACCTGTTGGGTGGTCGATACTATTGACGAGGCTGTGGATAGTATCGACGGAGCAAAATTTTTGTAGTGTCCGCTTTGCACCCTTGTTGCTACCATCGACACAAGGGTCGATAGTATCGACACCCAAGCAGTCCTGCACACTTAACAAACATATCAGGGTATCATTTTTACACTAAAAATGAAATTAAGCAAAACTAATGAAGTAAATGGAAATGAAATCTACCAATGGTTGGGTTGCCTCCCAACAAGTGCCCTACTATAACGTCTTCATCTAGACGAAATCAAACTGTTCATTCTTCCTTAAGCGCCATGAGTTTAACCTCATTCACCTTCCTTGTGTAGTCCTCCCCATAATAGTGCTTCAATCTTTGGCCATTTACTAAAAAAGTTCTATCATCGTCCTTAACCATGATAGCACCATGGGGTCGCACCTCCTCTACCACAAACGGTCCACTCCAGCAGGATCGCAATTTTCTAGGATGCAACTTTAACCTTGAATTGAAAAAAAGCACCCTCTCACCCTTTTTGAACACTCGTAGCTGAATGTGGCGATCATGGATTTGCTTTGTCCTCTCCTTATAGATCCTTGAGTTCTCATATGCATTCATCCTTAGCTTGTCTAGCTCATTGAGCTCTAACATTCGCTTTCTCCCTGCCTCGTCCATGCTCAAATTCAATTTCCTTAGCGCCCAGTGTGCTTTGTGCTCCAATTCTACTGACAAATGGTAGACCCGACCATACACCAACTTAAAAGGTGTAGTGCCTATAGGTGTTTTAGATGTGATCCTGTATGCCCATATTGCATTCGGTAGCAATGCACTCCAATTCTTCCTTGACGAGGCCACTGTGCGCTCCAGGATCTTCTTAATCTCTCTGTTCGACACTTCCACATGACCTTGTGTTTGTGGGTGATACGGGGTACCTACATTATGTTTAACCCCATATTTCTCAATAATGCAACGAATTTCCGATTCATGAAGTGGGTGCCCCCATCGCTAATGATCATCTGTGGCACACCAAACCTGCAGAAAATATGATCCTTCATGAACCTGCACACTACTGCAGCATCATTAGTCCTTGTGGGTATTGCCTCTACCCACTTTGATACATAATCGACAGCAAGCAAGATATATAAATTAGAATTAGAGGATATAAAGGGTCCCAAGAAGTCAATACCCCACAAATCAAACACCTCAAATTCTTGAAATACATTAAGGGGCATCTCTTGCCATTTTGAGATATTACCTGCCCTTTGACAGGAATCACACCGCCTCACATAATCATAGGCATCTCTGAAAAGTGTAGGCCAGTAAAGGCCACTCTCTAGCACCTTGGCCTCCGTCCTTGCACTCGCATGATGACCCCCAGTGGGTAGTGTATGATAGTAACTAAGCACACTATCATATTCATTTTCTGGTACACACCTACGCAAGATTCCATCCCTGCATTGTCTCAACAGAATAGGGTCATCCCAAAAATAATATCTCAAAGAATGAAAAAACCATTTTTTCTCTTGATAAGTCCAATCATCTGGGATTTCCTTGCATGCAAGGTAATTGACAATATGCGAAAACCAAGGATCTGTAGATTGAATTGAAAGAATTTGCTCATACGGAAATGTCTCGGTAATGGGTATGTTAGTATCACTCTCATTAACCCGCTCTAACCGAGATAAGTGGTCCGCAACCACATTCTCTATGTCCGCCTTATCCTTAATTTCAATGTCGAATTCTTGCAATAATAAGATCCACCAAATCAATCTAGGTTTAGCATCTTTCTTCTCCATTAAGTATTTTATGGTGGCGTGATCAGTCCACACCACCACCTTAGAACCCACTAAATATTGCCTAATTTTTTTAAAGCGAAAACCACGGCAAGCAATTCTTTCTCGGTAATGGTGTAATTTAGTTGGGCATCATTTAAAGTTTAAGACGTATACAAAATCACTGTAGGTTTGTTCTCAAGACACTTCCCAATAATAGCCCCTACGGCAAAATCACACGCGTCACACATAAGTTCAAAGGGCTTAGTCAAATCCGGCATTTGAACAACCGGCGCTAAAATCAATTTTTCCTTAAGTACCTCAAAAGCATGTAGACATTTATCGTTAAAATAAAAAACTGCATCTTTCTCAAGTAATTCCGATAGCGGCTTAGATATTTTTGAAAAGTCCTTGATAAACCAACGATAAAACCCTACATGACCAAGGAAACTCCACACCCCTTTCACCGTATTCGGTGGAGGTAGATTGGAAATAACCCGAATCTTTACTGGATCCACCTCCAGTCCCTTGCAAGACACCTTGTGTCCTAGAACCATACCTTCATTTACCATCATATGGCACTTTTCCCAATTGAGGACCAAATGTGTGTCCTCACATCTCTGCAACACCTTATCAAGATTTTGCAAACATTCATCAAATGACGCACTGTAAACGGAAAAGTCATCCATAAAAACCTCTAAACAACGATCCACCATATCAGAGAAAATAGCAAACATGCAACACTAAAAAGTGGTCGGTGCGTTGCACAAACCAAAAGGCATGCGGCGATAAGCAAAAGTTCCATAAGTACAAGTGAAGGTCGACTTCTCCTGGTCCTTAGGATCAATGGAAATCTGATTATAGTCGGAATAGTCATCTAAAAAGCAAAAATGAGAGCGTCCAGCCAATCGCTCTAAAATTTGATCAATGAATGGGAGAGAAAAATGATCTTTCAAAGTAGTGGAGTTCAGACGACGATAATCAATACAAACACGCCACCCAGTTACCAATCGGGTGGTGACCGGTTCATTCAACATATTTTGAGTGACAATGATTCCCCCCTTTTTAGGGACTACCTGTGTGTGGCTTACCCATGTCAAATATGAAATAGCATAAATGATGCCCACCAAAAGAAGCTTGATCACCTCCTTCTTGACGACCTCCATCATGCTAGGATTGATTCGACATTGCGGCTAAATCACTGCCTTGGCTCCTTCTACAAGCTGGATCTTGTACTGGCATAAAGTAGGGGGGATCCCCTTGATGTCAGAAATGGGCCAACAAACTGCACCGTGGTGGTTCTTCAACACAATCATCAACTGCGCTTCCTCATCGACACTCAGATATGCTTATATGATCACCGGAAGCTTCTCATTATCTACCGAGAAGACATAGTTTAAGTGGGGGGGGCAGCGGCTTAAGTTCCAACTCAAGTGGGCTGACCAAGGAAGATAGAATCGGTGGTAGCAGCGGTCCCAGATCTTCATAGTGCTTGGTGTAATAGCAAGGAAGCACTTGAAGCATCTTTACACATTCTTATAATGAGGTGCTTCTTATCCAATCTTTCATTGAGTTGAAAAGATATGCCTCAAGGGGCAGTTATGAGTATGAGTCAAACATGTAGACTAATATAGCCTCCTCCTCAGTAGATGGTGAAACTTCTTCTACTTTATCGTCGGGGTAACACACTACTTTCATAAGAGAGATTACCTTTGTCTGCTCCATGATGTCCACGGAAAATGTTCCATTATCTACCTTCATCATTACGTGAGCCATGTCAAGAAATGGCTTCCCTAGACAAAGAGAGATGCGGTGCTCAAAGTGCTTTATTTTATGACATTGTTCATTTTCTTGTGACTTCTTTGGATTTGGTGGCATGAGTATTTCAAATCTATCATTGGATATACCCATTGTCAACTGGCCTCTACCCATCTCCAGTATCATGTCGGTAGTGGCTTGAAAGGGTCTTCCCAAAAGTAGCTCATTCCCTAGTTCATCTTGCATTCCAAAACAACAAAATCAGCTAGAAACACAAACCTATCAACCTTTACTAAGACAACCTAACAAATATCATACGACCTCACCATAGAATTGTCTGCCAGTTGAATTGTCATATTGCTCTACCAATATTCTTCTAGCCCAAGCTTTTTAAATGTAGAGAGGGGCATCAAGTTGATACTTGCCCAGAAATCACATAGTGCCTCACCAAATTTTACTTTTCCAATATAGCAGGAGATGTTGAAGCAGCCCAGATCTTATCTCTTTGGTGGCAGTTTACCTAGAATGAAGGCACTGACCTACTCCTTAAGCACTACCATCTCTGTATCAGGTATCTTCCTCTTCTTGCTAATTATGTCTTTCAATAATTTACCATACGAGGGTATCTGCTCAATTGCCTCCAATAAAGGAATATTAACAGAAGGTTTTCTAAAATTGTCCAAAATTTTCTTGAACTGTGCATCCACTTTCTTGGCTTTGAGACTGTTGGGGTAAGGGGCGGGGACAATCTGTTCCCTCTGATGTGGTGGCACATATGGCGTCATATTATCCTTCTCCATCTCTGCAATAGGCTCCTCTGTGGCCTTCCCTCCTTCATCTTCATTTGTCTCTACCACTTCAGTATCCTCTGCAGTCTCACCTTGAGCTTTTGGTTGTGGGTTGCTCGGTTCATCATCCCTAGGGTTTAAAAGTTTCTTTCCACTCCTCAGTAGAATGGCTTTAGCCTGGTGGTTCCGTCCTGGAACATTTGTATTTCTCAAAAAACCTTGTACTGTGGGCTTCTTCAGACTTGCTATTTCAGCTGCCATCTGTTCTATAGATGTCTCAAGAGTCCTCATTTGAGCCCCATGACTTTGTAGAGTTTGCCCAAACTGGTTCATAAATTCTCTTTGTTGCTTGATTTGTTGGCCAAATGTGCTCATTAGCTCTTGATTCTGCTTTATCACCTGATTGAGAAACTCATTGCTCTTTTCCTCTGCTGTGGGCTGTGGCTTAGTATCAGGATCCTGAAGGAAATTATTTGGATCCTTCCATGAAAACTTTTTGTCCCTCCTCCAAGAATAGTCATTATTTATGTACCCCTATTGTTGGCGCATGAATTTCACTTGTGCCTCGTCATTAGATCCTCCATCTTCTTTTGCTAGAAGTCTTTTCACAATCAAGTCCATCTTGTCATTTAGTTCTGTGATGGCTTTTGCATCTCCTATAGCTCTAACTTGTTCTGGTGCATCTCTATCACCCCAGGACTATTTCTTAGCCATGTTTTTCAAGATCTCCCAACACCTTGGGTCTGTGTTGTTCAAGAAGAAACATGAGCCTGTTGAATCTAAGTTGCTTCTGTCATGCTCATTGAGAGTAAAGTTGAAAATCTTTACTTATTTTTCCTTGTCCAGCCCATGATGTGGGCACCTCCTCAGCATGATCTGGAAGTGTTCCCACGTCTCAGAATAGGTTTCTCCCGCCTTTTGGCTAAAATTGCAAATTTTCCTCACTAGGTCATTGGTTTTCTCAGGTGGGAAAAATCGCTTGAAAAAGACCTCAATCATTTAATCCCAAGTCTCAATGATTTCATCATCAAGGTTGTGCAGCCATTCTCGTGCATTTCCTACGAGAGAGTTGGGAAATAACTTTAAGTAGAGTGCCTGTTGTGGAAACCTATCAATCTTTATCATGTCACAATTTTCCACAAATGTGCTAATGTGAGCAACAGGATCTTCATTCTTCAACCCGTGAAATGCTTGTGACTTGACCAGGTTTATCAATGTCGGATCAATCTTATATGTGGGAATGTTGATTGCCTACCTTTTGATCGGCCCCTTTGATGTTGAGGAGGAAGAAGCCTTGATCTTCTCCCATATTGTCTTTTCTTCAGCCATTTCTTCAGGTTCTTGTTCAAATTCCTCATGTGGTGGATTTGCCAACTCAACTCCTTCACCTACTGGCGGAATTACTGGTAATTCTACGTAGTCTGTGCTACGCGTCTTTACCATCAACTAGCACCTGAAAAGATGGAAATTATTTCAGTACAGTGCTAAAGAGGAATAAGTAATTGAAATATGTGAAATTAAATTTTAAAATTTTAAGAATTATATGAAAAAGTGGCCTAGTGTGGCCGCTCGCAACACTTGTAGTGCCAAAACTTGTCTCTCCCCAGCAACGGTTCCAAAAACTTGACATAATTAAACCATGCATAAAATGCAAGTGCACGCGTCAATGTAATATAGGCCTTTGTGAGATCTAGGTCGAACTCAGGGAACGTAATTTCGGTAGACTACTAATAACTACTTGCAATCATCTAGACCAATTATAAAAGTTTGAGAGTTGTTTTGAAAAAGAAAATAAAAACAAAAGAAAGAAAAGCAATCGATTAAATGGTCGGTTTAATCAATTAAAATGGGATCTTTAGGATTGCGGTTTCACCACAGATTTTCATTGTACTAATTCTTACATAATTATCACAACTTGTCTCCTATCCCAGGTAGTGGCATGTGAATAGAATTGTTCTCTTCCACGATACAATTCACTACCTTAATTTAGATCGGTTATGTGTCAGTAGTAACCTATACCCTAAATTAGGTGCATGAAAAACATATCTTTAGGTTTCCACCATTAACCCTACATTGCCTTTTCCATTGGATTTATAAGTTAATGTGATCATTGCATCTTTTCAACTGTTTATTCTTCGTCAAAAGCAATTAAAGGTATTAAATTACCATTATGGTGATCAAGCACAATGATAGAATTGAGAAAACAATATCATACCACATATTTGAGAGACAAATTATGATTAACTATGCAAAACGTGTCATACAACGATTATCCGGGCTACTCCCGGTCCTAAAGACAAAGGGGATTAGCCCCGAATGTTCATCTCAATGAGAAACACAATAAAAGGAGAAGAAAACATAGGGGAAATGTGGATGGAGATGGTGTAACCCATGAACGAAGGAGAACCGGGCAATCCTCGATGCGGGATGGGTGTTCTGTAGCCTTCCGGTGGTAGAAAACTCTGTCTGCAGCTCTAGACGTCCAGGGCGTAGCTCTGGTCTCCGTTCTTCATCCCCTTCTCTTTGGAGACTTGTGCAGCGGCTAATGATTTGATAGTATGGCTTGGGCCGTCTTTTTTTAGGTATAGGGATCACTTACAGCCGCCAAAACATCATGGTCGTTCGATTTAGATTGATCTGGGCAGTTTCCTAATGTGACGGCGTCGATACCATCGTCGGTGGGTCGATGGTATCGACCCGTGTAGAGTATCGACGCTCCTTGATTTTCTGGCATTCTCTCTTATGGCAGCCTGAGACCATCGACTTCTAGGTCGATGGTATCGACCCATTTTTCTCTTTCTGGCTGCCTCACTGTGGCCGTCTTGATAGTATCAATAGTCGTCGATGGTATCGACAGTTGCATATGTGCAAATTGCCTAAAATTCAAAGACAAACTCAACTCCGAGAAATATGATCATTTATACCAAATAAGATAAAAGAAGGTAAGTTTGATGCATAATGAGATTATACGCTGAAGGAAATGAATCATGCGATATTAACCATGAAAATGACCAATAAACGCATAAAATGCATATGAAACTAGCCTATAAAAGTGACTTAAAATCCTTGCATCATGTCACATCCCAAATTTTCATAACTACCAATGTGGAAGTTAGTCATTTTAAGTACCATGTTTCTTCCCATATTGGAGTCATTTTACACATACATAGAATCACAGGGTATATTAATAAATTGACCAAGCAGGATGATATATAATTCACAAGAAATTATTGATTTATTAATATGATGACACAAATGTTATTTTGGATTTAAAAGGCACTCTAGTAATCAGAGCACAAGATATGGTACCTATATTAATTTGGGCTTTTAGTTGAACTAAGCCATTTAATGCATAAAATGGTGATATAATGAATATTGTTATGTTCCTTATGATATGCTGAGGTATTGTCTTAATTTGAAAGAAGTTTATAGTTTGTTTTCTTGTTAAAACTAGGAAAGGAATACTAATGAAGATAATGGGAAATAAATATTGTTATAGAAGATACTTAAAAGATCCATGTTTTGCTTATAATTGGAGATGTCAAAGTTGGATGGGTTTCAAACTTGGAAGCATTGTGGATAATAACTAAATAGAATATTGAAAGTCAATTGAGAATTTTAAGAGAATTTTTATATTTGTTTTAACATAAATCCATTTAACATTTTGAAGTAACTTTTGATATTTTATTTTATTATTAGAATAGAGTTAGGAAATTTTAGAGGTACCCCATTGTAGTATAACTATAGGTGTAATTAGTTAAATGGTTGTAAGAATTAGTAGTATAACTTAATAATATTTGTAATTGGTAAAAGTGGGTTAAAATGTATTTTTAAAAAAGAAGGGGGAAATTCAAGTTGGTTAGAGATCCTTATTCTTTGGGGACTCAATTAGGGTTTGATGAGGGTAGACCCTGATCCAAGATAGGAGGATGGCAACATATATTATCCTTCGATTTTGGAAGGTTAGGGGTTTAGGACTTTGACTTAGGTGTTTATTGCTAGTTGGTTGACTAAGTGAGGGGTGGAAGAAATATGAAAAAATATGAGGAACAAGAGGATCCCACCACGAGAGCGATGGAGGAGGAAAGACATGAAAAAAGGACCTTTTGACATAAGGGAGAAGATTCGAATGCTTATGGATTAGTTTCTTGCATCATTTCACACACAAAGTAGCTTCGGGCCACCAAAGGCAGCCCAGGTGGGAGCGCTCTGCAGAGCATGTTGCGGACACTAAAAGGTGGGACTAGTGGCATATTGGTGCCAGACCCAATCCTAGGATCCATGAGAGAACATCCAACTTTAAGAATGCATGCCTATGAAATTTGTTGAATCTAACTTCAAAGACCAGTCTTTCTGGAAGATGCCTGTTCAAAAAGTCATATCCCTAATAGTTCTAATCTGAATTCAGAACAAAATATTTTTTAAAAGATTATCATGTCTACTACCTTTAAAATATAGATCAAAGGGTATTTTGGATGTATGATAATTATTACAAATTATCCTACTAAAAGATAGCTAAGTAAAATTTTGATATTAAAAAATAAAAACAACATCCAAAAGTTAGTAAATAATTTACAGTTGGTGTGTCATGTGATTCCAAATCCTGGACATTCTAATGCGATGTTTCACCAAGGTTGTCAATGTGTATCCTAATAAGGCCATATCAATATTTCACCTATGGTTGGATAATATAATGATGTAAAGTTTTTGTTGAAACCCTAATATATGTCATACTTACTATTTTCAAACTTTTGATAGATTCTCATGCATAGTACAATTGTTGGCCTAAGTGGCCATTATAAAATATATGTAATTATTATATGCGAGACAACATGTAATCTACATGCATTTTTGGTATGGAATATGATTTTAATTGTATGTTCTTCTTATTTCATTTTTACATTTAATGAGGATCTATATTTGTTCAAATTATATCCATGATAATGCAAAGTTTCTATTTGAAAGAAGCTTGGTCAAGGACCTAGGAGAGGAATCTATGAAAAAGTGTCTTACTTGGATCCAATCCAACATGTTAAATTATGTTGTAACACTTGATATGATGTTACACTATCCACATGGATATATTATATTTGTTGATGTTATTTGACTTTTCAAAGTATAATAACCATGCTTACGTCAAAAGAAGTTAGTACTCTTGCAATATGTGAGTATGTTTGAAGTTTCATCTTAGTTAATGATGTATATGCTAATATATCAGTGCATAAGATGATTAATTTAGTTCAAATTGTCTATTTCAATATACAGTTTTTATGTAATGCATGATTAATTATTTAATTTAATACAAAGAATTAAAAGTGGTTTCACATTAGAGTTCTTATGAGAAAAAGCAATAATCCTAATATTCTTACATTAGGGTTATGTAGTTGGGTTTGTAGAACTATGAAGAAGGAATACACACAGACTTGTTTATCTTCTAGGTGTAGTCATATAAAATATAAATTTTGTGGAGGTTTTTAGAAAAGTCAATTCTTATAGCATAAAATTCTATGTAGCTAGTTAGTAAAAAATATTCTCCATGCATGGAACGTAATTTACGGGGATGAGATAAAATTAAGTATTTGTCATGGAGCCTAAAAAAAGTCCTTGCAAATTATGTTCTTATCATGCTTTATCATAGGGGTCCTTAAGGCCTTAGAGTTTCTCTTCATCTACCTTTTTCTTCATCTGACCTTCACTTGACCATACCTCATGAAATAATACCACTTTGGATAAAGATATGTTAATATGTGTAAAATGGAAGACAATCATGACTATTTTACTCTTCAATATCGATATATCTGTGTTACTGATAAGACTCACCTACACATTTACTAGTTGGATGATTAGAGTATAATAGGGTTAAAACTAACATATAATAATACTTGCAGATAGCTAATAACTATGCATATGTGTGTAAACCCATGATTATTAGAAAATTAGTAAAATTAGTAGTTATTTGTAAGAAATATTGTGTATAGAGATCATATCTTCATTATATACTAGACCCTAGATTCTTGCTACTAACCTAGGTAACATATGGAACACCATGACATTATAACACCAATAGTCACCATTCCTATTATGTTCTTAAGTATCCAAATAAATAAATCTTAATATGACATTATGTGATCACGACGGGGATAAGGATAATATTAAAATCCATGATAAGAATGTATATACATATTCATTTTGATTGACTAACATATATTATATGTTCATAGGATGAGTACTTGACTTTGAGGATCTAGCATAACTGTCGAGTTAACCTTTAGTCTTTAAGACAAGGTATGTACTCCTCTCCATTTAATTTTGGGTATGATTTGACTTGAAGATTCTTACAATGAGGCATCCTTTGAATAATGTCCCTTTTTATTCATACATGTTGCAAATTCTTTATTTCATGATATTGAATGATTTCACTTTGCTTGATGAATATTTTGTTGCCTCGGGCCTATGACCGCACTTGCTTTGTTTTTTATACTTGAAAATGTGAACAATAAATGATGCTTCTTACCACTCTATTTATGCATGTTAGATAAATTGACTAGCTAACTATCATAGACACTTATGTGTAACCATTAGGGTGTGCTACTTCTACCCGGGGTGTGCAACTTCTACCCCTATATATACAGACGTGTGCTAATTCTTCCTATAGGTGTGCTATTTCTACACATTATTATATATAGGCCAATGGTTCAGTGGTGTCTTGGCCCTACTATAGTTATCTTTAGTCAATATATATCTGCATGTGAATGATTATGATTGTTGTGATATTGTGAACAGTTAATGGCAAGATGAGTTATCCCACTTGTTTTTTATATGCCTCATTCCTTTTGAATTCATTTACTTAATATATCTCTTTTTGGAACTTACTTATCTTTGATGAGCCTCCTTTTATGGGAACATCTCTTTTGATCTTTTTACCCATTTAAATGCTGAAAATATTGTTAATGTACATATTCAACTTTTGCTGATGCATACTCTTTTGTTTCCTATTTTTCTAGGTGTTCCCTCCACCCAGTTGTAGGTTCTTTAAGGACCGATAATCAGGATGATCATGAGCTCTTTGATGCACTTAAGGACAGCTTGAGATAGACTTATTACCCTTTGCATATGGGCTTATGTGAATATAGATGTAATCTTTTTGTTTACGTACCACCCTTAGGGTGAGAAAGTTATTTACTTGGAAATATTTTTTTCCTTCGTAAATATTTATGTTTTCCACTGTGTAAATATTTCATGGCTCATATTTGTACCATTGAGTGGGCCCACTATTGGGTCCCACTCTATATTGAATGGTATCAGAGCCTAAGCAGTCGGTAACTTGACTATTTCAAGTTATCCTAGTTTGTTCCTTAGTAGATAGGTGGTTGTTTGGAGGTCACCTAAAGCTGATTAGTGCTAACCAACTAGGGTTTCACCCTATCCAATTTGGTAGTATATATGTATCCCAAACAAAGCATGTAGGTGACCTAGTTTTGGGTAAACTCTTATCAATCCTACGCTCTCGTTTTAGGTATAGCCTTCTATACGTAAATGTTGACACTCTTAGGATATATCCTCTACCTCTTGCCTTAGGGGAGGACAATTCATTCAATATATATAGTAGGTTGGCTTAAACTCACATTATTGTGTATAACCTTAGTACAAGTCATGAAACCTTTTTCTCTTGTTATTTTCTAGCATGCATATGATACATATATACATTATGTGAACTGAGCATGCATGGATACAAACTTAGAATATTTGGCATGACCTATAAATTTTGAGATGCTCTATGATAGTACACGATGATATGAACTAAATCCTTTAAAGATACGCTTTACTTTCTTTCAAGTTGGAGTAATCTCAAAATAGTTTTTCTTGAGACTTGTCATAAGGGCTTGTTGAAGGGAGATATAGGTTTCGAGTAACAATACTTGGGATTTCATCCCTCACATACCCATAAGGTAGGAATAATGCTTATCTCCCTTGTCCCATAGAGGAATGATAATGTAGTTGGATCGTGTGATAAAACTTCATGCCATGTTATTTTTCCCAGAGGACATATGGAGACGCAATCATCTTTAGAACCTACTGTAGAAACTTTCTTTCTTGAGACTTTGGATGTACACAGACACTGAAGTTATGTGAGGTAGGTACCTCTAGGGTTGATCCTTAAAGATTTGACCACTCTCTCATCGCCACCATGTAATTAATCTGATGAGAAGTAGTTTAACTATCTAGTTCACCTAGGCTTGTAATGACACCATGGAAATAAACCAAGTAGAGAAGTAGAAACGCTAATATCTTATTATTAGGGTTACACGATCTCATAAATAAATGATTTTTTGGGATGTGATGCCCAAGTCACAATTAAGAGAATGGTGGAAAAATGAAGGTCGTGCCGACTAGTACCTATTAGAAGTTAACTGCATGCTAGAAGAAACATGTATCTCCTCATAATCTAGAATTTGGATATGCTTATTGTAGTCTTTGATGATGTGTGTAGAGTAGCTATTTACGAAGATGAAGTCATGTAGGGTGAAGTATATGTTGTATATGTTGGAAAGTGGTGGACTTGGTTCTCAGATTGATTTTGGCGCCATTTTGGATTCCCATTGCAAGGTTTTCATCATCAAACTTATTTTCATTATTGTATTATGTCTACAAAAAAACTTTTATAGATTTCATCGAAGCTTTTGGAACCAAGTCACCACCACCAAGGAAGTTGTAGTAGTAGATAGGCCGGTTAATGAAGAAATCTTTGACTTGAATGTTTAACCCTAAGACCCTATGCATAACTGTGAGAGAGGTTTAAGAGGAACAATAACAAATATAAAAGCAATAACCTCATCATCTACCCCTCTCGACTCTCTGTATGATTAGATAGGACCTTTTAAGGAGTTGAGCCTTGTACACTTAGGTATGTAATTTAAATTAATGACTAGTTGAAACTAATGGTTATTATTATTGAAAATTGATAATGGAAGAGGTACCAAACATCATAATAGTAGGATGGAGAGGCCTCCTTAATAATGTAGGTAACTATACTGAATCAAAATATGTTAATATAATCCTCAATCATAGTGTCAATTTCCTAGACAAATTCACGATATGAGAAGATAATAAGACGTATTGGATGGAGTAATATGAGTTCACATTGGGTTTTGTATACAAGTGTGATGTGGGTATATTATGCTAGGACTCACCACATTAACTCTATCTAGTAAATTAAAAACTTATAATTGGTTAGAAAATATATTAGTATATCAGCTATAAGTTGATGGATTTCGGGGACGAAATCCCTTTTAAGTGGTGGAGTGTTGTAACATACCCGACCATGGGTACCTTACTCATCCCTCCCCTTCCCTTCAAAATATTTCATCAAAATAATATATGGTATGTGCTCATTGTTAACATGTTGCACAAACATACACTAAATGAGGGTTTTAAAAGTATAATATTTATAATAAAGATATAAATTAGGACTTGATGTCCTAATATCCAAAACATTACATTTTGAATCTCCAATATTTAATAGAACTATGGGATGAAAGAAAATCAATTAATATGAAATTTAATGCCACAAATGAAAAGGAGAGAGTATATGCATTATGTGAATACTTAGGGAAATGACATCAAATGTTTCTAAAATACATAATCAATGTTATATTTGAGTTCCTTATATCTTTATTAGGTTACCTAGTGATTTTCAAGTAAATTTGATGTTATATGCTTCTTCAAATCAAATAGGAAAAGAAGTATATAGTCAAACATAGGTCTAATGATTAGATTAATCGGCTGAGCAATTTCCTCTATGGTTCCACTTTATTTTCTCCCTATTACACTGCTTCTCTCTCAAAGGAAGTTGTGTTCAATTCAACTCATAACTGGCGACTGTTTCTTCTCAATTCCTTGCACTGTATCCCCTCTTCTTTGCGTCCTCTTCATCTTCCTTTCCTTCCCTCTCGCTACAAGGCAGACCAGAACCCTAGCCGCCATCCACTCATTTTTTTTCTTACATCTTCTTCCTTCCCTCCATCTTTCTCATCCTCTCTAATTTTCCTCCATCTCTGACGCTACTTCCTTACCATTCATACACACACATCCACCATCTCCACCACCTATGAAGACCTCTAGGTTGCCAACTCCCTCGCCCTATTTCTCCACCGCCCTTCTTTCTTCCTTCAACGTTTCTCAAACCCTTTCCCCTGCAACTCTCCCTCTTCAAGCGCTCATTCGACGTCACTGCAAGGAGGTGCCCGACACCTACTGTCCTTCCCTTAGTCGACACTTGTGGCATCCTGTGATCATGGACCAAGAAGTTCATCACCTCCAGATCTACTACTATAAGTGTGCGAGCACAGAACCTGCATCCACCACCATAACCCACCATGATACCTTCCTCCTCATTGACCAGATGCCGATCAATTTGCATAGCTTGCCCCAACATATGTTTTTTTTAAGTTTTTCCCCAGCATATGTTATTGGTTCAAACTTCTTCTTCTTCTTCAGCTAGCTAACGATCCTAAGAGAGGAACTAGCACACACACTCGGAGAGACCCTTTGAGAGACGAGAAGAAGATGGCAGGGAAAGCGATAATATCAATTAAGTTCTTAAATAGAGAAAGAAACTAGATAATTGTGTGGCCTAGATAATTGCCATGATTGACCTGAGATCCAACAATATCATATCATAGCCTAAGACTTGTCTTCAGTGCATAACAGACACCCACTCAGCCATTACGGGGATGGATAGTTGGACAACTAACTAGGCACATCATCTTCAGTAGCTATGGAACTGGTCCTATGATCGTGCATTGTCCAGATTAATCCCAACATATTCCCCCCTAATTTGGACTCCGTTCTTCCAGATCTTTGACACCTAGTAGCTGGCTCATTTCAGCAAACATGTTTTTCCCCAATGGCTTTGTGAGTATGTTAGCTTGTTGCTCATTTGTGCAGACATAATCGACCATGATCTTCCCTTCTTCTACCTTCTCCCTGATGAAGTGAAATCTGGTGTCGATATGCTTACTTCTCCTGTGGAACACGGGGTTGTTCATCAGGGCAATGGCAGACTTATTGCCTACCAACAGACGAATTGGTTCGACTTGCTGTCCTGTGATTTCATGAAGTAAGTTCTTGAGCCATATGGCTTGATAGGCTATAGCTGTTGTAGCCATGAACTCCACCTCACAGGAAGATAGTGCAATGCACTTCTGCTTCTGAGATACCCACAAAATGAGTTTATCATTCAGGTAGAACACCATGCCCATTGTGCTTTTTCGCTCGTCCATGTCTCTGGCCAAATCACTATCTAAGTAACCCACTATTATAGCATCTTCTGTTCCCTCTCGATAAACCAGACCATTGTTTATGGTACCTTTTATGTACCTCAGACTGCTTGACTGCCTGCTTATGAGCCACTTTCGGTTCCTCCATGTATCGACTGACCAATCCTACTGAGTAAGAGAGGTCAGGTTGTGTATGGGTGAGGTACCTCAGACTTCTGACCAGAATTCTGTAATCTGTGGCATCTACTGCTTCTCTATGTGCCTTTCAACTATAGATTGTCTTCCTCAGCTTGCTGTTAATTCAAACAATTAATGATGCTTCTTGCCACTCTATTTATGCATGTTAGATAAATTGACTAGCTAACTATCGTAGACGCTTATACGTAACCATTAGGGTGTGTTACTTCTACCTCGGGTGCGCTACTTCTACCCTTATATATACAGACGCCTGCTAATTCTGCCTATGGGTGTGCTATTTCTACCCAATATTATATATAGGCCAATGGCTCAGTGGTGTCTTGGACCTACTATAGTTATCTTTAGTCATTATTTATCAGCATGCGAATGATTATGATTGTTGTGATATTGAGTGAATGGTTAATAGCAAGATGTGTTATCCCACATGTTTGTTTATATGTCTCATTCTTTTGGAATTCATTTACTTGATATATTTCTTTTTGGAACTTACTTATATTTGATGACCCTCCTTTTATGGGAACTTCTCTTTTGCACTTTTTACCCATTTAAATGCACAAAATATTTTTAAATGTACATACCCAGCTTTTGTTGACACATACTCTTTTGTTTCCTATTTTTCTGGGTGTTCCTTCCACTCAGTTGTAGGTTCTTTAAGGACCGACACTTAGGATGATCATGAGATCTTTGATGCACTTAAGGACAGCTTGAGATAGACTTGTTACCCTCTGCATATGGTCTTATGTGAATATGGATGTAACCTTTTCGTTTACGTACCACCCTTAGGGTGAGAAAGTTATTTACATGGAAACATTTTTTTACTTTGTAAATAGTTATGTTTTCCGCTTCTTAAATATTTCATGGCTCATGTTTGTACTTGACTGGGCCTACTATTGGGTCCCACTCTTTACAGATGATCAATCCACTTTACCTTTTTGGATATCTATAAGGAAATCTAAATTGTTTTTCTCCCGTTCCAGAGACTTTTCAATTGTTGTGTCGTGTCACATGGTGTGTACTCTTAGTACAGGATGCTAGTCCACAATTTGATCAATGAGGCCATGCATGGTATGTGGACATCTTACACATCATTTATTTAGATCACACTACACATGACTACGAAAACAAGTGGTGTGCTTTCTACTTCAGCTCCATCTTCTTATTCACTATCACAATATGGGTGGGTTCTATACATAGTGTTCCACATCCCATATTTTATATAGCTACCTATGTGGACATTATTTATATTA
Source organism: Alisma plantago-aquatica (assembly GCA_963693085.1). Lineage (NCBI taxonomy): Eukaryota > Viridiplantae > Streptophyta > Magnoliopsida > Alismatales > Alismataceae > Alisma > Alisma plantago-aquatica. The sequence goes on from OY856409.1 coordinate 693,466,493, forward strand.
AGTAATATTTTTCTACCCATATTGGAGAACCTTTACCCATACCTAAAATAAAAGGATGTATTTATAAATTGAACAAACAAAATACTAAATTGGTTACAAGAAAATGGTGGGTTTATTAATATGATTAGACAAAGGTTCTTTTTGAGTTAGATGACAATTTCATAATCATAGGAAGAGATGTGGCTGTAAAGAGGCGAGATCACCTCTTTACTAAAATTTAAAGGAAATACAAACATCCACACTTTTAACAAATTTAGAGACTTTGAGGATGATTGCATAATATTCCAAGTAAATAAGCATGATTCCAGATACATAATAAAATGTCAATAGCAGCAGAAATAAAGAAATAACAAGCCTTCACATGGCTTTTATTATTTACTACATGAATGATTTCTAAAAGAAAAGATAAGATAAATAGGATCTAGATATAGCAACCTAGCCATCCTTTCGAAATGCTAAAGATCAACTCCTGAGGGAAACTTCCTTCAAGCTTGTCCTTCACCTTGCACAACACTGGCACCTGGGTGGTTGGGAAGACACCCAGCAAGAGGAAAAGAGCGAAAAGTATGTGTTATAAGATTATTCTAAAAGTGGCAAGAAAGTTGTAACAAGTAAAATAGGCTAGAGATTTATTAAAAAGTGATACATCAAAGAGGATGAGGCTTTTTATAATGAAACTTGCCAATAACAAAGTAAATAAGGGTTTTGCATGTAAATTAATATGTCTACCTGACTAAGTAGGGTTGAGGCACCTACCAGACCTCTAACCTTAAGTGAGGGGAGAATAAGACATTCCTAGTCACCTATAATATAATGGGGAGAATTATAAACATTCCCCTAGGGCGATTATATACATGCCCTCTGTGGGTGGTTGTACATAAGTACCACTACTTTATAATTAAATAGAACATTTAATTACATGCTAGCAAAAGAGGTATGGAAAGATTAAGCAAACGATTATGTAACATGGATGTGGGGTATAAAAACCCAAACAAGATAATACTACAACTAATTTTGAGGCAATAAACAATTTAGGTTTCAAGAATCAAGAATTTAGGTCAGATTAAGCCTCATTAGGAATTATAGGTATTGGTATAAAGTTTTCCCAACTGAAGAGGGTAGATGCACATACCTCAGCCTCAGGTGTTCTAGAAACCTCTTTCCAATCCTTCACACAAAATCAGAACCCACTTTCCCTAATTCATCATTAGATCTATGAATTAGAATTAAATATACTCATTAAATATTGAAAACCCTAATATTACTAACTTCTCACGCAAACCATCGACTCCAAAATCTCATAAAAAGAGGGAAGGGTGAGTACGTAACATCTCGTCTTTCAACTCCCAAGTGATTTCTTCTAAACCATGATATCTCCACAAAACCTTTACTAACTCTATCTCCTTATTCTTCAGCTGCTTTACTTGGGAGTCAAAGATCCTCACAGGTAGTTCTTCATAAGTCAGATTCTCATGAATCTCCATAGGTTCAATAGTAAGTACATGAGACGGATCCTTTACGTACTTCCTCAACACAGAGACATGGAACACATTGTGTATCTTATCATAAGTAGGAGGTAAGGCTAAGCGATATGCACAATCTCCCACTTTATCTAAGATTTCAAATGGTCCAACATAATGAGGACTCAACTTGCCTTTTACTTTAGATCTTGCAATAGAATGTATAGGCTTGATCTTTAGAAAAGCATAGTCTCCCACTAAGAAGCTTACATTAGACCTCTTTTTATCAGCATACATCTTCTATCGATCTTGAGCAGCTTTCATCCGTTTCTTTATCAGCTGTACCTTCTCAAGCATCATCTGCATGTCATCGATCTTCACTAGGGAACGTTCACCAACATCATCCCAGTGCAAAGGCGAACGACAAGGTCTACCATAGAGAGATTTAAAAGGTGGCATACCAATACTTGCTTGGTAGCTATTGTTGTAAGCAAACTCTGCTAATGGTAGATATCGATCCCAGGCACGACCCCAATCCATCACACAAGCATGTAGCAAGTCCTCTAGAATCTAAACTGTTCTCTTGGACTGACCATCCGTTTGCGGGTAGCATGCAGTACTGAAATGCAGATCAATACTCATCTCTTCTTGAATCTGACCCCATAAGCGAGAAGTGAATTTCGGGTCTCGATCAGAAACTATCACAGCAGGAACACCATGCAGACGAACTATCCAATCCACATATAACTGAGCCATCTCAACAACTTTATATGTGGTTTTGAAAGATAAGAAATGAGCAAATTTTGTAAGCCGATCAATCACCACCCAAATAGCATCATAACCTTTCTTGGACTTAGGGAAACCGGTAACAAAGTCCATTGTGATCTTCTCCCACTTTCATTCTGGAATCTCAAGAGGATGAAGAAGACCACCAGGTCGTTGATGTTAAATCTTGACTTGCTGACATGTCAAGCACTTCGCCATGAACAAAGCTATATCATTCTTCATGTTCTTCCACTAGAAGCTTTGTTGTAAGTCCTTGTACATCTTGGTTGTGCTAGGGTGAATAGTGTATTTGGACCCATGAGCTTCACTCAGAACCTTCTATCTCAGATCACCAGCATTGGGAATCCACAACCTTTGTATGAAGCGGACAGAACCATCCACTCTGACAGAGAAGTTAGATTGTGGTTTCTCAGATAAAGCTTTCATCTCTTCAAGCTCAGAACTCTCTAACTATGAAGTCACAACTTCTGAGATCCAGGTTGGTGTAACGGTCAACCTGGCCATATGAACACACAACTTGTCTCCATCCACTGAATCGAGGGGCTGAGGTCTACAACTGGCCACAAGTTCAATGTTTTCCCACACTGAACTTCTCAGAGTAGCACAAACAACATCCTTCTTGCGGCTTAGAGCATCAACTATGACATTTGCTTTACCAGGATGATATGTGATGGTGAAGTTGTAATCTTTAAGATATTCCATCCACCTACATTGTCGCAAGTTCAGATCCTTCTGAGTCAACAGATATCTCAGACTCTTGTGATCAGAAAAGACTTCAAACTTTTCACCATAGAGGTAGTGTCGCTAGATCTTCAAAGCATGAACTATGGCAGCAAGCTCCAAATCATGCATAGGCCAATTTGCTTCATTAGGTTTCAAGTGTCGAGAATCATAGGCGATCACCCTTCCGTCTTGCATCAAGACACACCCTAAGCCTCATCGGGATGCGTCAGTGTAGATGACATAGGGTATGCCCTCAATAGGCAAAGCAAGCACTGGAGAAGAATTCAGGCTCATCTTCAACTTCTAAAAATTGTCCTCACATTCAGGGGTCCATGAGAACTTGACCTCCTTCTGAGTCAACTTGGTCAAAGGTAATGCCAACTCAGAGAACCCTTTGATAAACTTCCGATAGTAACCAGCTAAACCAGGGAAACTACGGATTTTAGATGGGTTTTTCGGAGCATCCCACTTTGTCACAACTTCTACCTTCGCAGGATCAACAACTATATGATCAGCAGAAATCACATGACCAAGAAACATAACTTCCTTTATCCAGAACTCACATTTTGAGAATTTTGCATACAGTTGATTTTTGTGCAATGTGCTGAGTACAATCCACAGGTGCTCGCGATGTTGTTCCAATGTCTCAGAATAAACCAAAATGTCATCAATAAACACCACTACGAACCTGTCGAGATATGGGCAGAATACTCTGTTCATCAGGTCCATGAACGCAGCAGGGGCCTTTGTCAAACCAAAAGGCATGACCATGAATTCATAATGCCCATAACGAGTTCTGAACGCTGTCTTCGGGACATCATCATCCTTCACACGCATCTGGTAGTAACCACTTCACAGATCCATCTTGGAGAACACTGTGGCTGACTTCAGCTGATTGAATACGTCATCGATGCACGACAACGGATAACGGTTCTTCACTGTCACTTGGTTAAGCATGCGGTAGTCCATACACATCCGCAAAGATCCATCCTTCTTTTTCACGAACAGGATAGGGGCTCCCCAAGGGGAAACACTAGGGCGTATGAAGCCCATGTCGAGAAGCTCTTCAAGCTGCTTCTTCAACTCAGCCAGCTCAGTAGGGGCCAAGCGGTAGGGTGGCTTCGATATCGGTGAAGTTCCAGGTATAAGCTCGATGGAGAATTCCACTTCACAAGTTGGTGGCAACCCAGGAAACTCCTCGGGAAAGACATCTGGGAAGTCCTTCACCACATCAACATATTCAAGAGCAGGAGGTGTAGCATCAAGAACTATGGAGGCTAGGAAAGCTCTACACCCTTGCGAGACAAGCTTTTCAGCTTTAATGGCAGAGATGACGAACTGTCTCTGTTCTCGCTTCTTGCCCTTGACACACACTTTTCCTTCATCAGGAAGAACCAGTCTAACCTTGGATTCCTCACTGGACAAAACTACTTTATACTTCTTTAACCAATCCATACCCAGGATGATGTCAAAGACAGTCATATCAAGCAAGACAAAAACTGTGGGAAACATTATTTCGGATATACAGAGGTCCAAGGTAGGAGTTTGGAGGTACGAGGAGTAGATTTTACCACTAGGGGTTTTTACATCTAATACATGATCCATAAACTCATATTCGATTTCAAGCATAGAGGCAAACTGACAAGATATGAAGGTATTGGAGGAACCAGAATCAAATAGTGCTTTTAAAGAATGCATATTAAGGTGCAGTGTACCTTCAATCACTTCATTGCCTTCACCTTCTTCTTCATCATTGAGAGAGAACACTCTCCCATTCAGCCTCTCCACTGGCGGACGTCTCGGGTTCTGGTTGTTGTTGTTGTTGTTTCACGGAGGAGGGTTCTGTCTCAGTTGTTGCGACTGTGGGGCATTATTCTTCCCTTGCTGGAAACAGGGGCAGTTGGGTCGGATGTGCCCGACTTGGCCGCACTCATGGCAGGTTGGTGGAGGACAGTTGCCATTATGAGCAGGTGCATTGTTTCCAGGGCATCTTCCAGGAGGATGGTGGTGATTGCACCTATTGCAGCGATCACGTCCACGGTTCTCATGCTGGTTCTGAATCTTCCTTTTGTTGTTGAAGCCATTAGAAGCTTGAAACCCTAGATATGACTCGATGGTGAGTGCCTTGTCCACCATTTGTTGAAAAGTGAGTGGCAGTTGCGGAATGAAGCTTCGACCCACATGATAGTTCAGACCTTCCAAGAACATGGTTGCTCTTCTATCAGCTCCAAGGTCGGTGGCATAACGTTCTAGCAGTAGAAATTTCTGAACGTAGTCGGCCACGTTCATTCTTCCTTGCTTGAGACTGTAAAACTCTGCCTCCTTCTTCCTCAGGAAAGCAGGGTAGATGTACTTCTCCCTAAACAGCTTTAGAAACTGGGTCCACTCTATAGAAGAGGTGTCCTGAGTGTGGGCAACACTGTTCCACCAAACGCGTGTCAGTCCATCCAACACGTACGTCACAAACTGAACCTTCTGGTGAGGAGGACACACCATACCCTCGAAGGTCCGATCCAGGGCCAACACCCAGTCGTCGACTTTGTCCACCATGTTAGGCTCACTTTCACCCTTGAAGTAGGGTGGCTACATCTTGATGAAGTCAGTGAGGGTGAACTCCCTCGGCTTGTTGGCAACAGCAGTAATGGTGTTGAGTTGCCCCATCATGGTGGAACATAGCAACTGACATAGCATCACCAGTTCTTTCTCAGGTGTGAAGGCAGGAGTACTGGAAGCAGTCTGGCTGACCGCAGGAGTCGCAGGAGTGTTGGGGTCATTAGGGGTTGACTCCTGGTTCACGTCATCAAACAAGTCACCTCTCCTAAAAAATAGGGTTATCATATTAGGTTCTCAGGAGTATAGAATCATAGATGAGAAGAGAATAGAAATAGAGATGAGAAAAGGATAACTAGAATGCTATTGCCTAAAAGCATACTATTTCGGGGAATTCATATCAGCGCAGGCCAAGCCGGATCATATGGGCACGGGAGTCCTCGTATACCAAGCTAGTGGTGCAGAGGAAACTTTTGCCAGCCCCCGAAACCCTGATCCTTTCTAGACACCCTTGCTTCAACTGCATGCCCTAATAGTTTCCTAAAGGCTCTGATACCATGCTGTAAAGAGGTGAGATTACCTCTTTACTAAAATTTAAAGGAAATACAAACATCCACACTTTTAACAAAATTTAGAGACTTTGAGGATGATTGCATAATATTCCAAGTAAATAAGCATGATTCCAGATACATAACAAAATGTCAATAGCAGCGGAAATAAAGAAATAACAAGCCTTCACATGGCTTTTATTGTTTACTACATGAATGATTTCTAAAAGAAAAGATAAGATAAATAGGATCTAGCTATAGCAACCTAACCATCCTTTCCAAACGCTAAAGATCAACTCCTGAGGGAAACTTCCTTCAAGCTTGTCCTTCACCTTGCACAGCACCGACACCTGGGTGGTTGGGAAGACACCCAACAAGAGGAAAAGAGAGAAAAGTATGTGTTACAAGATTATTCTAAAAGTGGCAAGAAAGTTGTAACAAGTAAAATAGGCTAGAGATTTATTAAAAAGTGAGACATCAAAGAGGATGAGGCTTTTTATAATGAAACTTGCCAATAACAAAGTAAATAAGGGTTTTGCATGTAAATTAATATGTCTACCTAACTAAGTAGGGTTGAGGAACCTACCGGACCTCTAACCTTAGGTGAGGGGAGAATAAGACATTCCTAGTCACCTATAATATAATGGGGAGAATTATAAACATTCCCCTAGGGCGATTATATGCATGCCTTCTGTGGGTGGTGGTACATAAGTACCACTACTTTATAATTAAATAGAACATTTAATTACATGCTAGAAAATGAGTTATGGCAAGATTAAGCAAAAGATTATGTAACATGGTAGTGGGGTATAAAAACCCAAACAAGATAATACTACAACTAATTTTGAGGCAATAAACAATTTAGGTTTCAAGAATCAAGAATTTAGGTCAGATTAAGCCTCATTAGGAATTATATGTATTGCTATAAAGTTTTCCCAACTGAAGGGGGTAGATACACATACCTTAGCCTCAGGTGTTCTAGAACCCTCTTTCCAGCCCTTCACACGAAATCAGAACCCACTTTCCCTAATTCATCATTAGGTCTATGAATTAGAATTAAATATACTCATTAAATATTGAAAACCCTAATATTACTAAATTTTTGCGCAAACCATTCACTCCAAAAACCTCGCCATCATCAAAGTTAGGGTTTTCTGATCAAGATAACATATAATATTGTATATTATGAAGATATGGACTTTTAGGGTTAATTTTAGTGATTTTTAGTTAATTAAATCGACTCTAAAAATACGTTTTCGCAAACATCAAAATCAAAACTCAAAATTATTTTTAATGAATAGATCTCGTCTTCCTGATTCCAAAACACTATTTATTTTCTATTTTTGACCAATGGAATAATTTTCTATGGTTTATTTTGTATCATCCAACCATAACTTGCCATGTGGCAAACACACTCACACACACACAGAGAAAGAGCGATCGGGAGCGAGAGAGAGTGGGGGGCCGCATCTCTCAATCACTCGCAATAGGTGAGTGGGATGGGTCAACACGGTCAAAGCAAACAAATAAATGATGAAAGGTCAAGAATACCCTCGCGCGAAAACACAGTAAAAGCAAGAACGACTAGGGGTGATTTGGTAAAATGACAGGGAGTCATCTTCCTCCCCTCGCCCGAGCACCATGAGCCGCGAGCAGCTTGCTCGGCTTGATTTGGGCAAACACGTGATACTAGACCAAAGTCCACGTTTAGGTATGCGAAAGAAAGAGGAAGAAGAACTAAAATTGTTCGTACCTTCCAATTGTACGGAGACGAAGCAAGGAGAGGAGGAGGAGCGTCGCAAGCCTGGTGGTCTTCAGCGGCTAGTTGGGGGTCAGAACATCCATGAAATGCTAAATTGAGGGCACGAGCGAGTTGCTAAGGCGATGGCGGTCATTGGGGTTGGTATATTTATAGGCAAGGTACCCTAGACTAGGGTTTAGGTAGGGGAAGGTAGAGAGGGTCGGCGCCCCTGTTGGGTGTTTCTCCAACACTCTGCCAAATCCCAAAACTTTTGGGATAATCTTGTGCAGAAATTCACAAGGAATTCAACGAAGTAAATTTTAGCAAAAACCGTCGAATAAAACTCTGGATAATTCGATTTGAAAATCGGAGAAACAAGGCACCTGTTGCCTTTTTCGGCTAGAGGAGGAAGACGACCGCGGGTCATCAGATCAGTGGACCCAGGTCCACGAAGGACTCTGGGCCGTCCGATCTCATGGATGAGATAATGAATTGATTCCTAATAAAATTCGACCAAAATTCATTTAATTCCTAAATGTTTTTCTCTCTCTTCGGTTGGAGGCTCAAACGTTATCCAAAAATTACCAAATTTTATATCCCTCCATCAAAAGAGGTGATAACATTATCTAAATTTTGAGTAACTTCACCCATAAGTCTCCCTAAGGGATTGGAACATGATTTTGCAATTATCTTTACAAGTTGAGATTATTTATTTATTTATTAAATAAATAGAATATTCTACACACTTTCCCTCTCCTATTTTACTCATTATTCACACATTATCCAAATTAGTTGCAAATTTGCCCAAAGGCTTATTTTTAAGTTTCGAATACGAATTTGGAGTTATTTTTCTGTTTCGAGAACATGAAGTATTTTATTTCACTTTTTTGGCATATTTCCTATTTTCTTTTGATAAAGTCATTAATATTTATATTTATGTTCCACTTTAAATGATACTTGGCCCTTAAGTTAATTTTTGATCAAGAAAACGAATTTGAGTGTCAAATTATCCTGATGGGTTTCCAATTATAATTTTAGTGCAACATATTTCTAATTATCTTCTTTACCCATTAATTCCTATATTACCTGCATTTATCTTCTCTTATATAAAATTCGGATTTTCTCTTATTTCTCTTATTCTAGGAAGTGCTAGAAAGTTCTAGGATGAAATATTTTATTCTTTTTATTGCTTAGTGTCCAATTTGCACTTTAGTCCCATTATCTAAAGTCTAACTGAGGTATTTGTGCATACAACCCTATATTAAGAATATATGGGAAACATTTATCCAATAACCATCATAATTCCACTAAATCAAGTCCAAAGACATATGGAATGAAAATTACAGACAAAACTTATAGAAAAGGGTACAAAGAGGTACATAGTGGAGTTCAGTATGTTACAGTGGCACCTATGGGTATTTTGGCATTTAGCTAAATTAGGCAATTTCATGCTTACAATGTTGATGTAGTGAAAAATATTATGTTCTTCATGTTATAAAGAGATATTGGCTCAATTTGAAATATGTTTGCAATTTTTGTTTTTATTAAAAGAAAGAAAGGCATAATAGATTATGGTATAGAAGATACTTAAAAGTTGCATGTTTTTCTTATAATTCGAGATCTAGAAGTTGGATGGATTTCAAATTTAGAAGTGTTATGGTATTAATGAAATAGAATTAGGTTAGTAAATTGGGAATTCTAAGATCATTTCTATATTTCTTTTAGTAGATATACAGTTAACAATTTGTGGTAACTTTCAATATTTTATTTTATTCTTTGAATGGAGTTAGGTAATCTAGAGGTATTCCTTTATAGTATAACTATAGGTATAATAATTTATAAGTCTGTAAGAGTTTACGATATTCTTTAAGGATATTTATAATTAGTATGTTATAAATAAAAAGGAGGATAGAGAAAGTTTGTTTGAAATACCTATTCTTTTTGGACTCATTTATTGTTTACCAGAGGTAGACCACTACCCAAGATATGGATGACCTATATGAGGCTTGGTTTTTTGAATGATTAGGGGTTTGTGAATTTTTGTTAGGCATTTATTGCTAGTTTTTGACTAATCGATATGAATTAAAAGAAATCCACAACTACAGTGAGGAAGAATAAGAGCCCACAATGAGAGTGATGGAGAAGAAAAATAAAAGAAAATCCACCGTCTAGCCTAAGGGAGAGTTTTTAAGGATTATGGTTTAGTTACTTGCATTATCTGGGGCCACATCAGAGGCTTTGGGCCACCACTGGCAGCCTGGGTGGTGACGCTCTATAGAAATAGAGCACGCTATGGATAATAAGGGAGGCTATTGGATTGTTTTTGTTGCACTACTGCCTAGGATCCATGAGGATGTGTCCAACTTTGGAGGTATATGGCTCTATCATCTATTGAATTTAATTTTGAAGACCAAGCTGTGGGGAAGGTGTATATTCAAAATGTCATATATCCCATAGTTCTGATCTAAATTTCGCTAACACGATATCTTTGGAAAGTTTATCATGTCTACTTCCTTCAAAAATTGGATTCTGAGGGTATTTTGCATGTATAATAATTATTACAAATTTTATTACTAAAATGTATGGAATTTCAATGCTTTATCAATTAAAAATACAAAATAATAGAAAATAACAAATATTGTATAGTATATGTTTCACATGATTCCAAATCCTAGACATTCTGAAAATTTACCTAGGTTGTTGATGAAAAACCTAATAAGGTCATATGTGTAGTTGACCTATAGATTAAAAATGATACTCAGTGAGGCTTTTATCTAAACCCTAATGTATGGTATACTTGCTATTTTCAAATTTTTGGTAGATTCTTATATATATTTGTAGTAGTATTGTTGTCCTAGTGGCCATTCTATAAGATACATAATTATTATTTGTGAGACAACATGTAATACACATGCCTTTCTAGTATGGAATATGATATTAATTGTATTTTCTTCTTATTTCATAATTATATTTTTTAGCAGGATGTGCAACTGTGTAAAATTTTCCCTTGGTCATGGAAAGGTCATGTTTATATGCATCTTAGTGAAGTACCTAGGAGTCAAATGTATGCAGACTTGTCTTACTTGGATCCGATCAAACATGTTTAATATTGTTGTAAATCTTTCTATGATGTTATAATTTCAGCATGGATACTCTTATCAATGTTGACATGATTTGGATTTTCATAGTATAATAACTATGCTTACCTTCAAAGTCATTACTGTTGGGATATGTTTGAGGTTTTATCTTAGTTAATGATGTATAGGTTAATATATTAGTGCAAATGATGATTAATCTAATTCAAATGTGTGTATCAGTATATAGTTGATATGTAATATATGATCATGGCTTTAATTTAATACTTACAAGTAAAAGTGGTTTTACATTAGAGTTCTTGTGAGACACAACTATTATCCTAATTGTCTTATGTTAGGGGTATCGATTTAGGGTTTTAGAGTAATGAAGAAGAAATAACATGGACTTGTATTAATTTTATGATGTCTGGATTATTAGGTTATGGGTTAAGGAATCACGACTACATTAAGGATTTCCTAAGTGCCATAAGTAAGTAGGTCGTGTCCAAATACATATAGTGTTATGATCATGATCTTATACACATACATATACATGTAACTTAGAGATTAGGTTATATTTAGACATTACTTGTTTCATGCTTAATTCGTAATCGATCATGCTATAATTATTGATTCATATTAACCTATAAGTAGTTCATATTTAACATATTTATTAATCAAGAAACTTTTAAATATTTCAAACTCATGTATTCTATTCTTGCATTTTATATTTTATTTATAATCAAATTAAGGTGGAATATATGAGTTTTGGTCAAATGGAATCTTAGGTTAAAAATATAATAATATGATATTTCAGAATTGTAGTTCATTACTATAATTCTAGAATACAAAATTTAGATATGCAGTCCAAAATTTCAAATTACATCTCATTATGTCCTAAAAATACCAAAACTTTTTGCATCCTTTATGTTCCTTATTATTAAACTAGTATTCAAATTTCTCATTGAATGTCATAATAGAATTTAAGAAATTTAGAAATGTGAGAATATAATACATACTTTGAAAATATATATCCGTTTCTTGACATAAAGAATAAAAGAAATAAACAAATTTCTAGTTAAAAGTAGATAAGAAATAGAAAAGACACCAAAATATAACTTAGTATTATATAATAACTCCTCATAGAATTGAAACACAACAGTACAAATAATAGAAGACTCTTTGTGTTGTATAAGGAATTTTGTCCCATAGAAGGAACTTTGTGCAATAGAACAAAAGGACACCTTCAGTTCACCATAATGTATTTCAGACCCTAGAAGGTGCATTGAACCAACTAAAGACACATCATGTCATAGAGGGTGTGTCACACCCAAGAAGGTGACTTATTGTACAATATTTTCAATAGTAAGATAAAATATGTAAATACAAGATGTTTACTTTAGTGGTACACCCAAGCTTTTCTTATAAATATATTCTATTTTAGTTAATAGAATTCAAGGCCACTTGTGATAATATTTGGTTTTCCTTTGTGTATGGTTGGGGACAAGATGTCTCCATATTTCAAGCTTAATAATGAATGGGAAACTCAAAGATTGCCTGTTCAAATTTAGGTGGAATTCTTTGTGGGTGTTGTAAGATCCTAAATTTGCTAAATTTAGATTCCATGATTAGGAACTCAGTAACAATGTATTGAGATTCAATTCAAGACAACCAGAGTAATATTAGAATGATGATATCACTAGTATGACTTTTAGTTGAAGTGATGATGATTGTAAGTCTAACATGTAGTATAGTGTTCAATTTAAGTAAATAAATTAATGTGGGACATATATATTATTTGAGGATTCAATGGAGATATTGTGTTTAGTTCAAGTCCCAATTTCATAATTAAGAATGTTACATGTGTTATGGTCCCTTTGAAGATCATGGGCATGAGCCATGTGTCCAAAGAACCAAAAATCCCAATTAGATTGTTTATCATTTACATATGGGTGCTTGAGATAGGAAAATGGGGAATGAGTATTTAGTGCACATGATAAATTTGAAAGATAATTATACTTGATAATAATTGAATTATTGGAGCATGATAGAAATTCAAAGAATTTAGATTTTCTTGTAGAACAAGTAATTTATTGAGTAATTATATACTTACAACTTGGAGACAAAGTTCTAGATAATTAATGGATGAATTAAGCATTTATCATTTTTCCAATCAACTATAATTGTAAACTAGCATTATATTAATTCTGATATTTGTGGGATTTCCAACGTGGCCTAAGGAAATTATCTTTGTGCTTTAGGTTTCTATATAAATGAAAAAGAAAAAGGAAAAAAATATATGTGGCAGAGTCCCCACACACACCTAGCTCTAGATCATGATGAGGATGGCAGAGAGATTGTCTCCCTCAACTATATTATTAGTGAAATGAGGAAAAAGGCTCTAATAACTCTTAGGATTTGCCTCCCTTATCTCTTTATCACTTAACCTACAATGACTAACTAACTTCAGATTGATCCTGTGATCGCATGACCTCTTCGCATACCTAACCAAAGGAAGTAGGATTGCATATCATGGATTTAACCCACATGATAATAACATTATCCAACAATGTGAGAAGGTGTTGTAGACATGGAAATTGTCTATGTAACACCTATATAAGAAACTCTCTGTCCTTGACCATTGCAAAGAAAGTGACCCATACACCCAGAATCCTCTCTTGAAGACCAGTGCCTGAATAGACCTCTTCAAACTTGTAGGGCATGCAATAGGAAGGTCGAGCAAGCTTTTAGATACCCTACATGCATGTAGAGGAGCTTGTCCACCTTCAGAAGGATCCACAATGGACAAACACCTCTCTGGAACATGCATGTAAAGCTTTCCTTCTAGTTTAGATTCTGTTACAGCCTTGATTCAGACCTAGATGAATAGGCTGAGTTTCCTGGATTTTGACCACTACTGACACCATCCAGTGGTAGGCCATTTCCTTTATGGGCTATCAAAGGTGCACCAACCAACTCATACCATACAAAATATAAGGCCAAAATAGGAAACTCATCCATTGGCTTGCAAGGGATGGGATTGAGTTCATCGCAAGGAAGAATGGTGCATCACCAAGGGAAAGACCACACTTCCCAAATCTGCATAGTAAAATGAGATCACTATGTAAGGGCAGTTATGTCATTCTTGTGTAATAATAGGAAACACATGTTAATGATAAAAGTAAATAGATGGTGTTGACATGGTTTTTTCCCATTGGTAAGTTAAAGGTTATTTTAGAATTTATGTATTTAATTATTGGTAAATAGAATGATAATGAACCTAGATATGTATTTTGTCGGGAAAATAAGTAGAATATATGTAAAGTATAGTAAGCATATAAATTTGATCTTAGTTCCATAAATATAGGCACTACATGAATATAAAGTATAACCTACATGTGAACCTTGCTTAGATGATTAATATGTTTAATATGTTCATTATGTGTTATTATCTGATATTGATGAATAATGATAAGATCCTAACATCTTAGTAAATATTTATATGATAATGATGATATTATATAGTTTGTAAATTCAATAATATATATATATATATGGAATCAGGATTGTTCAACCAATGTTTATAATATGATATCATCATAATCACATAATAACATATAGTTTTTCTTAATGACATAACATGTCCAAATTAATGAATTAGGCTTACACCTAATTTAATCAGGGTTTCTAACCTTCAAAATCATGATGTGAAGGAAATTAGGTTTTATACCCTTATTCCTAATCCAAACCCAAGATGACTATAAAACCTAGATAGGACCTAAGTTAGGTCGTATTAGTATCTTGTGCATATTCAGAGACACTTTATTGTTATACATACAAGAATATAATGTTGATTGAATGGTTTCTGGAATATACACTTGGTCAATTGGATTTCTTATACACACATGAAGTACATGGATTGTATTGCATGGATTATGAATGATGAAGGTACATGATAATTTTATGAATATTCAATATATCGACTGTCGATGGATGAACTCTGGTGAACTAGTTTGAAGAATGATTGGTTGAATGTTTATTTAATTCATGTTCAACTACAATGACAATGTGTGTATCACATATTGGAACTTGGGATACCTAGGGTTAGACCTACCAGAGGGTAGTTCACATAAGTCCAATGATGGATAGAGAAGGATGATTACACCCAAGGTGGTTTGGAAAACATGTGTTAGGTTATATAAATGAATATACCATTTCATTGGTGCAAAATAATTGATTGTCGACTAATATATGTTATTATCATACTTGCACACTTTTGTATTGACCCACTACACAATATCATAATATAGTGATCATCAACTCACTTTTAGGAGTGGTTTCCCACCCTAGGGTGGGTTAAACTAGGAATATGAAAGACCTCTGGGTCAAGTTGCGGCTAGAAATAGGGAAATCCGATCTCTCCACTCTTTTCATCTTGTTTGAAGAACCGTTGTGCAGACATATCAAGCATCTTACCAATAATTGTACCATCGCACACTTCAACACTAGAGGCGGTGGTGAAGCCCCGTCGATCCTTCTGTACGCTGATGATCTCATCATTTTTATCAATGCGTCACCTAGTTCGACGAAGGCCTTGACTGATGCAATGCAACTTTACACTGAATCCACCGGTCAAATGGTTAATAGCACCAAATCTTCATGTCTTATTGGTAAGACAGATCATGCCTCGACCATCTCAGTGATCAACGCGTTGGGCGTGCCCGTCGCTGATCGGACCATTCAGTACTTGGGGGTTCCTATTTGCTCCGGCTCGACTAGATTGGCTGATTACAATTATCTTCTTGAGAAAATGATGAGGAAAATTGCCTCCTGGAAAGCTAAACTCTTATCTTTTTCCGGGAGGAAGATGCTAATTGAACACGCTTTGACATCGACAGCTATCTATTCGGTCGCCTCTACTGGCATTCCCGCCGGCATTGCTAAACGTATAGAAGTTATGTTCTCTATATTCTTGTGGGAGAACCGATCTAATGAGAAATGGCGGGCTTGGATCGCATGGGATCGCCTCTCTTGATCCACTCAACATGGAGGCCTTGGTTTTACTCCCCTCAAGACAATCGAAGGCGCCTATCTTCACAAAGCATGTTGGAAAATTTCGACAGGCTCCTCTCTCTGGGCCAATTTCTGTAGGAACAAGTACGCATCACAGTTCTCGAACTCTCATGGCTGCTTTCTGCCTTATCTGAAGATGGGGAGTAATTCTTCACTGGGTTGGAAAAAAATATGGAGAAACGTTCCCCTTTTCATGCCTAAGTGCAGGTGGATTGTCGGACAAGGGGACATCTCGTTCTGGGACAGTAGATGGTGCGAGTGCCCTCTTAGAGATCACATTATCCATTACAGTGACAGAAGCAGAGATTTTTTGATCTGTGACTTCTGGTTGAACAATACCGGTTGGGATTGGCCGTCCATCAAGCAGATCATTGATGAAGGGGGCATTCAACTCATTAGAAGAACACAAGATTCCATCTCTCTGCACATGGGTGAGTTGATTTGGACACCTGATTATCGCGGTCAGTTTAATATCAAATCCGCCAAAAAGACGATAGATCCAGAAAGAGAGTAGATTGCCTCTTCTAGATGGAGGTGGATATGGGACACCTCTACTCCCAGAGCCAGCGCCATAGTTTGGAAGCTTGGGCAAAGAGCTTTGCCCACTGATGACAACATTGCTCGATGCATGATCCCCATTGTCTCTCATTGTTCGTGTTGCAACTTCCACTAAACTGAGACACCTGCCCACCTGTTTCTTCATAGTGATATCGCAACTGCATTATGGTCTAAGGCGGCCAGTCTTATTGACATCCCGGACTTTGCCCCTTCATCCATCGCTGAGATCTTCAATATCGGTATCTCACAACAAAGAGGAACAATTCACGGCTGGCTCACCGTTGAACTGCTATCACTTGTATGTTGGTCGATATGGAAAGCTAGATGTGCGCTCAGATTAGACAACCAACCTTTCAACCTCGGCAAACAATGGACAGAAATCATCTTTCGTATTAACCCGATGATCCAGAACAATAGCTTCAGAAGATCTGAGGACACTAGTTTCTACGAACACCTGCAGAGAGAAGGCATTAAGCAGCCCAAAATCAAGATTAGAAAGATTAATACAGTGAGATGGATCCCTCCGGATGTCAATAATCTCAAGCTTAACATCACCTCTGGCAATTCCTGTGATCCGTATGGAAATAGAAGGCGATGGATCACTAGAATCATTCAGAACAAACATAGTTACATCAGGCTTGCCTTCCGGATGTGGTTAAACGCTACCGAATACACATCCGCATATATCAGCGACATCTTAGTTGGTCTTAAAATTGCCGATGAGAAGAACATGGCCATCTCCACCATTGAAGTTGATGACCAGTACACCCATCAGATTCTCTGGAACGATCACCCATGCCCTTGGAAAGAAATCACGATCACCAGAGAGATCGGATCCATCCAGCAAGATGAAGCCATCTTTGGCTATCTGGTTCCCAATATGGTTAACACCATTCCTAGAGAGCTCGGCATCTGGGGAAGTAGCCTTGAGTCAGAATACATCACGAAGGAGCCAACCACCCTTCCCATAAAGATCAGAGGTATGAACATCCTTGAGAGGAGAGGAACCCCATACATTTACTTCAGTTGGGTTGAAGCCCATTAGTTGGCGGTTTGTTTCTATGATCCGGGTTGTGATGTTTATCTTACGCTTGTTGTGTCTTTGGTTTTTTCATGGGTGAAATACCTGCCTTGTTCATAGGAGATGTATCTTTCTGATTGATTTGCCCACAAGAGAGGGGTGGGATGAATAGAGTACCCTCTGGCATCTTTAAAAAAAATTACAGCTAGAAAACCTAATCTCCTCCTGAAGCCAAGAAGGAACCTTAGGCTAGGACCTTCCCTATAACGGTGAGTTTTCCAACCTAATTCTAATATTTGGGGCAACCTTGGACATCCCAAATGTACCTAACCCTAAAGGAACAATATACAATGATATGAGGCATGGGAGCCTGTTACAACCTCAATTTTGCATATGTTTTCATAATTGAAATATAATGATTTTGTGAATTTGGGATTAATTAAAAAGGTTGTATGCTTTGCTTCAAATGATGGGCTTCTTTGCAAATATTCCTTGGGATAGGAATTTCGTGATTTCTATTATTATATTAATCCAATAATGGATATAAAAGAGAAGAAAAGAAGAAAAGTCCAAATATTAGAAAAAAGATACAAGATAATGAATATTAAGCAAAGTATTTATAAGAAATACTTGGAAATATCCAGAAAGTGGCATTAATGGCCACAATTGAGTAAAATTCGTTTACATATGATTTCTAATAAAATAAATATGAAAAGAGGAAAAAGGAAATAAAAGATAAAGAGAAATCCTTTAAAAGAAACATTTTAATAAAGAAATAGTAAGATAAGGGGAAATGAAGTATGTAGATGCATATAGAAGGATAATAAGTATCCTTAAAAAAGGAATTTCGAAATATTAGGATTTCTTGGGTTCCAAGGAGTCCAAGTTGCAAGATAATAAGTGAAGAAAGAGAAAATATGTGAGAAATAAGCTTAATTGAGTAATATCTTGCACCTAAATAAAAGTCACGTTTTCTTTTAGATAATGAGCCCAAATTTAGCAGAGCGGTAGATTAAGTCATTATTAAGTTTCCCTCAAAATTTGGGATTAATTGGATAATTGGTCTAAGAGTTATGATTTTTACAAAAACTGGTAAAGTGGAAAGGGTAAAGGAAATATATATTAAATGTCACAATTGTTTCCATATCTTTTTGGGCGCATGGCATGACAATCGTTGGATCTGAGATCCAACGGTGGCTGCTCTTTGATTTAGATCAGGAAAAGGAAATAGTAAACCATGGAATCGAATCTGTGAATCCCCTTCCCAAATCCACTAGGACTCTTGGAGAGTGGATAATCATTTTTGGGAGATCAAATCGGACTAGGTAACCCCCTTTGGTGTCCCTATTTCATGCAGAATTGGGGCATTCCCCAAAGAGCAGTGGGAGCCAGACTCTACAATGATTTGTATCTTATGGAGTTGGCTATATAAGGAGGGACGACCCCCCTTTGATGCCTCCACATTGTATCAAACCCAAATCAGAATTGAGGGACTCCTCTCTGTCCCGTTTCGTTTCACCCATTGCCAGGCAACATGTGCCCTGTTCTACCTTTCTGTCCACCGACCATCTTCTAGTGGAGCCACCACAATGAAGATCATTGACCACTGGTAGGTCGAGTAGGTCTGACGGGTCTGGGCAGAGTCAAGGGCAATGGAGTTCTCGTCGCAAAGGCTCGAGAGCATGGAGTCAACTCGGAGGGTTGACCGTGGACCAATAGGTCGTGAACAGGGGAAGCGGGGGGGGGGGGTTGAGGGTGATGACCACAAGCTGCTTCCCTACCCCGGGTATGTGAAGGCCCCAAGCTGGGTGGCAGTGTGTCTGCTCTTTGGCACCTTCGCGGGCTGAGATGACGGTAGGAGAGGCTACTGTTGCAGAGGAGGTGCAGTGCCATGTTTTCTCGCTAAAACATGGGAGTTTTCCCCCTTTCCACGCGGTGTCCACGTGAGGACAAGGAAGACATGAAGATTGGATCCAAGTTTTTGGGTAATCAGACTCTAGAAGAGATCCACGAGCAAGGGATTGCAAGAAAAGGACATCAAAGTACATGTGGCGCTCTCCGATTGGTCAAAGGTATTTTATCCTGCGAAATTAGTAACTAATAATTAGTAACTCAGATTAAAGAGTATTATACATCAAAATTGATCAGAAAAATGCAAGGAATGCAATAAAATGTAATTGAAGCCTAATTCTTCTTACAATTCAAAGAGTATGTAAAGATGTTATCTTTAATGGTTTATCTAATGAAAATGATTTGGAAAGGGTTATATGGATGTTTAAAGTTGATATTAACTTGTTGTTAATAAAAAGGACAAATTAGATCCAAAAGGATGATCTTTTGTACATGGGTACATGAATATGCTTTAATGGGCCTTGAAACCCTAATTTTGATAATTATGACTCTTAATGGTTTTAATTGTTCAAATTCATGAATAAAGCTGAGATATGATGGTTCTAAGCTATTTCAAGTATAAAAGTTCTTAATTGTGGATAAATACCATTAATTTGGTAATTAAGGTTTTCTAGTAGATAAAGGTGGAATTAATGATAAATAGAGTTCATATATGAATTGAACAATAATGAAATATGAGTTGTCAATTTGAAAGAAGCCAAAGATGATAATTAGCCTTAATGATCGTGTCATCACTTAAAAGGTTAAAGATGGTAGTTTTAGTGTAAAAGAGGCATAATAGACTTAATTGACATTCAATTGTGCCTATGATGTTGAAATTAGGGTTTGTGGACTAAAAGAGCATTAAAAGTGATAAATGCATAATGAAGGCTAAAACCCTAATAAAACCCTAAAGTTGGCCTAGAAATGATAAGGTGGAATCCAAGTCGATCTTGAGAATGTTTTGGATAAAACAATAACACTTGGATGCTATGCCTTTATTTTAGGATATTTTTGATTGCTTGTTTGATTGTTCTTGAATGTTATTCCTTAGACATCAAGTTGCTATGGATCAGGTATGTGGTTATTTATGATTAATCGCATTAGTTTCCCAAAGGTTTTCCGAATGACTAATCGCAATGAATGCAACCTATCAATTTGGATGTTCATACTTGCAAATTGTAAAGTCACTATGATTATCACAATTGTAATATAAATGTGTATTCTCGCACCTACATGCCACCCTGATGGATATGCAAAAAGGTCAAGCCCAAGAGGGAAGACCAATGGGCGCCATGAGAGGTGACCCCAGACACCAAGCTCAGGAATGAGAAGGTGGTCTATGTTGCATGACTAAAGGGCACCATGAGAGGTGACCCCATGCACCAAGCTCGGGATTGAGAAGGTGGCCTTAAGTCAAACCCTAGAGAGGGTATTCCAGGGTTATGGAAAAAGTAGTGGAGATTGACACGTTGAAAACATAAATCGACTTGTTAATTACCTTGGTTGTGATAATTAGTTGTTAGCCATATTTGTGAACTTTTGGTTGTCCCCACATACCGGCATATTTCGATATGTTGACCAACGTTTTGTTTGTCGGTGTTTTAGGTACAAGATTGAAAAGGTCAAAGAGTAAAGTGGAACATGTGGAATTAAATAAGAATTAACGTACAAAGGAGGATTAGTTAGAATATACTCCATATGTGGATAGAACTAGACATTCAAGTTTTGAGAAAAAAAGGTATGCAAAGTTTTATTTTATACCAGATTTCAGTTTAGTTCGATAGAATTTCATAATTATTATTGATTAATCATTGAACCTTTGATCCTGTTAATTGGGATAATGGCTCAGACCTCTTGGTCTCCCTTAATTTGGGGTTACCGGGAGGTAGGGTCATTACATTTGGTATTAGAGCATAGGTTCCTCATTTAATCCTTAATAATTATATAATTTTACAAACTCTGTAGAACCCAAGGGAGTTATTAGAGGATTTTCTGAAAGACATAGGTGTCTAGAAAAGGATCACGTTTAGGGGCTAGCAAGATTTTCCTCCGCACTTCTAGTCAGAATACGAGGACTCCCAGATTTGTGTGACTTCCTGGCCAATGTCTCAGGATTTGACTCGAAATAAGATACCTTTAGGACTCTCTCATCTTGTTCATCCCTTCTCAACTCAAATGTTGTTAAGGATTCTAAGGTTTAGGGTTTTCTCTCTCTTCCTCACCCTCTTGAGGTTAGGGTATATATAATAAGTTTAAGAAATCCTCCACCAAATTAATTAAAAGCATGCAAATAAGATGTATTGGACATAAGCTTAATAGTTTAAGCGTAAACTAAAGAATAGTTGCATGCTTAGGGCGTATGACATGTGATGTCATACCCTCAGGAGAGACTTGAGGTTAGACCTTCTTGTCTGAAGGATGAAGTAGAGAGTTGATCTAAGAGGAAGAAACCTCCATTAAAGGTAGAGACCTGGAACATCCTCTGAGGATGATGCTCACCCTAG
This sequence comes from Alisma plantago-aquatica, assembly GCA_963693085.1. Taxonomy (NCBI): domain Eukaryota; kingdom Viridiplantae; phylum Streptophyta; class Magnoliopsida; order Alismatales; family Alismataceae; genus Alisma; species Alisma plantago-aquatica. The sequence continues at coordinate 693,488,424 of OY856409.1, forward strand.
CACTAAGTGGTGGTTAGAGAGAGAGATGGCATGATGATTTAGATGTCATGGTAGACCAGGTGTGTGGGTGGACATGTTGATGGATGCCCATGACAATATGATCCATGAGAGTTTGGGTGACCTAGTACCTTTGGCGACCCAACCCTGAAAAGGGTTGTGCATGTTAGAGCGAAGGATAGCTCCTTCAATGATGAGGTTAGTGAAGAACCTATAGAAACCCTATGGGCTTATATGGGCATGCATTAGTATCTACCCCGAGTACGTCAGTAGTGCGGGTAGTAGGTTGAAACCATGGCCCGGAGAGTATGTTGGATGGCTTATGGGATAAGCATAAAGATAATCTTGAGCGAACATAAGCTTCACCCATGTAGGGGTATGCTTGTGAGCTTGATCCTTCATGGAGAGAGGACCTCTAATAGAGAGTTTGTTTTGTAGGGTTAGCTCTAGAGAGAGGGAGAGCAGGACCCAAGAAAGAAGTATGGAAGCTTAGACTCTGAGACATGAGGAACAGTGGGAGTTGAGGATGATGCGGCCTAAGTGGATGATAGCGGTTGCCTCATGCATGATCCCTGGAGGTTGATGATATCTTGGTTTCCTTTAGAGGAACCAAACCCTAGAGGGAGGATGAGACTGTTGGTACCAATGTGCCTATGGTATAGGTGTTTACCTTCTGCGATGGAGAGAAGAGTTCCCGAGACCATGAAGAGGTTTAGTAACAAGTTGTGAAGCCTTACACTTAGTCATTTGTCCTTGAGGAGGACTCCACTCTGAGTTTTTTTCAAGTGGAATTGTGATAGGACATGCATGTTATACCTCTTACATGTTTGGCACGTGGTTAAAAGGTTGAGCATACAGTTGGACATCCAAAGAGTGAACCTAGGGTTCCTAGGCCTAAGAGGGGAAGTGGTGTACCTAATGCTCATGATTAGATTAGTGTTTCTATAGATTCGAGCATGGCACTCCTCGTGTTCAGAGGAAAGGGGAATCCCCTTAAGTCTAAGGTATGTTTGATGAACCCCTCCCAACTAAGTTGGTGACATGGGAAGTTATGTTCTTGGTCCAATATTGAGGAATGAGAACAAGTATGACCTAGCATGGTTTAGTAGGTGGTCTTCTTATGCCTTAGTAGCTTGCTAGGGCTAAGAATGCTCATGTTGAAGTAAACCCTAGGAATAAGGACGTTTGTGACCTTTATTATCAAGATGTAGTTTCCTCCCATCCTGGGAGAGGGACCCTTTTGTAGGGTGTATACTAGTTTGTTGGTTTTGAGGTAACCTAAAGAGGTCTCATAGAATCTTGAGAAGCTAAGTGAAAAGTATGTAGTATGAGAATGAACCTGTAGACCCATAGATAACAATCTCTAAGGGCATGTGGATGTGTTACCATGGATGTAACCAGTATGGGGCCTGAATAAGGTAGGCATGTCACCATGACCCCTATGAAAGGATGAAAGTCGGCCTAGGTATGCAGAGAGAGATGTTGGAGACTTGGGTAAGGTTCTAAGTTGGACATGTACTATAATGGAATCCTAAGTCTATCCTAGGGTCGGGTAGGAATAAGACCAATGGAAGTAGGAGTTGCCTAATTCCCTAGTTGCACATGACCATAGGGTCGGGAGGTAACATCTATCATTATCTGAGGGCCATGAGTTAGGAAATGATCACCTTCATGAGCTCATGGGACCCAAAGGGTAGATGAGGAGGGCACTCTCTGGATGCATAAGGGAAGAGGGATGACCCCAAAAGTGTCGGCACCCTATAGACCTAGAGGAGATGACCAGGGATTGTATGGTGACCCAAGTAGGTTCGAGACCAGTTTTTCATGGAAGTAACCTTGATACCAAGATGATCGTGATGTAGAGACATATGTTGCACATTTCAACTTAGATTTGAAGGTGTACTGGCAACGTGGGAAGTACCATCTCTACTCTTGGAACAGGAAGAACTCTATATTTGGACTGCAACCAAATGCTTATTTCCTCTGGTTATGGGAGTGAGAGATAGGACAGTACGCATACCATACACCAGGGATAAAGATGATGTGAGTGGAAATGTTGCTAGGAGGTATGAGGACAAAGATGATAACATATCATCGTGGAGTGAATGATCCAGGGATGGTTTACAAACATTAAGAGAACTAAGTTAGTCATCTTATGAGGATGTTTTTATCGTGAGCTGTGTGTAATTTTTGAGTCATACAAGGTTGAGTTCAAAAACCAAGAGGATGAGCTCAAAGTTTCTTGATGAAGATAGACTTAGAGTTTGAGATGAGATGATAGGTGGAATACATGGAGGTGTATGTCTTCAACATTACCTTATACCTAAGGATGTGAAGTGGTAATGGATGCTTTGGTTGAGATGCAACTACCTAGTTTAGCTAGAGGCTAGAAGAGGTTGTTAGGCTAGCGCTAAGTTTAAAAAAGAGAAAAGTTTGGCTAACACCCATATGTAATGATATCGGTTGATCAAGTTAGTAGTTGTTTGGTTAGCCAGCCTAGGCCTTGATGCAATAAAAGGATGGTGGTAGAACCTCCGATGCACTTCATTGGAAAGGAAGGTGATGAAACCTCGACTAGAGTGTTTTAGGGTTTCTGAGGATCGGCCTTAAGAAATCATGTCATACAAGAGATCATGATACATGTGGTACTACTAAGATAGTAAGTTGCAGTAGTACTTTGGATACCTAAGATGAAGTTACATGTGGCTTGTCGCCATGCATGACAGGAGGTGAAGGACGAACACCAGTAACCCAATGAGTTGATATAGTCGATAAAGAGTCCCTGAGAGGGAATGGGAGTTCATCACTACAGATGTTGTGGTAAGTCTCCCTGGACCAAGGAAGGTCAAGATGCAATATGGGTTATGGTAGATAGCCTTACCTAGATGACAAGAGAAAGAAAGAATACTATCAAGGGACAGATCCGGTTGAACTACATATGAGTGAGATATGGTTCAACTACACCATGATGCGAGTTCAAAAGTTCTTGAGTATAACCTAAAGATTCGCTTCCATGCGGTGGAAGTAGGTACATAAAGGACTCGATATTAGTACGGTTTATCACCCCTAACTAATGGTTAGTATGATCCAGACTAGAGGGTCTGATGAGATCATGTGTGCTTGTTCAGGGTGATACATGAAGACAGTTCTTGTACTCTGTAAAATGTGATGATAACCACCATAGCTAGAATTGGGATGTAAAGAAGCTTTGTAAGATAGGTTGTGTCGGTCATCACTTCATTAAGATGACGTTGGTGAAGGGACCTTGCGAAGGTCAAGAAAGGACCACAGTGCGTGCAAATGAAGTCGCTTTGATCGTGCAATGACTGAGAGAGAGCCCAGGGATGACATGAGTCATGAGCTGATGCAAAGCAGACTGACATGGAGTTCACTGTGGGAGAGCAAGTGATGTGAAATATGACCCCTCTGAGCTATAGCTGAGAAAGTTGAATCCCAAATACATGGGTCCATTTGATATGGATTGGTGGAGATGGTAAGGTTTAGCCTTACCCCTCAGGATAACATGATGCATGATGTGTTCCACGAGTTCGATCTAGAGCACTATGTGAGGTACCCAAGCCATGTGCTGAGACATGAACCTATTCAGCTTTGTGAGAGGCTGAAATGTCCTGAGTCACCTATGAGGGTATGATATACCAATGTGAGAAAGAACTTAGATAAAAGAACATGAGATGATGAAGTTTCTTTGGAAGCACCATGGATAGGGTAAAGCCACATAGGGGCCAATGATGGACATAGAAAAGTTTTATCCTGAATTGTTTGTTTGCTTGATGGAATTTTGAGGACAAAATTCTTATAAGAGGGGAGGGATGTAACAACCTCAATTTTGCATATGTTTTCATAACTGAAATATAATGATTTTGTGAATTTGGGCTTAATTAAAAAGGTTGTATGTTTTGCTTCAAAGAATGGGTTTCTTTGCAAATATTCATTGGGATAGGAATTTTGTGATTCCTATTATTATATTAATCTAATAATGGATATAAAAGAGAAGAAAAGAAGAAAAGTCCAAATATTAGAAAAAGATACAAGATAATGAATATTAAGTAAAGTATTGATAATAAATACTTGGAAATATCTAGAAAGTGGCATTAATGGCCACAATTGAGTAAAATTCATTTACATATGATTTCTAATAAAAGAAATATGAAAAGAGGAAAAAGGAAATAAAAGATAAAAAGAAATCCTTTAAAAGAAACCTTTTAATAAAGAAATAAGTAAGATAAGGGGAAATGAAGTTTCTAGATGCATCTAGAAGGATAATAAGTATCCTTAAAAAAGGAATTTCTAAATATTAGGATTTCTTGGGTTTGAAGGAGTCCAAGTTGCAAGATAATAAGTGAAGAAAGAGAAAAGATGTGAGAAATAAGCTTAATTGAGTAATATCTTGCACCTAAAGAAAAGGCACGTTTTATTTTAGATAGTGAGCCTAAATTTGGCAGAGAGGTGGATTAAGTCATTATTAAATTTCCCTCAAAATTTGGAATTAATTGGATAATTGGTCTCAGAGTTGTGATTTTTACAAAAACTCCTAAAGTGGAAAGGGTAAAGGAAATATATATTAAATGTCACAATTGTTTCCAAATCTTTTTGGGTGCATGGTGGATGCTCTTTGATTTAGATCAGGAAAAGGAAAAATGTAAACCATGGAATTGAATCCTTGAATCCCCTTCCCTAATCCACTAGGACTCTTAGAGAGTGGATAATCATTTTTGGGAGATCAAATCGGACTGGATAACCCCCTTTGGTGCCCCTATTTCATGTGGAATTGGGACATTCCCCAAAGAGAAGTGGGAGCCAGAATCTACAATGATTTGGATCTTATGGAATTGTCTATATAAGGAAGGAGGACCCCCTATGATGCATACACATTGTCTTAAACCCAAATCAGAATCAAGGGACTCCTCTCTGTTCTGTTTCATTTCCCCCACTGCCGGGCAGCAGGTGCCATGTTCTACATTTCTGTCTGCCAGCCATCTTCTAGTGGAGCCACCACAATGAAGATCATTGACCACCGATGGGTCAAGTAGGTCTGACGGGTCTGGGCAGTGTCAAGGGCAGTGGAGTTCTCGTCGCCAAGGCTCGAGAGCATGGAGTCAACTCGGAGGGTTGATGGTGGACCAATAGGTCGCAAATAGGGGAAGAGGCGGGGGGTTGAGGGTGACGACCATGAGTTGCTTCCCTACCCTGGGCATGTGAAGGCCCCAAGCTAGGCAGCGCTGTGTCTGCCCTTTGGCACCTTCGTGGTATGATATGAGGGTAGGAGAGGCTACTGTTGCGGAGGAGGTGTGGTGCCTTGTTTTCTCGCTAAAATAGGGGAGTTTTCCCCCTTTCCGCGCGGCGTCCACGTGAGGACGAGGAAGATAGGAAGACCGGATCCAAGTTTCTGGGTAATCGGACTCAAGAAGAGATCCACGAGCAAGGTATTGCAAGAAAAGGAAATCAAAGTACATGTGGCGCTCTCCGATTGGCCAAAGGTATTTTATCTTGCAAAATTAGTAACTAATAATTGGTAACTCAGATTAAAGAGTATTATATATCAAAATTGATCAGAAAAATGCGAGGAATGCAATAAAAATGTAATTGGAGCCTAATTCTACTTACAATTCAAAGAGTATGTAAAGATGCTATATTTAATGGTTTATCTAATGAAAATCATTTGGGAAGGGTTATATGGATGTTTAAATTTGATATTAACCTATTATTAATAAAAAGGACAAATTAGATCCAAAAGGATGATATTTTGTACATGGGTACATGATAATGCTTTAATGGGCCTTGAAACCCTAATTTTGATAATTATGACTCTTAATGGTTTTAATTGTTTAAATTCATGAATAAAGCTGAGATATGATAGTTCTAAGCTATTTCAAGTATAAAAGTTCTTAGTTGTGTATAAGTACCCTTAATTTGGTAATTAAGGTTTTCTAGTAGATAAAGGTGGAATTAATGATAAATAGAGTTCATATATGAATTGAACAATAATGAAATATGAGTTTTCAATTTGAAAGAAGCCAAAGATGATAATTGGCCTTAATGATCGTGTCATGACTTAAAAGGTTAAAGATGGTAGTTTTAGTGTAAAAGAGGCACAATAGAATTAATTGACATTCAATTGTGCCTATGATGTTGAAATTAGGGTTTGTGGACTAAAAGAGCATTAAAAGGGATAAATGCATAATGAAGGCTAAAACCCTAATAAAACCTAAATTTGGCCTAGAAATCATAAGGTGGAATCCAAGTCGATCTTGAGAATGTTTTGGATAAAACAATAACACTTGGATGTTATGCCTTTATTTCAACATATTGTTGATTGCTTGTTTGATTGTTCTTGAATGTTATTGCTTGGACATCAAGTTGCTCTGGATCAGGTATGTGGTTAATTATGATTAATCGCATTAGTTTCCCAAAGGTTTTTTGAATGACTAATCACATTGAATGCAACCTATCAGTTTGGATGTTCATACTTGCAAATTATAAGTCCCTATGATTATCACAATTGTAATATAAATGTGTATTCTCACACCTACATGCCACCCTGATGGATGATGCAAAAAGGTCAAGCCTAGGAGGGAAGACCAATGGGCACCATGAGAGGTGACCCCAGACACCAAGCTCAGGAATGAGAAGGTGGTCTATGTTGCATCATGACACGCTTTTTACGTGCGTAGAAACGCAAGTGTACGCGTCAATGTAATATAGGCCTTTGTGAGGCCCGAGTCGAACTCAGGGACACGTGAATTATCGGAGACTACTACTAACTACTCGCAATCAGCTAGACCAGTTAAAGAGTTGGAAGTTGTTGTAAAATTAAAACAAAATAAAATGAAACAAAACAAAATAATCAATTAAAGGTTTAGTTTAATCAATTCAGGTGGAGATCTTTAGGATTGTGGTTTCACCGCGGGTTATCATTATATGAATTTCTATATAGTCACTCAGATTTATCTCTCTATCCGGGTAGTGGCATGTAGTCAGAATTGCCCACTATCGTAGTAAAATTCACTAACTATGTTTAGGTTGGTTCCACCGTCGTAGTAACCTATACCCTAAACTAGGTGCATTAATATCGACCTCTGGGTATCCACCATTAACCTTACACCACCTTGTTCAAGGGATTTGTCAATTAATGTGAAATTCGTCTCTTTTCAACCGTTAATCCTTCTTTCAAAGTAATTAAGGGCATTAGATTATTATTATGTTGATCAAGCATAACAATATAATTGAGAAAATGAATTCATACCACGGATTTAAGAGATTAATGATGAATTACTATGATAAAATTGTCATACAATGCTTCCCCGAGCTACTCCCAGTCCTAAAGATAAAGGGGATTAGCCCCGCATGTTCATCTCAAAGCAAAACATGGTAGAGAAAAAGGGAAACATGGGAAAAAACGTGATTGAATGGTGAAACCCCTGAACGGAGAATATCCAAGTGTTCCTTGGCGTAGAATACGCGTTCTCCCACCTTTCGGTGGTGGAAAACATCTTCTTCGGCGTCCGGAACATCTAGGGTGTGATTCTGGGCTCTGTTCTTCTCTCCACCTTTTCTCCAGACGTGTGTGGCGGCTAACGACGTGATAGATTGCTCTTGGCCGCCGTCATTAGGTATAATCACCGAGTTAGGTCACCAAAATATCACAGCCGTCGGATTTGGATCGATCTAAAGCAAACTTGTATCGACCATGCACTGTATCGGCCGGTCTCCTTTTCTTTTCTTTGTCGCGACTGATGCTAACTCGATACCATCGACGAGGGTCGATGGTATCGACTCTCTTAGGCATCGCTTTTATCTTTTTCCATCGCCGAAGCTCCTCGTGTCGATAGTATCGACTTTAGGGTCGATAGTATCGACTTTAGGGTCGATAGTATCGACTGTCTTCTCGCCAGCAACATGATGGTGTCTCGATACCATCAACTTCTGTGTCGATAGTATCGACTCTATGATACTCCTTGTGGCTGGCAACCTGTGGTCTCGTCGATAGTATCGACCACTGTCGATGGTATCGACAGCAGCAGATATTCGTTTTTCTTGAAATTGCAACACAAAACCACATAAGCCGAAATAAAACATATTATTGTACTCATTTATGCTTAAAATACCAAAATAAGGGAGATTTGACATAGAGAAGGATCATAGACCAAAGTAGATGAATTATGCAATATTAACCACAAAAATGACCAATAAATTCATAAAACACAAGTAAAATGTACCTATAGATGCGACTCAAAATCATCGCATCAAACTCCCCTAAGCTTGAACATTTCTCACCCTTGAGAAACAAAACCTTAGAATAGAATTGCTAGGGTCAACTAAAGAACAGATCATCACAACAAACATCACCATATGATCCCCACCGGACATTCACATTCCGGCCCTCACTAACCACGGAATGATAATTACCCTAAAGGCGACAGTAATCATCCATAAAAGATATCCACCTCAAAATTGATGAACACTATCATATAAGGTAATTAACATAATAAAATTCGCCGGTTCAAACTATGTGCATCTTGTGATCTCCTATTCTACATTGCTCACCCTAACTACCATCTACATGGAAGCAGCTCTCCTGATATTCACAAGTGAGGAGAAAATCACGGTGGCCTACCAATTCGAGCAACGGGTGGATGGCATGGGTGGCTAATGGAAGAAATGGAAGCATTATACGGTTTCAATATGCATAAAACAAAATGACCTAAATTATGTTTTAGCACATGAAAATGCCCTAATGCCTATAATTGGGTGGAATGATGCATGCACTACATCCCTTCTCAAGATGAAAAGGAATATCTAACTGAGCTACATCATGTACTTATTCTTCTTAAAATGCAGTGAAAAACATGTTCCTTTCTCCCTCTCATTCCTAATTACTTCTCAATTCTTTTTTTTTCATTTTCATATTTTTCTTCTCTTTTTTTCTCTCTTTTAAGGCCCTTTATATCAGCAAATGACAATGAATAATTGGTTGGGCTTACTTTTTCTACATAGCTCAAAGATTTGAATTATTTAGAAGGTATGGAACAAGTTAATCACCCTTAATGGGTCATAATAAATAAGATACATGATGTACAATATGCATAAAAATTATGAATGCAGCTAAATGACACACACCTAAGGATAATGTGCATGTATAACTATTCAAAATTTTTCATTTTCATGCAAACATATGAAAGTGGTTGCCATGAAAGACCTATCTACATGAGATGCAATCAAAATGTTAAAACCATAAAGTACTTCCAATTCTTATGGTGGATTGTGAAAAACAATGAGGTGGAAAGATCACAAGACTAATTGACTAAACCTTTGAAAATTATTATGTGTCCCTCCTTACTGACCTGTGTAGTAGTTAAGAGGTTTCTATCTCTTACTTAAAATTAGAGTCTCATTATCATTTGGTCAGTTTAGGCTCACACAACCAATTCCATACATTTCATGAATCATTAGGAATGTACAGTTGTGATTTTTCTATTTTAGAGTTGACAAAACCAATCATTTTCTTAAGTTATGTGCTCAAAGTTGAACACCACAAGCTTGTGAACACTCAATTTTTTTTAATTTTCCCTTAATTCCCATGTACAAGCCATTGAGATGACACAAGACTTAAGACATACACAATTACACTAGATAAAGTGTGGATCCTACAAACAAACTAAGATTACAAAAATGAAATGACAAGAAACAAAACAATAAAAATGAAAAAGTAAGAAAACCAAAAGATAGATCTGCTCAATCTTCCTTTTCATGATCTCCTCGTAAATCTTCCGAACCTCCACAGAAGGATGAATGATCCGCGGATGCAGAATAGATGTGATCGGTGGAGGAACGAACTCTGGGATCTCCATTGGATTCGCCCGGGAAGAGGACGTTCCAGCAACATGCATCATTGTCATAGAAGAGAAGAAAGATTAGAAGAAGGAGCTTGGTGCAGGTCGGAGAAGGAAATCTCCGCTTGGTGAAGAACGTGCTCCTGTGGTGCTCGTCATCGGGCTCGGATTGCTCTGGAAGACGCACGACACAAGTAGAGGAAGAGCTCACTAAAGGTGTGATGTCATATGATGACAAACACTCCCTTATATAACTGACGACGGCACTGCTGTGCGACCGTCGATACCATCGACGCGGGTCAATGGTATCGACCTCTGCTTAGGCCAACACCCTCGCGAGGCCCGGCTTCCGCCTTCTGCCTGTAATTGGGTCGATACCATCGACAGGCCTGTCAATGGTATCGACTTCACTGAGACAATTTTCATCTGAATATCTCCAGAGATCTCGATAGTATCGACACCCTTGTCGATACTATCAACATTGTTTTGCGATCAACCTGTTGGTATGTCGATACCATCGATGAGGCCGTCGATAGTATCGACGCAGTGAGATTTCTGTAGCCGCCAACCTATACCCAACTCGATACCATCGACATAAGGGTCGATGGTATCGACTCTACCTCAGTACTGCACATAAAGCAAACGATCACAATATATTTTTTTTACACTAAATACAAAATCAAATCAAATCAAAGTACAAATGTGAAAGAACTAACTAAGCTACCAATGGCTGGGTTGCCTCCCAACAAGTGCCCTTATTTAACATCTTAGGCTAGACGACATTAAGCTCACCAACTTGGAGCTTTGGAGAGTGTTCCCAGGGTATCACGCTGTAGTTTGAACTCAACTCGATCCTGGCCAATCCCCAATGTCAAAGTACCTCTCCCAATGGCAGTGACAACATCGGCCATCGCTTGAAACGGCCTACCTAATAGCATCTCACAACTTACAAGTTGTGGCATGTCCATGACGACGAAATCCACCGGAAAGATGAACCTGTCTACCTTGATGAGTACATCCTCGCATACTCCGTATGGCTTTACAATGGACCCATCCACCAACTCAATCGTTGTCGCTGATTTCCTTATTTCCTTCAACCCAAGCTTTTGAAATGTAGATAGTGGCATAAGATTAATGTAGGCGCCCGAATCACACTGTGCTTGTAGAAAATGTTGATCGCCTATAGAACATGGAATATAGAAGCCTCATGGGTCTTTCCTCTTCTATTGTAAACTCCCGTGGATGATTGAGCTCACCATCTCATTCACCTGGCAAATGTCTGCGTCTTTGATCCGCATCTTCTTGGTGATGATTTCTTTGATAAACCTCCCATATGCGGGAATCTGCTCTATCATTTCCACTAACGGAATATTGATATGGAGTTTTATGAACATCTCTAAGAACTTCCTGTAATGTCTATGTACTTTCTTCGATTTCGTACTGTCCGGACAAGACTCAACTACCTCTTTTAGATGCTTATGAGGTGGCGCATATGGGCTTTTCGGGACAAGCTCCCCTAAGCTTGTTTCAATGACTCCCTCTGGCGTAGACTTTGGTAGATCATCTTTGACTGGTGTAACTTGTAGTGGCACCTCTCTCGAAGTGGACGTAGCTTCACCTTGACACATGGCCTTCACCTGCTCCTCTTGCCTAGGTGCGGGCGCGGCCGCGATGTGCTCTTGGCAGATTTTTCTGAATGGACAACATCCGCCCGGTAGTCCATAATGACTGTGAGGATACAGTATTCTTGGTGTAGCCTCCGTATCAAAAATCATTTTGCTTTTGTCTTGGACCTCCACCACCGGGGGCTCTGCCTCAGAAATCACAGATATATATTTCACTTGATGATGTGCTTGAACAACATCTGCATTCCCATCCTGTCTTTGTTGATTTGTATGCTTCATGGCCGCCACTTCATTGGAAATTTGGGTCACAGTCGTCTCTAGTTCCCTCATTTGTGCTCCATGACTTTGCAATGTCTGCCCAAATTTATTCAAAATCTCACCCTGAGACTGTAACTGCTTGGCGAATGTACTCATCATCTCTTGATTTTGTTTCACCACCTAGCTAAGCAATTCATTATTCTTTTCATCTAGGCTAGGCTGCATCTTTTGAAAATTTTGTTCCTTCCTCCAATCATAATTGTTATTTCTATATCCTTGTTGATGCATATACTTTGCATGTGCTTCATCATCAGACCCATTGTCCTCTTTCTCTAGGAGCTTCTTGGATATAAGATCCAACTTGTCATTAAGCGCTTTGATGGCCCTTGCTTCATGTGTAATGCCAACCTGCTCGGGTGCATCTCTTTCACCCCAAGACTACTTTTTGGACATGTTCCTTAGAATCTCCCAACACCTTGTGCCTGTGTTGTTCAAAAAGAAACCAGAACCTGCTGAGTCCAAATTGCTCCTATCATGTTCATTTAGGGCGAAGTAGAAAATTTTAGCTTGCTTCTCCTTGTCTAAGTCGTGATGTGGACACTTCCTCAGCATGATCTGGAAGCGCTCCCAAGTTTCAGAGTATGTTTCACCGGCTCGTTGGCTGAAGTTGTGTATCTTCCTCACTAGATCGTTTGTCTTTTCAGGCGAGAAGAACCTCTCAAAGAACACCTCAACCATGTGATCCCAAGATTCAATGTACTCATCATCCTGATTGTGCAGCCATTCCCAAGCATTGCCCGCTAAAGAACTGGGAAAAAGTTTTAGGTAGAGTGTCTCTTGCGGGAACCTGTCAATCTTTATCATATTACAATTTTCCACAAATGTGCCGATGTGGGTCACCGGATCCTCATTTTTAAGTCCATGGAAAGCCTGCGATTTGACCAACTGAATAAGCCCTGGATCAATCTTGTAACTGGGTATGTTGATAGCTTGTTTCTTCATTGGCCCCTTCTGTGCAGAAGAAGAAGAAGCCTTAATCCTTTCCCAAATCGTTTGCTCCTCATTTTCTGCTCCGTCACCCATTATTACTTTACTAGTACCTGAAATTTCAAATGGTAGTGTATGAACCGGTACTAATAATTAAAACAATGAATAAGATTTGCAATTCAGTTCAAAAGATGAAAAAAAATTACAGGAATTAAAAGTGGCCTAGTGTGGCCACTCGCAGCACTCGTAGTGCTAAAATTCACCATTTCCCCAACAACTGTGCCAAAAACTTGACACGCTTTTTACGTGCGTAGAAACGCAAGTGTATGCGTCAATGTAATATAGGCTTTTATGAGGCTCGAGTTGAACTCAGGGACATGTGAATTATCGGAGACTACTACTAACTACTCGCAATCAGCTAGACCGGTTAAAGAGTTGGAAGTTGTTGTAAAATTAAAAGAAAATAAAATGAAACAAAACAAAATAATCGATTAAAGGTTTAGTTTAATCAATTCAGGTGGAGATCTTTAGGATTGTGGTTTCACCGCGGGTTATCATTGTATGAATTTCTATATAGTCACTCAGATTTATCTCTCTATCCAGGTAGTGGCCTGTAGTCAGAATTGCCCACTGTCATGGTACAATTCACTACCTATGTTTAGGTTGGTTCCACCTTCGTAGTAACCTATACCCTAAACTAGGTGCATTAATATCGACCTCTGGGTATCCACCATTAACCTTACACCACCTTGTTCAAGGGATTTGTCAATTAATGTGAAATTCGTCTCTTTTTAATCATTAATCATTCTTTCAAAGTAATTATGGGCATTAGATTATTATTATGTTGATCAAGCATAACAATATAATTGAGAAAATGAATTCATACCACGGATTTAAGAGATTAATGATGAATTACTATGATAAAATTGTCATACAATACTTCCCTGGGCTACTCCCGGTCGTAAAGATAAAGGGGATTAGCCTCGCATGTTCATCTCAAAGAAAAACATGGTAGAGAAAAAGGGAAACATGGGGAAAAACGTGATTGAGTGGTGAAACCCCTGAACGGAGAAGATCCAAGTATTCCTTGGTGTAGAATACGCATTCTCCCGCCTTTCGGTGGTGGAAAACATCTTCTTTGGCGTCCGGAACGTCTGGGGCATGCTTCTGGGATCCGTTCTTCTCTCCACCTTTTCTCCAGACGTGTGTGGCGGATAATGACGTGATAGATTTCTCTTGGCTGCCGTCATTAGGTATAATCACCGAGTTAGGTCGCCAAAATATCACAACCGTCAGATTTGGATCGATCTAAAGCAAACTTGTATCTGACGGTGTCGATACTATCGACGCGGGTCGATAGTATCGACCCTGCACTGTATCGGCTGGTCTCCTTTTCTTTTCTTTGTCGCGACTGATTCTAACTCGATACCATCGACGAGGGTCGATGGTATTGACTCTCTTAGGCGTCGCTGAAGCTCCTCGTGTCGATAGTATCGACTTTAGGGTCGATACTATCGACTGTCTTCTCGCCAACAACCCGATGCTGTCTCGATACCATCGACTTCTGTGTCGATAGTATCGACTCTACAATACTCCTTGTGGCTGGAAACCTGTGGTCTCGTCGATAGTATCGACCACTGTCGATGGTATCGACAACAGCAGATATTCATTTTTCCTGAAATTGCAACACAAAACCACATAAGTCGAAATAAAACATATTATTGTACTCATTTATGCTCAAAATACCAAAATAAGGGAGATTTGACATAGAGAAGGATCATAGACCAAAGTAGATGAATTATGCAATATTAACCACAAAAATAACCAATAAATGCATAAAACATAAGTAAAATGTATCTATAGATGCGACTCAAAATCATCGCATCACATCACTAAAGGGCACCATGAGAGGTGACCCCATGCACCAAGCTCGGGATTGAGAAGGTGGCCTTAAGTCAAACCCTAGAGAGGGTATTCCAGGGTTAGGGCAAAAGCAGTGGAGATTGACACATTGAAAACCTAAATCGACTTGTTAATTACCTTTGTTGTGATAATTAGTTGTTAGCCATATTTGTGAACTTTTAGTTGTCCCCACATACCAGCATATTTCGATATGCTGACCGACGTTTTGTTTGTCGACGTTTTAGGTAAAAGATTGAAAAGGACAAACAGTAAAGTGGCACATGTGGAATTAAATAATAGTTAACGTACAAAGGAGGATTAGTTAGAATAGACTCCAGATGTGGATAACAGTAGATATTCAAGTTTTGAGAAAAAAAGGTATGCAAAGTTTTATTTTATACCAGATTTTAGTTTAGTTCGGTAGAATTTCATAATTATTACTGATTAATTATTGAACCTTTGATCATGTTAATTGGGATAATAGCTCTGACCTCCTGGTCTCCCTTAATTTGGGGTTACCGGGAGGCGGGGTCGTTATAGTTCCCTTACCCCTACCTAATCAAAAGAAGTTGTCTGTAACAAATGTGAAATACAATTCCAATATATATTAAATATGAAAACATTGGTTAGACAAGTCCTAGGGTAAACATGTAAAGTCAAGGAAGGTACATTGAGAGAAATGTAGTAATGGTTGTGCAACTAAAGTATATAAGACCTATGGCCATCATGCGACCACCAAGTCTAGAAAAGAAGGGTGTGTGCAATGTCCCAATTTTCATAAGTAATTTAAACCTCAGGATATGGATTTTGTTAAATATATATATCTAAGGTCCTTAATGTAAAAATAACACGAAATCATAATATTTATAATGAAGTGAGGAAAATAGAAGGAAACTCAAAATCTATTTTCTCTTTCATATATGCTATAATGTGTTACAATTATCTCAAATTGTGATAATTAGTTTTCCTCGTCATTTTTCTCTCCCCTACTATTTGGGATGTTAGATTGAAATAAAAGAGAAAGATAAAAGTGAATTTGAATTCGAAAATATTACTTGAATAAGAAGTTTCATTTCCTTTTTATAGATTTTAACAAAAAAGCAAAATATTATTATTCTTTATTGCTCTCTCCTCCAATATAGTTTCTCCAAAAGGCATAAAAAGATATCGAAGTGATAATTATTGTTAATCTCATACATGGACTCAAAGAAATAATTATGTAAAGTTTGTTCATATCATCTAAATCTTTTAAAGCATAAAATTAAAGTAAATGACCAATATAGAAATTATGAAAAAATGATATGCAAAACCTAAATCCTATTGGATGGGAAGGATCTTGACTACCTAATTATATTGTGTTGTAATTTGTTTTTTTTTACTTATTTTGACCCCTAAACCAATTAGGAAAGGTTGGGATATATTTTATATAGGAAATAAATAAACATTCAATAAATGCATGTTTAACTCTATCGTCCCATATTTTACTCTTGGCACATGTTATATTTATTGCTTACCTTTTTCTCATGTGCATATGATGGTTAATATTTAATCAAGATTTGATCTAATGGCCTTCACATCATCTCTTTCCTCTAACATTTTTTTTGAAAGAAACCAATCTAGCAATGATACCTACCTCAATTCCATTTTGTCTCATCTATGCATCTTTTCACAAGATTTCTTTGCCAACAAATTTGTCTCTCTTCCATTTCAATCAAGCCCTCACTCACCTTACCTAATGGACTATGGATGAAAAGCCCAAACTGGTGTTCTATTCCCCTCTCCTCCATGGAATCACATACACTACCACAACCCTCCCCTTGCCTACATAAAAGAACTATGAGCACTTCCAATGCTCACACCTTCCTCCTCCACTTCCGATTGAACCTCCATTGTTGTCAAACCCCCTGACCTACTCGATCTTGTTCATGCCTCTCCTTAGTCATATGTGCCTCCTTTGGTGCAATTGACCATCTAATAAGACTCAACTTATACCATTCTTTATGTTTGCATTGATACTTTGCCTTGTATTTCCCCCATCCTCCATACCCTATAGTTGGGTTTGAGGCCTTCTTCGGAGCCTATCACCATGGATCCTCAGTGGACCACTGGACAAGTCAACCATAGTTTTGGTTTTGTGAGATATCAAGGAATATTTTCTTATGCCTAGCTTCATCTTATTTCCTCGACATCTTTATTTCCTAGATTCAAGTTCCCTTTACCTGTTTGCTTTGTTCTCCAGTGAACCAATGCACACCAGTACATTTTCTTCATGAAATGGCACCCTGATCTTTGATTAGATTTACAAATGCATTGTTCTAGTTTTCATGTCCCATTCATAAAAGATTCCTCATTATCTTGTCTTCCCAGTGGTGTTTTATCCATATCCAAGAGAAGTTGGAGCTACAGTGCACGCCAGAGCCCAAAGACTAGCTCATTGGTTTCAGGCTGGTATGAGGAAGCATCTAGAAATTTTGTGTTCATAGTTGATCATTGAATCTTGATATTTGATCAAAGTTCTCATCTCTAGAAATGCACCTCCTGCCATTACCGAAGGGAGAAGAAACTTGGTCATGAAATGACAATGGTGTTCCTATGTCACACCCTAATTTTTCTGGAACCTAAAAAGTACATGATTAAGTTATTGATGAGATCAATATAGGATAGATTTGTGGTTACACTAAGGTTCCACCCGATTTTCATGGTACTTGAATAAAAGGGAAAAAACATGTGGAATTGGGTCTTTGTGCAATTTGGTTAATTTTTGTAACATCCTCAAACTTGGTAATTTCATATTTAATGTGATGACACAAGTGAAAATCAAAGTTGAACTATGAAAGAAATATAATGATTGTAGTTTATGGTTTGAGCCATAGACCTAGTTTAGGTCTCCCTATTATGTAAGTAAAGTCATAATCATCAAATGTATCATAAGGCACCTTCAATTGAGAAATTATGTCTATTCAAAAGATTAATTTTGTAATGAGGATATGATTAATCCTATCAATCATTTTCTAGATCAAGAAAAGGGTCATCGTCCTAGGGCCTGAATTCAAGCCCAATACGGATGATTAAGGTTTTTACATGGGTCCTTGGAGTACAAAATTGGGAATGAAGTGTTTTCTGTAGATGCATAATTGAAATATAAGATTATAGGAAAAGTTTCAAACAATTTTGAATTACCTAATGGTCTAGGTAATAAATTTAGTCATTATTCAATTTTTACTCAAAAAGTAGATTTGGTGTGTTTATCCATTTAGTTTTTCCCTAATTATTTTCCCAAATAAAGGTGATGGAAAGATAATATTTATTTCAAAATTTGGGATTCAATGGGATTAGAATGTGGGTTTTATAATTATTTCTTTGATTTGGTCTTTTATCAAAAAAAAAAAGGGGCGCCCCCTATCCGCGGACTGGAGAGTCGTGGCCCCTATTTCACAAAACCCAAATAGAGATATTAAGGGGGAAGGATCTCACGAGTAATATCATGGATCAAAGGCTATAAAAGCCTCATTTTGTAGAACTAGGGGGTTCAACGAGTTCGTATCTAGGGTTTTGGTCAAAATCGTGGGATAGTGAAGGAGATCAAAGAAGAAGAAGAAAGGGAGTGTCTCCAGCGGAGGCTATGAGGATTGTGTTTCATGTTTTTTGTTCTTGATCATTCCTTTGACAAATGAGGTGTTGCCCTAGTTGATGGCGCACAAGAGAAGCTATTTAAGGTTTGATCACAGATCTATTAGGCCTGAGCGGTGAGATTGAGCTCGTTGTCGAAAACCTAGGTGGCAACGACATGCGTTGGGAGAAGTAGGGGTCCCTTTCCCCTTCGGGTCTGTGGGTGAAGGAGAATGTCAATCCAATTGGATTTGTGACCAATTTAGGAATAGAAGAGAAGGGGTGCTTCTATATAGGCCTTTTGGATTCCAAATTGACGGCTGAGATTGATCCAAACTAAGGTACTTTCAAAAATTCATATTTTGGGATAGGAAACTTAGTTATTAGCAAACCAGGTATCTATGGAAATCTAATGATGTCTACTATGTCAAAAAAGTAAATTGATATAGTATCTTAGATGTTTGATTATTATTATTATTATTTGATTACTAAAACATATGGGATTTCTGTCTTTTGAACATTAAAAATAGCAACCGACTTCCATAATTAATGAATATTTACTTAAGGTGTATTTTGATATTCAAACATGATTCCAAATCCCGATCATGGTGATTTGTAGTTTATCAAGATTTTTTATGTAAACCCTAATATGCATATTTAGGTATTTCACCCATGAGTTGACTATTAAACGACATGATATTTTTATATGGACTCAGTATACTGTATGATTAGTGCTTCTAAGGTTTTTCATAGTTTCATATATAACTGTAGTAGTATTTAGTTTTTGGGCCTAAGTGGCCATTGTTTAAGGTGATTAATGATTATTTATTACACAACATGTGATTTTTTATGCCTATTTAGTATGCAAAATGATTTTAATTATATTTTCATTTAATAACTAAGTTAGTAAGAGCAGTATATGCGAGTGTGTTTGAGGTTTTCTCTTGATATATGATGTATGTACTCATATATGAGAGCATAAGATGCTTTTTGGTTTATATGGATGTACAACTATATGTATGTTATATAATGTGTGACTTTGGTATAATTTTATGTTTCTAAATTTGTAAAGTAGGTTACCTCAGAATTTGATTTTGACAAAATTAGAATCCTAATTTAGTATATAAGGGTAGGATGAAGGGGTTTGAGATTTAAGAATGGAAAAGGTAAAATGTACTTGTACTTATAGAACTTTGATGTCCAGGGGATTAGGTCATGAAACAAGGAATCCAGACTATGTTAAGGATCTCTTCAAACAAGGTAAGTGGGACATGTCCATTGAATTTCATTATTATTATGATTCAACCTGCACCTTCAAAGTAACTTAGAGATTAAGTTACTTTTAGACTTTAAGTATTTCATATTATTTCATATTTTGAGAAATCAGATTTTTTTCAATTTGAGTTATGTTTCTAGGTTATCAGATTTCAAGTATTTGAGATTTATAGTATTTTATGTTCAATTCAATTTATTTTCTTAAGACTTCAAACAAATATTTCAAATATTTGATATCAGAATTATTCTAAGTTCTCATTTTAAAATAGAGCTTCAAATTTATCATATTTTAGATCTAGAGTTAGATTTAGTTTAGAGTTAAAGAACAGAGATATGGACACAGAGATAATAGATCAAATATAGATATAGAAATTAGGAATAGATTCATAGATATGAGAATAAGATTTACGAAAAGAAATTAAGAACAAAGATATAAAATGACATCAAAACATTAACTATATATGTTATAGGATAAATCCTCACCAAAGAATCATGGGACGATTCAAAGAGTGCACTTCACCAGACACTACAGATGTCACAGAGGTCGTGTTATGCCAACAAAGAGTGTGTTGCACCAAAGAAGACACTTCAGTGTCAATAGAGGGCACATTGTGCCAACAGAGGGTGTGATGCATCATAGAGGACACTTTGATGTCATAGAGGAGGACTTATCGTATAATGGTGGCCAAAAATTAGGTAAAAGACATAAATAAAATATACACCAATTCAATATAAGTTTATAGCTTTCAGATACTATTATAGCTTTCAATATGGTATATTCTATTTATCCTATTAGAAATTCAATGCCACTTACTCTAACCTAGGTTTCCCTTTATGCATGGCTGGGGATGAGATGTCTGCAAGTACTAAGTTTCAGGTAGAGAGGTCAAGATACATGATTCATCTATAATTTTATGATATTCTCTTGGTGGGGTTCCATCTACCTGATCTGAGACATTAAGACAAGATACATGTTTTAGCGTCATGTATATAGTCTTTTTATTAAGCTTGGTGTATCTAAGATTCTTTTCCTGAGAATTTATGAGAATTTATTTCACACAATCTGTAACGGGTATTGTCTATTATTATTGTTATATATATCACGTTAGTAACACTCACAATTTTTAAAAATGAAATGTACATCCTCTCATGTGATATAAAAAATAGTGGTGTTACAACATGTCAGATTAATCGGATTTTTGATGTTACTTGGGCATTTTTGGGTTTACACACACAGTTTTGATTCCCAAGATGGGCAACTTTGGTTTCATATACTATGTGCCTATGTTTTCTCGTCATTCTACTTTTATTTACATTTAATTTATTTTCATATTTAAATCGATGTAATGCTATATTTTCCTATTTTTTATTGGTCCATAGTGAAAAATTTAAAATAAGTGCATGTGCCCCCAAAAAATTATGGGGAAATATGTTTTGGAAAAAATTTCCAATTCTGTATCAATCTAACATGTTTGTGAACCCTATTGTCCAAGTTAAAACTCTTAAACAATTCAATTATCAAGATTAGGGCTTTAAGGTCATACACAAATGTACATATCATGTAATTAATCAAATTACATGTGATTAAGGGTTCAATCAAGTCAAAGAACTTGACCTAAAGTGGTTTGGTATAAATAATACATACTAGTGTCCATATAGGAAAATATCACATATAGTCACTTTAACCAAGGGTGTTTTCTATATGACTTATCAAAATACCTTTACCAAGGATCTAAGGTTTAAGAAGTATGTAGTTCAATGCATAGAAGTCTATACTCAGGTCTCAACCTGGAACATAAGTATGCATGTAGATGAATGATAATAGAGTAGTCTAGTATATTTCTCATATAGATATTAGGTCATATTTATAAGAGTAACCTTCACATATATGAAACAATTTTTTCTTACATATATCAATTTATTCAAATTAAATCATCTCAAATTAGTATGGCTTCAAGATCTATCAAATGTTAGGATTTGATTTCTTACAAGGCTAACTTAGTATTTATACATTCTTATTACAGTTTACTACATTTCCAATTAGTATGGTTTTCTGAACTGATTATATATTGTGTATTTAGAAAGTCATTTTCAATCTTATACACCATATAAAACTACTACATATATACATTCTATGTATATACATTTATGTATAGTTATACATTGCTATTGCATAAGCACTCTAACAGTTGCTTATTGTAATCCCAAAATTATTGAACCAAAGTCACACTAGAGGTTACACGTAAGCTTACCTATGATTTGGGCACTTGAAGATTCAGTCTGCTACATGTCATAGATTTTGGCTAGGCATCCATTGAGATTGGAGTTAGGTTGATCTTCTCCAACTGTCATATACACAACTTTGTCTATCGTGAGGCTTGAAGGGTTGGTGGTGGTGGTAGAGGCCACAATGGTGTAGGGCTCTCTAATGAGCTTGAGCTCACTAGAGAAGATGATCAGAGAGGTCTAGGGTTGCGAGGGTGATTTCGAGGTGATGAAGATGAGAAAAAATAGTTTTTAGTGAAGGAATGGAGGAGGAGGAGAGGATCTAGGATGGCCAGTGGTGATGATGATGTAAGGCACCCGTAGCGGTGGTGGTAGTTCTCTGTGGCAGTATTGTAAGGCTAGTGGCAATCATAGGTTGTTTGTGAGACAACTATGTTTGTTGTCAAGAGGTGTTGGTGTTGAGGGCATTCTAGATGTGGTCGTTGTGTTGCAGATGTTGTGATGATGATGCACCATGGTCTGTGACCTTGGTGACATCAATGAGATGAAAGTCTCCATTGAGGGGCTAAGGGTGTCTTTTGTTGTATGTTGTTGAGTTGCATCTGCAATTGTTAAGGTTCTGGTGTTGTAGGTTGCCATTTTTTTGTTGTCTAGTCCAAACCATGTTGAGTTGATGGGGATAAAGGAGAAGAGGAGATTGGGGTCTACTTGTCAAATTGGATTAGATCTATAACCGAATTAGGTGTAACCATAACTCCAAATGGCAATTGGGGAGAGAAGCTAGAAGCTGGAGGTTGTCACTTCGCTGGTGTTGCCCATGATGGGCCATTAGTTGCGGCATCTAGGTTCTGGAAGGATGGTGATTGTAGGTGTTTGGGTTGTTTTGTCAAAGGGATTAATGGCGAGCAGAGCTTCTAGTTCCAGAAAGGTCAAAGGCAGGGTGAGTCTGTAGCTTTGCAGTGGCATTTCCATACTAAAAATTTCATTCATGGTGTGTTGTCTAGGGTGTATTATAAAGCTAAAAATTTCATTCATGGTAATGGGGCATCAGAAGGAAATTATAACATCCTAGGATTATGGTCATAAGATAAAATGATCATAAAAGGAATGATTGGACTACCCATATCACCAAGGTGTACCTCCTTTTTAGGGAGCCCATCACTAAAGAAAATGTTGGTTAAGCATGCTCAACACAAAGTAGTACTAGGATGATGGCTTGTGTGTGAGTGAGGAAAAAATACACAGTTAAGGCTAGTGGTGGTCTGTGGGTCTAGTCATAATTCCTAAAACTCTACTAGAGACTTGGGCAGTGGCCTGGGTGTTACAAATAGACTGTTGGTATGTATGCCCATAGAGCCAATAGTATGATGATTGTTATGGCATATTACATAAAGGATTTTATTAATAGTAATAAAGGCAAGCTTCCCTTTCATTTTGTTTTACTTAGTTATGAGATAATGAGGAAACATAATGTATGTCTAAAGAATGACAATTACTCAATGATGTATGTCTTCAAGTATGTGACTTGAACAATGAGATCATGTAGATGTTAAGAGTATGTACAATCTTATTATGTCCCTAGTTAGATGTTACTGTGGAAGGTAGATAGATAGCAGTAACACATAAGACTAGAGTGTGTGTTGGTTTATGACAGAATCTCTATAGTCATCATATGTGATATCAAACTAAGCACATAGAAACTTATTAAGGAACGGTGTATTCGAAAAACCCACCATTAAAGTGACACATGGAAACCATATTTGGTGGTCATAATCATCTCTTATAGTGAAGGTGGTCATTGTGGTTCTTAGACTTGAAGTCACTACACTCATCACATGTCATTCGGTATACTTTGACATCCTCCAACATAACCATGAATAAGGATTGCCATAACAGTGATGATTGGGTAGCTATGACACATGGGGATTGAATGTGAG
This sequence comes from Alisma plantago-aquatica, assembly GCA_963693085.1. NCBI lineage: Eukaryota > Viridiplantae > Streptophyta > Magnoliopsida > Alismatales > Alismataceae > Alisma > Alisma plantago-aquatica. Next base: position 693,512,091 of record OY856409.1, read on the forward strand.
TGATGTAGATGGGATTTTCCCCTCCTACTGGAGTTTGATATCCTGGCCACTTAATAAGAGAGATTGAGAAAAGCATGTGCATGAACATGTGAATCAATATACAATATTGAGGTCACATATATCTCACACTGTCTGCTCTAGGTTCAATAAGCATGGATTGAATGTTGAAGAGGATAATGATTACATGCCTCAAGTTCATTCCAGATATTAGAGACAAAGGAACTATACAATCACTGTAACACCTTACACAGATTGTAGTTTGAAGTTGTTCTCCAACTTTCCTTTCCCATGGGTAGCACTGATGTGTGACTAGGCATTGCTCTTTGCTTATGATGTCATAAACTAGTTATGGACATTCACTACCGACATAATATGGGACCTATAGGGTCACACAGTTCAGAATTCACCTAGAAGAGGAGTTTAATCATGAACTATAATTGAATTGATTACCAAAGTGTTTGGGTGCTCAATTTAAGCAAAATATCATCTGACTGAACTCCCAACCGATGAATCCAAGTTTAGAACCAACCGATTGGAGTGTCTAGTTGATTAGAAGTTACATTGACTAAGCTCTGCTTGAGCTGGGGAGCGAACCATCTGGTTCAACTGGTGAACTGATCGGTTGGGGTTGTGAGATGATCAACTAGTAGGGTGAGATGCCCGGTTCATGGAGAAATTTGATTGCATCAAGGATTAGTGTTAACGTCATGTTGTGCATTAATTGGATTCTAATTCTCAATTCATATGCGGTTGGGAAACATGGTGAAATGAATGGATTGCTTGCGAACTGATCAGTTTGCCACTTGTAGGTTGTGAATTTTGTGATATTCTGGTCCCTTCCACTCTAACATAGATTGGGAAACCTGACACCCTAACTCCTCCTCTAAATAGAGGGTAACTAGGGGCTTCTCAGATACAACTCAATTGCCTCTAACAATTGTTTGTCTTCTCTAGTTTTGGTAATCGAGAGAACCCGAGCAAGTCCTACCCGATAAATGGAGGGATGGTAAGTGAGAACAATAGTAGGAGAGCAAGTTGGTGACTAGTACCCTAGCGGGAGGGACAAATCCTTCATGTCTGTTATAGTAGAATGATAGGAATTCTAGGTGGTCGTTGTCCATCGCTAGAAGGACAACATCAGCCTGTAGTCTGTGGAGGAGCTACTGCAAACATTGTCCGAGTCTTTTATCTATGGCGAAGATCATGAGCGGATGTAAATGAGTCCCAATGCAACTAGGAGTGCACGACTACTGCAATGAGTTAGTCATTGGACTTGATCCAAGATCAGTCATGAACGCATTAAACCATCCATTCCATTACATAGTTATTGACACCATCTTGTTGTTCTGGGAATATGGATAGATAAATTTTAATTCCACTGCCTACTATGTGCCCATAATTCCCTATAGTAGTATCAAAGCCACGCTAATTTACTATGTTTTAGGATAATCGGTATGATCAGATTCTTGGTTTACATAACTTATTTATTAAATACATGTGAATACGTAAAACTGATTAATGTACAAATTCAATCAATGACCACATATAATCCCAAACTAATATATATATATATATATATATATATATATATATATATGTATGTATATATAAATATAAAAATATATACACATATATATGATATATATGCAATTTACACGCGTCACCCTAAAATTGGTTTTTATGGTGGATGTGTAGCATGGTGATGACCAATAACCCAAATGGTTTTGTGTGGTTGGATGGTTTATTTTATTCCCAATTTATCTCAGTTTTCATACCAAGCCTCTACCTTCTTCTTCCCAATATAAAATTTATTATCTTTCCTACATTCTCTCTCCGGCGAATGTAACTCGGGGTTTCTCATTACCATGAAATAAGTTTAATAGCAATCAGATAGTTTCTTTTCTTCCAATGACAAAGATGACGTTCAGCATCAGGCGAGCAGACCATTTCACGTGACGAGCCGACTAGCTAGAGGACTGAGGAGGGCAGATCATAGGAGGAGTGAACCGACTGGCTGGTAGGTCTAACCGACTATTTGGAGGTGTCTAGACATAAGTGGGACTGGAGGCCAGACGACCATTTTAGAGGACCACCAACCGGCCAAGAGGAGAGAGGACTAGTTCAAGGGTTGAACTAATCAACCTGGATTGGCAAGCATAGATCTACATCAACAACAGGTTCATGCATGTGATTTTGACCTAGATGGTAGTAATTCCTTGTGGCTCCAAGGAATTAAAGTAGTATGTCCATAACCATTGCTAATGTTTTATATTGCATGTTTACATTGTGGGATATAGCACGTATATGATACATACTAGTATGTGGTAAATGGATAAAGTATATGTATTTATATATATACATACAAACTCCCTCATATAAAATATTAAGTCTTAAATTCTTTCCATTAGCGAAACAAATGAAAAGCTTGATCGACTAAGTGTGGGAACCCCAAGGGTGGTCCACTATCTATCTCATGGAAGTGTGATGGTAATAGTGTGGGCCTTCCAAGTGCATTATTATCATTTTGGCTTTTAGTTCAGGATTAACTGAGTGACCTTCATGAGATTAAGAACCACAGCATACAAATGACTATGGAAAAGAGTTATGCATATCATATATCGAAGAATTGCATAAGATGCAATTGGAAAATGTTTCCTACCTTAATGATTGATTTTGGATGCTAGCGTTGGCCAGGTAATAATTGAATTATTTTAGATCTTAGCTCATTAGAAGTTTATTCACTGCAATCTTACAAACTAATAATTGAGGGTTGTCAATTTGATCAAAATAATGAGAGGGATATCTAACAAAAGACCTAATTAACGTCATCAATATTAATCAAATCAAATCAATCAAAAATGAGTTATTGACAAAATTGCAAATACCTTTTGTAGAATCAAATGGCAACACATAACAACCACTTTTCTCTGCGATCAATCCTTGAGAAGGAAAAATTAAATGGGAATAACTTCCATGACTGATTCATGATGTTGAGAATCGTTCTCATACAGGATCACAAACTCTATGTCCTAGAGACACCAGAGCCAGATGAACCCCTTCCCAATGCACCTAAGGCTATAGGGATTCCTATAGGAAACATACTAAAGATGACATTGAAGTCAAATGTCTGATGCTATGCTCCATGAATTATGAGTTACAAAGGCAACATGAGAACATGGATGTTATTAATATGGTCACACATCCCAAGAATGTGTCTCAAGATTAGTCAAGACAGGAGAGATTTGATGTCCCAAGGTATTGTTCAATTGTAACATAGCAAAAGGAGATCCAGTAGGTCCTCATGTACTCAAATTCATTGGGTATGTGGAGAACCTACCTAGACTAAGATTCCCCTTGGGTCAAGAGTTGGCCACTGATGTGATTCTGGAGTCTCTATCAGAATCATATAGTCAATTTGTCATGAACTACAACATGAATGACTTTGAAAATCCATTGAAAGAGTTATTAGGCGTGCTGAGAATAGTTGAGGCAAAAATGAAGAAAGAGACACCCGAGTCTGTGATGATGATAAACAAGACAAAGGGGAAATATAAAGGAAAAGGTAAAGCTAAGTAGAGTTCTAAATCTAGACAGAAGCTCAAGTCTTCATATCTCAAGTAAAAGGGAGGAATAAAGATGGGAGGTAATTGTCACAACTATCACCAACCTGGACATTAGAAAAGGAATTGTCCTCTCTTCTTGGAGGAATTAAAAAATAAGAACGAAGGGGTAGAGACCTATACTTATGGTATAAACATTATAAGATAAATTTAATTACGTATTCATCTTGGTATGTGATACCAGATGTGGATCTGATATATGTTGATGTGCAGGATCTGATAAAAAGTAAAGCATGTATGAAAGGGCAAGGATGGACTGTGAAGAGCAAGAGTTGTTGCAACTTCAATATACATTTAGAATTTATCTTATCCCATTGAGCATGTAAAGATTTGTTGAACTTCTATTTCATTAAGCCAAAATAGAAACATTTCACTTTATGCATCTTGTATGATAAGGGTGATAATGAATGAAGAGTTGTTAATGCTTCTATTATGAAGATGTGATCTTGCATGGAAATTCCCCAAACATCTAGTGATATTTATGAAAGAATCTAAAGTTGAATTTTTATAATGTAAATACTAAAGGATTATAATTATTAACTCAAACAATACCTATAACATTGTCATCTAGAGCACGCATTTGAGAAATTCATATCTAGAATTCATGTTGATGTTTATCTAGACTCTTTTTGTTGTCGAACGACCTAGGGATATGCAAGTATTATTTATGAGCAACATGACCAACAACCACTCACTAGATGTACTGGAGAGGGCAAGCATTTTATTAGGCCTTATACATGTTGATGTATGAAGATATTATAGAATAAATGCTACATATAGTTGTTTGTACTTCATTATATTCATTGATGGTATCAGTTGATATAAGGTTTGTATTTGATGAAATGCAAGCATGAATTTCTTGAGGTGTTCAAGGATATCATAAATGAAGTGTAATCTGATAAAAGTATTAACAAACTTTGATATGATCAAATGTTGAAATAATTTACATCAATAGTTTGAGGTCATTCTGGAAAGACAGATAGCATATCACAAGTCAAATCCACCTAAGCATGATGATGTATCAGTAAGAAGGAATCACATCATGATGAGTCATGATATGATTATCATTTAATCTAATCTTCTAACTTCCTTTAGAAACATGTTTTACACTATAAATAATGTATTGTCTAAATTGGTTTAAAGACATCATATGTTATATGATATGGGAATGTCTGGATGTGTCTTAAGGATCAAAACTTATATAAAGAAGGTAATTTCTTGAAAAGGTTTATCCACAAACCACAATTGTTGAATACTACCTTTAATCCCAATCCTTTTAACAAAATTATTTTGTTACTAGGATAACTGAGTTCCAAAAGAATCAATGGGAGTAGAAGTAGAACTCAAAAGTTTTGAGGTCAACATGGAGGTACAATGAGAACAAGTGAGAATCACAAATTATTATGGAATGTCAAGTTCCTCATGTAACATAGAACCTCATTGTTCTACCAGAACACATATGAGATTGAAAGATTGTTAATCCAACAACTCAGATAGGTTGTTCATAAAATGATGATCCAACAAATCAACTAGAAGATACTGTGAATCAAAATATGAGAAATTTTCTTGATGGCCATTGAGGACCCATGTATACTAACAAGGTATGACCTTTATAGTACCACCTAAAGGGATAAAACCCATAGGTTGAAGTTGGGTATTCATTTGAAAGACCTACATGGATAACCTAAAAGGACAAATTGGTTATAAAGGGTTTCAAATCAGTTCAAATTGTTGAACATGATGAAATTCCTTTAGCAATTGTAATGTATGTTGTTGCAACTAGTATAGACTACAGGATTTGGCAAATGAAGCCTAATATTGCAATCCTTAAAAGGAATATTTTAGAGGATGTGTACATGATACAGCCTAAAGGTTTTATAACCTCATGAATGCAAATAAAGTCTATAAGCTACAAAGTTTGATGTAGAGATTGAAACAAGCATCTCAAAGATGGTAACTTTTGACTTGTCAAGATGTCAAAGAGTTTTACTTGAGTCAAGATAAAAGATGAACTCTATGATTACAAAAGATTTAGTGGGAGCATATATGAATATTCCACATATTGATGGGGAACAACATCTCAAAATTGTAAATATTAGGACGTGGCATGGAGAACACCTTCAACAATGAAGTATTAGATGAAACATCCCATGTGATAGGAATTGAGATCAATAGAGATAGATCTGGAAAGTTTCATAACCAAAAATAAGCACATAGAATAGCAAGGATCTGAAATAGTTCAGCATAAAGAATCCAATGAGAGAGAATCTAATCATGGTTCGTGGGATTAGTCTCTTAAGAAACCTATGTTCCAATTCTTATGAAGAATATAAAACATGAGTGAGATGACATATATACTAGCAATTGGATCCATCATGTATGCTATATAATGTACTCATACCATAATCTTGTATGTATTGAACATGACAAGATGATATTAATTTCCAATGAGGATCATTGGAATGTCACTAAAAGAAATCCATTAGTACTAGAGAAGCACTAAGGTTTTGTAACATACCAAATCTTAAACCCTACCCTAGAAGTTTGACCTTTTGGACTTAGCCAAACAAGTTTGAGGATAGATCTAGATAAGGTTTAGTATAACCCTGATGAGATAATGCATGTATAAATGACCCTAGTATACCCTAATGTTCTCACATTAATCTTAGGACAATAATGGACCCATTAAATATGTCATATGAGACAAATAATGGAATACATGATAATTCGTTCTTAATCATCACATATGACTCATTTGGATGGTAATAAGAAGTTAAAGAGGTTAATTGGATGAATAGTTTTGTGTAATGGGCCACTAATGGGCCATATGACATATCTCATTAAAATAAATCTCAAAAGTGGAATATAAGTTAAAAATTGTGTTCCTTGGCTCCCAATTACCTTGGGAATCAAGTTTCAAATGATTCACATAATATAATTAATTTTATTCAATTTGGAAAGAGAAGGTCTCAGTTTTCCCCAAAATATCAAATAAAATATTAAATAACTCTAAAAGAGGAAAATAATCTTGGATTTGTAATCTACATAACAAATATATCCTTTGGGTGAACTTTCATCCAATTTCGAAGGTGTTTGTCTAAAAGATGAAATTAGGAGAGAGAAAGTGTTTAGAATCTTCAAAATATTAAATAAATAAACAAACCTCTCCATCATGTAAAATTAATGGAAAATTTGTATCCAACATATTTAATTTGACTTGTGGGTGAAGTTTCATAAAATTTGGAGAATCTTAAAGTCATTAATGCATAAGGAAAAAGAAAATAAGATTTGGTTTACATAACATATCAAAAGTCTTCAAAACACAAATCTAATTGAATAACTGGAATCTGCATGCTTTAATTAGTCTAGGTGCACAACTTTACTTAAGTTGGATAATGTTTGGACCCTCAATTGGTAAGAAAGAGAAAATGGAAATAATGCTCATAATTCACTTTATATAATTTCAAATTGGATAAGGTTTGCATTTAGATAATTTCCAATGTCACACAGGTTTTCTCACTTATTAGGAAACCTGGATGCTTTTTTGGCCGTTGGATTTTTAATCATGTGGTTAAAAACTACTCTTCTACCTCCTATTTCTGCGGTGTTCATGTAAATAGCAGGTCTAATTTCTCTCTTCTCGATCCCGATCTCTCCATCTCCTTTCCTCTATTTCCCTTAATTCCTTCTCCTCTACCTTCCCCTCTCTACCACAAACATGCTCACCCTATTTAACCTAGGGTTTCATTGTTCCAAGCATGTCTGCGCCTCAGCCTCCTTCTGTCTCTATTCCTCCCTTGTTCTTCTCTCCTTTGACCTCTTCCAGTGATCCTACATCATCAAACCTATAATAAATTGGTCCCTGACCTTCATTGAGACCCCAACTTTGAACTACTAGCATTGGTTTGCCTTGTTGGGCCTCAAGCACCTTTCCCCTACTCTGACTTTCTTGTTTGGCTGGCAGAGTTTGTCAGGGCATTGATAGGCCTCTGAACCTCATCAAGATGAACTAGAACTCCTCCATGTTCCTTACTGAAGCTTCCTAGACTTCAATTACAAGAAATGATAAGTATGTTGCCAATCCCTCTTTCCTCCTTCGATATTTATGTTCTTTGATCCCTAAGGTCCAAAACCTTGTTCTCGGTTGATTGGCCTTTGGATTTCATCTCTGGCGATCTGCGTTGTCCTCGTGAGTTTAGTCATGGTGGTAGACGACCACCTTGCTTCTTCTATCTTTTCCCCAAGAGCCAAGCCACGAGTTGCTCTGCCCTGAGATTTTAGCAGGCTTGAGGAGGAAGAAGGATCGGTAGTTTTGTACTATATTGCCCTTGATTTGGTTTTGGCTTCGATTTTGAGATGAAGGGTATTTTCATCTTTTGACGCTTTGTTATGTCTCTTTGAAGCACTGAGTTTTTGCACTAACTTTTGTTTGACCCGTCTCAGTTGGCTTGATCTCATTGGTCAACCTCAGCCTGCTTTGACGCTGACGTGGATTAATTGAACTTTCTGATTGGGCGAACTTTGAAAAATCATAACAAATTATCTTCTTATCCAAAAATTACAGATAAATAGTCATTGGATTCACAAAAATAAGTGTTATCTTACTATATTTGTTTTGTCGCTTAAATCTAATGTTGAAAGTATGTGATTTCAATGGATTAATCTAAATAAGTAATAAATTGTAAAATTCATAACTAAATATATATAAGTCAGAAAAATATAATAAAATATGGTTTGGACTTAGAAAACTATAACCTATAACATGGCATGGTTTTGATAACCTAATTCACAGGTATTAAAAAGACAATTTTTAGGGTTTTGAATAATTAATGAAAACATAACCTTAATTCTACATATATGCATCATATGTTCTTTAGAGGCCTAGACTTGGATCTAGAAGTGACTTTGGTCGGTTTAGATTCTCTTATAAGGTATGCTTGCATCCTATATTATTTCTATATTGAGCAATTTCCCTCTCTTATGTATGTTTGCATCCCTAATTATTCTTTTTAATCAATTAGCCTATGTTACTTCTTTCACTTGGTCCTATGGAAAATAGCCTACACATTATCTTGTTCTTTTAAAAAATGTTTCATGTGAAGTATCTTATTTGTTACTGATCTTGTGATCATATTATCTACTTTGACATTCTCTTGGAATCTTTATAATTCTTTGTTCATGTTGGAATACTATCTAATGGTATGTGATGTCTTTTGCCCTCTTATGAGGTGGATGTATATGTTGGTCACTTTTGTGGTGACTACTTTTTTATAATATCACTGAACTTTTTACTTTCCTCTACATTTAACATGCTATGTGATTCAGTAGCACTAGAGTAGTGTCATTGCATTGGTTTTGGGTTATGTGCCCTTTATGCTTTTGGGATGGAGGTTATGTGCCCCATAACTGGGTTTCAAATTTATGAGGCTTGGCCCACATTATATATAATGGGAGTTTGGTTATGTGCCATTCTCTATCAGGTTTCAAGTTTATGAGACTTGGCTGCCATTGTTCTTTATATTGTTTGAGGGCTATATTTATCTCACATACATGCAGGATGATGATATTGATGATGGGTTATGTGCCATGATTCCTTATATGTGCTTATGTGGCACTTCTTCATATGTTGTCTTAATGGAAAATATCATTTATTGTGATTCTTTTCTCTTGATACCCATTTGGGTGGTACTTATCTCTTCTATGGGAAGATTCACTTTATTTGATGTCCTTTGCTCCATATATTTCTCAATTTACTTTTTAGTATGCCCATACCAGCCTTCGTTGATGTTATCTATTTTTCTCTTCTTTCTAGGGTATGCTTCCAACCCTAGGTGAAAGATATGGAGGACATGGTATGAAGATATGGACTTAGCTTAAGGAGTTAAATCTTTGAGACAAAGTTGTTATGGTTTAGACTTCCCCCTATCTTAGATCCTTATGTTGTATCATACATGTAAACCGTATGTCAGAGATTGAGATATACTTTTGTAATCTTTAAAGAATTGATGATAGTCATGTTTTATATTCCACTTCTATACTTTGGTTGTTTTGATTACCATTAATTAAGATTTGAAAATTTTACACCAACTCCAACATATCTTTTAGGTGTGTTTGGACTGGAGGTTTTATTCTTCATTTTTTTAGTAAGGAGGTGGTTTCACTTCTTTATAGGTTTATTTTCTAGTGCATGGCAACAAGGAAGAGTTGGGTGTAAATGGTTCCACCTATACAAGCTTCTGAAATGACAAAAATGATCACAATGTAAAATGTGTTTTTAGAAAAGAGTTGTAAATTGGAAGAGTTCTGAAATACATACCATTATTTAAATTCTACAATAGAAGTCGAGTATCCTAGTGTTATGAATGCAGGAGTGGACACTATATGCATCTAGAATTTCATATGGATAAACTTAAATATGTTTCAACCATTGATGACACAATAGAGATAGTGTGACAACAATAAAGCTACCAGTTAGGCAAGGAATATCAAATAGCACATATATTACGACAATTCCATCTCATATGAGAAATCGTACAACAAAGAGATGTGAAACATGTAATATATGGACTATCGAAAAATGTTGCTAACCTGCTAGATTAACACTTGCGTAGTAGAAATATGATGAACATGTTTAGATCACTAAGAATGAGGTTCATGGGTGATTGGATCTAAGTGCAATGGGAGTATTTTGGTATCTATGCCCATATAGCAAATCATTTGATGATTGTTATGGAATATTACATAAATTATTTGATTAATAATAATAAAATAAAGATTCCAATTCATTATGTTTCACTTAGTTAAGAGATAATGAGGAAACATAATGAATATATAAAGAATTACAATTACTCAATGATGTATGTCTTCAAGTACATGACCTGAATAATGAGATCATATTGATGTTAAGAGTATGTACATTCTTATCATGTCCCTAGTCAGATGTTACTATGGAAGGTAGATAGACAACAATAACACATAAGATTAGAGTTGTATGGATTGATGATAGAATCTCATCAGTCATGATATGGGATATCAAACCAAGCACATAGATACTTGTTATGGAATAGTGTATCAAACAGATCCACCTTGAGAGTGACACATGGAAACTATAATTGGTGGTCATAGGCATCTCTCATAGTGAAGGTGGTGATTTTGGTTCTTAGACTTAAAGTCTACACTCGTCACATGTTGTTTGGTATACTTTGACATCATCCAACGTAACCCTGAACAAGGATTGCCATAACAGTGATGATTGTGTAGCTATGACACATGGGGATTGACTATGAGTGATGTACATGATTTGTCCCTCCAACTAGAGTTTGATATCCTGGCCACTTGATAAGAAAGATTGAGAAAAGAATTGCATGCACATGTGAATCAATATACAATATTAAGGTCACATATATCTCAAACAGACTGCTCTAAGTTTAAGGAACATGGATTGAACATTGAAGAGTATGACAATTCCATGCCTCGAGTTCATTTTGGATATTAGAGACAAAGGAATCTACAATCAATGTAACACCTTACGTAGATTGTAGGTTGAAGTTGTTCTCCAACTTGCCATTCACTTTGGTAAAACTAATGTGTGACTAGGCAACACTCTTTACTTGTGATGTCACAAAGTAGTAATGGACATTCACTGCCAATGTGATATGGGACCTATAGGGTCACACACATATGAATTCACCTACAAGTGGATTTTAATCATGAATGATAATTGAATTGATAACCAAACTGTTTGGGTACTCAATTTAAGCAAAAAATTAGCTGACTGAACTCCCAACCTACCGGTCCAAGTATTGAATAGACCGGTTCCAGTGTCAAGTTGACTAGAAAATGAATTGGCTGAGTTCTACCTGAACTACAGAGCAAACCGATCATCTCACATAGTGAACCAATCAGTTGGGGTCGTGAGATGATCAAATAGCAGGGTGAGATGCCCGGTTAATGGAAAAATTTAAATGCATTAAGGATTATTGTTGACGTCATGTTGTGCATTAATTGGATTCGAATTGCCAATACATATGTGATTGGAAAACATGGCAAAATGACTAGTTAGAGAAAACTGATTGACTCACATATGAACTGACCATATCACTTGTGAACCGACTAGTTTGTCACTCGTATGTTGCAAATTTTGTGATATTTTAGTCCCTTGTACTCCCACATAGACTGGGAACCCTGACCTTATTCCCTCCTATAAATAGAGGGGTATTAGGGGCTTCTCAGATACAACTCAATTACCTTTGACAATTATTTGTCCTCTTTGGTTGTAGTAACCGAGAGAACTCGAGCAAGTCCTACCTGATAAAGGGAGGGATAGCAAGGGAGAACAATTGTGGGAGAGCAAGATGGTGACTAGTAAACCAATGGGAGGGATAACTCATTCCTATCTGTTCTAGTAGAACAACAAGAGTTATATGTGGTCCGTGTTGACTGCCATAGAGGTGAGGTGGCCTTTTCCCGTTGCAAGGAGGACAACGTCAACTTATAGTCTATTGAGGAGTTGTTGCAGACACCGTTTGAGTTTATTGTCCATGGTGGAGTCTTGGAGCTATTGTGGTCGAGTCCCAGTGCAACTAGGAATGCACGACTATTACAATGATTTATACTCATTGGACTTGCTCTAGGACCAAGTATGAACTTCTTAAACCATCCTTTCATTACATAGTTGTTGATGCGATCTTACTATTCTTAGGAATATAGATAGATAAGTTATTGTTTCCACTGCCTACTCTGTGCCCATAATTCCTTACACGGACTTCCTGTAATGTGGGAATTAAACAATGAAGATGTGAGTTCTCATAACTTAACCCATAAAAAGGTAATTAGTCCTATCTTTTTATATACTCCATTATCTTATAACTTCAAAATGAAAATCCCAAACATTTAAAGATCTTGACTATGGGTTTCCTTTGTATTAACTAGTTTCCTAATAACATTAACACCTCTATTTAACTTACTAGGATGACTAAGTGAATTATGGTCACCATGTATATCTATTTTTTAAAATCTTGATCCAAGTAGTATTTCATATTGATTCCAAAGACAATTAGGTTCAAGTATTCGAGTGTGGGTTCCAAATAAGTTTTATGATCAAGATGAGGTATAATTGCAATTCAATATATGAAGTCCCAGGAACTCTAGTGTCTTAATGAAGATTTGTCAATAAATATTAATGAAGATTTATCAATAAAGGTTTTCAAGAGAGGTTGTTATGCAAAATAGCTCAAAATAGATTTAATACAAGAACTCTAGTGTATTAAAACTTTCCTATGAATCAATAAGGTAGTGAGTTGGTCTAGATAATGATCCCAAAACCTACCTAGAATCTATTGAGGGACCAAAGTCTTAGAAATGGCTTGACTCCAGGAGATCTGCGATGGAAACCAAGTACACCAACAAGGTATGGACCTTGGTGGATCCACCTTAAGGGATAAAACCCGTAGGGTGTAAGTGGGTCTTCAAGAAGAAAACTGACATGGATAGTAATGTACAAACCTATGAGGGAAGTTTGGTTGCAAAAGGTTTCAGATAGGTTCAAGGTGTTTATTGTGATGAGACCTTTTCACCAGTTCCCGTGGTTAAATGCATCATGCTCATGCTTACGATTGCAGTTCATGATGATTATGAGATTCGGCAGATGGATGTTAAAACGTCTTTCCTTAATGGAAATCTTCTTGAGTATGTGTACATAACACAACCTGAAGGTTTTATGAATCCAAAGCATGCAAATAAAGTTTGTAAGCTACAAAGGTCAATATATGGATTGAAGCAAGCATCTCTGAGTTGGAATATTTGATTTGACAAGGTAGTCAAAGAGTTTGGCTTTAGTCAAAATGAAGATAAACCTTGTGTATATAAGAAGGTTAGTTAGAGAATAGTTGTATTCCTCATATTGTATGTCAATAAAATACTATTGGTAGGGAATGACATTCCTCTCCTATAAATGGTAAAGAACTAGCTAGAAAGTACCTTCTCTATGAAGGACTTAGAAAAAATGTCTTATATCTTAGGAATCAAGATCTTTATAGATATTTCTATAAGGCTTCTTGGCCTAAATAAGAGTACATGCATTGACAAAGTGTTAAACATGTTTAGCATGCAGGACTCAAAAAGAGGGAATTTGCCCATGTCCCATGGAATTAGCCTCTATAAATCCCAGTGTCCCAGTTCTTTTGAAGAACGGTAACACATCAGGTTGATGCCATATGCGTCTGCAATTGGATCTATCATGTAAGCAATGTTATGCACTCGTGTCGATGTCTCGTATGCCTTAAGCATGACAAGTAGATATTAGTCAGATCCTTGTTAGAGTCATTGAATTGCCATAAAAACATCCTTACGTACTTGAAAAGAACTAAGGATCAAATCCTTATTTATGGTGGTTAGGAAGAATTGGGTGTAAAGGGTTACAGTGACGCAAGCTTCCAAAGTAATAAAGATTATTACCGATCACAATATAGATTTGTGTTTTGCATTAACAATAGAGTTGTGAGTTGGAAAAGTTCCAAGCAAGATACAATTTTTGTTTATGCAATTGAAGCCAAGTATGTTTTTCCTAGAGTGCAACAAAGGAAGCTGTTTGGATCAAGAAGTTCATCAGTGAACTTGGAGTGGTTCCAAACATTAAAAATGTAGTAGAGTTGTATTCTGACAGCAACAGAGCTATTACACAACCTAGGGAACCTATATTGCATCAATAGTTCATGAACATACTTCAACTCTTTCATCTCATATGAGAGATTGTACAACAAGGAGATGTGAAGATTTGCATAGTACCAACTAAAAGCAATATTGTTGACCCACTGGCAAAAGCACTTTCACAATAAAAGCATGATGGTCATCTTAGATCACTTGGGATAAGATTCATGGGTGATTGGCTCTAAGTGCAAGTGGGAATCTGTTGGTATATATCTCCAAAGAGCCAGTCATATGATGATTTTAATGTGTCAGAATGTAATTGATTTGATAATAATGAAGGAAATTTTCTCTATTTTGTTTTATTAAGGTATGAGATATTGACATAACATAATAGATGTCCAAAGAGTGATGTTACTCAATGAAATAAGTCTTCAAGTTTAGGACTTGAATGATGAGATCATATGTATGATAAGAGTAAATACATCCTTGGTATGTCCCTGGTCAGATATTACTTCAGAAGCAAGATCAACAATAGTAATACATAAGACTAGAATGTGCGTTGGTTGATGACAAAATCTCATTAGTCATGATATATTATATCAAGCCAAACTCATAGATACTTGTTAGAAAATAGTGTACTGGAGAGACTCACCTTGAGTGTGATACATGCAACCATTGAATGGTAGTCAGAATCAACTCTCTATGTGATAGTGTTTATTGTGGTTCTTAGACTTGAAGTCACTATACTCATCACATATCATTCAATGAACTTTGATACCATCCAACGTGACCTTGAATAAGCATTACTAAAAAAGTGGTGCTCGGCTATGTTGTGACACATGGGGTTTGACTGTGAATGATGTAGATGGGATTTACCCCTCCTACCAATGATGATATCCTAGACACTGGATAAGTGAGATTGAGAAATGCATGGCCATCATCAAGTGAGTCAACATGTGATATTGAGCTCACATGTATCTTAACATTCTGCTCTGGTTCAAGAAACATAGATTGATTATTAAGAGGATGACAATTCCATGCCTCACATTCAATCTGGATATCAGAGACAAAGGAACTATACGATCATGACAAAACTAATTACGGATTTTAGGTTGAAGTTGTTCTCCAACTTTCCAATTACTTGGGCAACAATGATGTGTTGCTAGATACTGCTCATTGGTATAGATTGATTATTAAGAGGATGACAATTCCACGCCTCACATTCAATCTGGAAATTAGAGACAAAGGAACTATTCGTTCATGAAAAAACTAATCGCAGATTGTAGGTTGAAGTTGTTCTCCAACATTCCAATTACTTGGACAACAATGATGTGTTTCTAGTAACTTCTCATTGTTCGTGATGTCATAATCTGGTTATGGACATTCACGACCAACGTAATTTGGGACTTATAGGGTCAGATGCATAGGATTCACTTAGAATAGGAGTTCACTCATGGAAAACATTTAACTTGGTTACTAAAGTGTTTAGGTAATCAACTTAAACAACATTGGCTGAAAGTTGGCTGACTGGGAATGCGAGTCGACCGATTTGAGTATCCAATCAATCAACTGAAACACCAGTTGACGAACTACATGATTAGTAAGACTGAATTAAGTATTGATGTTTACATCATGACGTGCATTAATCATTGCATTGAAAGACAATATGTTTGCAAATAGGAAAACACTCCAATCAACTGACTGGAATATCCATTTGATTGACTAGAGTACCATTTAACCGACTAGGAGCCCAGTTGCAACAATAAAAAATTCATGAATTCATCCCATCGGGTCCCCGGGTTTGTTGAAACCCTAGCCCATCCACTCCTATATAAAGGGGGGCAAGGCTTTCAACACTCATGTATGGCAAGACTCCTCATCTCAATGTTGTGGTAACATGAGAGCCAGAGACAGCTTACCTGCGAAAGGAAGACATAGCCAAAGGGGAGAAAATTCAATGCTAGCATGTTGAAAACACTAAGGGACAACTCCTTCCCATCAACTTGGGAAGCACAATGTAGAGTTCCTGGTGGTTCTTGTAGACTATATAGATACATGGAGGTTGTTGCCATCATGCTAGGAATACATCATCAACCATTATCCATGGTGCTACACCAGGAGGTCGTTGTCGATGACCATTCGTGTGCTACTTTAGAAAGAAGCACAATTCTACAAGGATTATCGTTGGACTTGCTCCATGACCAGGTATATGCCTTGCAATAGTCCTTCCCAATTCATAGTTGTTGACGTGATCTGCTGGTTATGGGGAATATGGATATAAATTTTTTATTTCTGATGTTATCTCTGTTGTCATATTTCCTTAAAATACATACATGAAGATTTCATTGATTGAATGGTTGCTTGAATATATTCTTGGTTTATTGGCTTGTTGGTAGATACTTGAAGTATATGGATAATATGTCATGGATTTTATGTGATGAATTTATGTGGTTACATTATGAATACTTGACATATCAATTTTTGATGGACTTCTAAATGATTTGTAAAGTAGATTTGATCAATGATTGCTAGAATGTTTATTCAATTTATGTTCAACTCTAATTACATATGTGTATCACATAGTGAAACTTGGGATATTCTTAGCCCAGGGTTAAACCTATCATAGGGAAGTTCACTTAAGTCCAATGATTGATATAAAATGGTGATTATACCAAGGTCATTTGTCAAACATGGGTTAGATTATTTAAATAAAAATATTAGTTCATATGTGCAAAATAATTTATTGTCAAGTACTATATGTTATTATAATACTTGTACACTTTTGTATTCACCCACATACAATATCAAATACATATCTGGCTTTTGTTTGTTGGTGTATGAGGTAACTTCCATGTGTGTAAAGATATGAAGACAATGAAAATCTGATGAAATTAGTTGAAGATATTAAAGCTAAGTCACAAGGAGGGTTAGGTAATTGGATAATTTAGTACTTCTTCTCATGTATGTAGTTTCCATGACTTTTAATGTAATTTCTTAGAGGATTGTTGATTTTACATGTGTACCAAAATCAAGTTTGGAAATTATTTGATTGTTATTTGTTATTCTTTAGATCTTCATCATCGTCATCATTATCTAAGCCTCAGTCCCAACTATGTGGGGTCGGCTACATGGATCCTTCATTTCCATTCAACTCTATCATGGGCCATATTCTGGTTGAGATGTAGATATTCAAAATCTTTCATTATTTTTTAGATCTTGATCTTGGAAATTTTATGTAATGATCCCCGACTTTGCAGTCACTCGTAGTTGGGGGATACTAAAAATGGGGGTAGTTACTGGCATCATCTACATGATCCAAGATCTAAGAGTAGCATTTTATGTAGTTGTACCATGGTATTAAGTTTGTGTGGTATTCAATTATGTAATACAATTCCATCTCTAAGAGTACGATGATTATTTATTTCATAAAATATTTGTAGTGGTTCTTGTCTATTATTATTATTATTATGCATATCTTGTTTTTGACACACCTTAGGACAACAATTGAATGGTGCTTTATGATTCCTCTATAGTAATTGGTATGTTTCAATATAGTATCCAAGAAATAATGTAGATAGAAACCATATAAAAGCTCATACTTTTTGATTAGATTGCCCCATTATAACTAGCTAGAGTACATATTTAGAAAGTTGGTTAGTAGCTCTAGCTATCTAAGAACTGAGTGAAACATAGTACATTCCAAGTGAAAGTGTTGGGTTTTGTGGGACAGAGAAGGGAGCGATTTTTTTTTATCTAACCACAAACCCATGACCAGCATATTGCATCAACAACTGCGTAATAGGAAAGATGGTTTAGTGAGATATACCTGGTACTGAGGCTTGCTCAATGACAATGCCTCACATCTAGTACGGCCTTCAACCACCTAGTCTTTGACGGCGTCTCTATAGCTCCTGGTTTTGACCCAGACTATAGTTAACAGTGATCCTCCTGAGTGGCAGAAATCTCCCACCTCTATAGATAGTCCACACAGACCACAGGGAACTCTAGTCATCCTAATGGACAAACTTGAAGGAGTCGTCCCCTTCTGTCGGTGCACTAGTCATTGACACACTCTCCCACCACCATTCACTTTTCTATAGTTTTCTTTCCCTCGTTGTTCCTCCCTGGATGGGTAGAACTTGCTTGGGTTCTCTCGGTTACCACAACCAGAGAGGACAACAACTTTACAGAGCAACTTATGTTTTGAGTTGTGTATTCTGAGAAGCCCCATGTACACCTCTATTTATAGTAGAGGGTAGGGTCAGGGTTCCCAGTCTGTGTGGGAGTAGAAGGGTCCAAATTTTCCACGAACTAATTATGCTTCAGTAGGCAAACCAATTGGTTCACAACTGAACCGATCATTTGGGAAGGTGAGTCAATCGGTTCACCCAGATAACCAGTCATTTCAATTCCCAAACTTGCCTACAATTGACTTTCCTTATTTGTTTTTTATTAGCGCAGAGATTAATTCTTGTCCCAATCGAATTGAACAAGTAAAATGAAAAACTTTTCTCACAAATTGGGAAAATCCAACACTGCTTGTTTGGTCCAAGTGAACTGATCAATTCACCAGAGTGAACCGGTCGTCTCACTGACCATGAGTCGATCGAGTCACCTAGTGAATTGGTCGGCTGGTGGTCCAAATTGTGCAGAACACAGTCAATGCAGTTCTCAATCAATCTGACACTCTAATCAGTTGGTTCAACACTTGAACTTGATGATTCTGAGTCAAGTCTATTAATTGAATGTTTAATTGAGTACATAAATACTTTAGTTATCAATCTAAACAACATTCATGGATAAACTCCTCTTCCAAGTTAATCCTATGTGTGTGACCCTATAGGTTCCATTTCACATTGGCAGTGAATGTCCATAACTAACTTATGACATCACAAGTAAAGAGTGGTGCCTAGTTGCACATCAGTGCTACCCAAGTGAAGAGGAAAGTTGGAGAACAACTTTCAACCTACAATCTATTATTGGTGTTACAGTGAATATATAGTCCCATTTTCTCTGATATCCAGATTGAACTCGAGGCATGGACTTGTCATCCTCTACAAATATTCAATCCATGTTCTTTGAACTAGAGCAGATTGTCTGAGATAAATGCAAGCTCGATATCATGTATTGACTCGCATGTACATGGCCATGTATTTCTCAGTCTCGCTTATCAGGTGGCCAGGATATCATACTCCCTTAGGAGGGACAAATTCCATATCTATCACTCACAGTCAAGTCCACATGTGTCAAAGTCACCCAATCATCATTGTTATAACAATCCATGTTTTAGGACTGTGTTTGATGATGTCAAAGTGTGCCCAACAACATGTGATGAGTGTAGTGATTTTTGGTCTAAGAACCACAGTCACCACAAATACTATAAGAGATGATCCTGACTAATCAAGTGTGGTTTCCATGCATCACTCTTACAATGGGTCTATCTGGTATATTGTTCTCTAACATGTATGTGTGTGCTTGGTTTGATATCATATATCATGACTGATGAGATTTTGTCATCAACCAACACACACTCTAGTCTTTTGTGTTATTGATGTCAATGGTTATTTTCACAATAACAACCGACAAGGGACATAACAAGAATGTATACTCTTAACATCTGTATGATCTCATTGTTCAGGTTCTTAACTTGAAGACATATGTCATTGAGTAATACGATTATTTAGACATCTAACATGTTATATCATTATCTCAAAATAGATTAAACATATAGATGGAAATTGCCTTTATTATTATTCAAATCATTTACAAAGTATAACATTACAATCATCATATGACTAGCTCTATGGGAATACATATCAACAGACTCCCTCTTTCACTTAGAGCCAATCACCCATGAACCTCGGTCATTGTGATCTAGCATGACCATCATGCTTCTGTTGTAAAAGTGCCTTAGTGAAGGGGTAAGCAATATTGTCTTCGGTTGGTACTCTACAAATCTTCACATCTCCTCAATGTACGATCTCTCGTATGAGATGGAAGTGTCGTTGTATGTGCTTGGACCACTGATGTGATCTGGGTTCTTTAGCTTGTCCAATAGCTCCATTGTTATCACAATAAAGCTCAATTGCATCACAGATGCTAGGACCACCCCAAGTTTAGAGATGAACTTCTTGATCCACACAACCTCCTTTGCCACATGGGATGCAGCAATATACCTGGCCTCTATCGTAGAATTTACAACTTCCTATTGCTTGGAACGCTTCCAGCTCACAGCTCTGTTGTTAAGGCAAAACACAAAACTTGATTGTGATCTATAATCATCTTTATCGGTTTGGAAGTTTGCATCAGTGTAACCCTTTACCACCAACTCTTCCTCACCACTGTAGACGAGGAACTGATCCTTAGTTCTTCTCAAGTACTTTAGGATGTTCTTCACAGTTGTCCACTAAGCATCTCTGAGATCTGACTGGTATTTGCTCGTAATGATGAGTGCATACGAGACATCGGGATGGGTGCATAAAATTTCATACATGATGGATACAATTGTTGATGCATATGGAATCTCACTCAAGTGTTCCCTCTCTTCATAAGATTTGGGACATTGAGCTCTAGAGACGTGAACTCCATGAACCATGGGTATGTTTCCTCTCTTTGAGTTCTCCATGTTGAACCTCTTCAACACTTTGTCAATCTATGTGCTTTGACTTAGTCCAAGAAGCATTCTGAATCTATCTCTATAGATCTTTATTCCTAATATATAGGATGTTTCTCCCAAGTCTTTCATTGAGAATGTATTTCCAAGCCATGTCTTTACCTTTTGTAAAGCAGGGATGTCGTTTCCCATCAATAGTATGTCATCTTTATACAATATGAGGAATGTAGTCATGCTCCCACTAACCTTCTTGTACACACAAGGTTCATCTTCATTTTGACTAAAGACAAACTCTTTGACTACTTCGCCAACTCAAAGATTCCAGTTCTGAGATGCTTGCTTCAATCCATAGATTGACCTTTGTATCTTACACACTTTATTTGCAAATTTTGGATTTATAAAACCTTCAGGTTGTGTCATGTACACATCCTCTACAATATTCCCATTCAAGAATGTGATTTTAACATCCATTTGCCAAATCTCATAAGCATGGTAGGTTGCAATAGCAAGCATGATCCTGATGGACTTAATCATTATGACTGGAGAAAAGGTTTTGTCATAGTCAACACCTTAATCTTGTCTGAAACCCTTTGCAACCAATCTGCCTTTATAAGTTTTCACATTGCCATCCATGTTGGTCTTCTTCTTGAAGACCCATTTGCACCCTATGGGTTTTACCCCCTTTAGGTGGATCCACCAAGGTCAATACCTTGTTGGTATACATGGATTCCATCTCAGATCTCAGATCTCATGTCATCAAGCCATTTCTCATAATTTGGTCCCTGTGTAGCTTCTAGATAGGTAGTTGTCTCATCATCTATGACCAACTCACCACCTTCTTGAGTCACAATATATCCAAATCTTTAAGGCTCATGGTATGTCCTATTAGATCTATGATGTTCCTATGTTACTTGAGAAATTTGATATTCCTTAATAGTTTGTGATTCTCTATGTTCCTCTTGTTCATCTATTGGTTCAATGTTTTCATGTTGGTCTCAAACCTCTTCGAGTTCCACTTTCTTCCCACTGCTTCCTTTGGAAATAAATTCCTTTTCTAGGAATACAACATTCCTGAGAACAAACACTTTGTTGTCGGTTGGGTGGTATAAGTAGTATCATGTTGTTTCTTTGGGATATCCAACAAAATAACACTTGTCGAATTTAGGTCCAAGCTTTTTAGGAAACTTTTTCTTGACATAAGCTTCACATCCCCAAACCTTCACAAAAGACACATCGGGACGCTTCCCGTACCATATCTCATATAGTATCTTTTGAACCGATTTAGATGGTTTGCAGTTAAGTGTAAACGTGACGGTTGTTAGAGAATGTCCACAGAAAGAAGCGGGAAGATCAACAAAACTCATCATAAATCACACCATGTCCAATAATGTGTGATTCTCTCTTTTTGATACACCATTATGATGTGGTGTTCTAGGTGGAGTCCATTGTGATACAATACCATGGGCTCTTAGAAGGTCCTCAAACTCTTGGCTTAAGTATTCTCCACCTTGATCAGATCAAAGTGCCCTAATACTTTTGCCAAGTTGGTTCTATACTTCATTCATGAAATCTTTGAACCTTTCAAGGGTTTCTGATTTACGTTTCATCAAGTAAACATAACCATACCTATTGAAGTCATCAGTAAAGGTAATGAAGTACTGATACCCACCTCTAGCATTTGTTCTAAAAGGCCCACATACAACAGTATGTATGATCCCTAATAGATCACTCGCTCTCTCACCTTTTCTTGAAAAGGGATCCTTGGTCATAATGCCCAATAAACAAGATTCACATGTCTCTAATGATTCAAGATCAAAAGAGTCCAGATAACCATCTTTATGGAGTCTAGATATGTGATTCTCATTTATGTGCCCTAGACGACAATGCCAAATGTATGTTTTGTTTGAGTCATTGCATTTTTGTCTTTTGGTGCTTACGTTGTATACACTTGTCTGTAGATCTATCAAATATAGACCATAAGACATTGGGGCACTGTCATAAAAGATCCCATCTTTAGAAATGGAACATTTTCTATTCTTAATAAGAAATTCAAATCCATCCTTGTCCAAATAAGATATAGAAATGATATATCTATTAATGGAAGGTACATAATAGTAGTTCTCTAACTCTATTATTAGCCCACTTGGTAGATATAACTCATAGGTTCGTACTGCACTAGAAGCAATACTCTTGCTCTATTAGAAATACGTAATTCAACCTCGCCTTTCGCTAAAGGCCTATTTCTTTTTAGATCTTTCACATTTGAACAAATGTGTGATCCACATCCCATATCAAGTATCCGTGATGAAGAAGTAGTAAAGTTAATCTCAATTATGTATACATTGGCAGTAGAGATCTCTATCTCTTTCTTCTTCTTCCTTGATTCCCTTAATCCTCTCCATATTTTGAGTGCAGAAGACGTGGACCTCAACTTGGCGGGAGAATGCTTCTCTGCCTTGCATGTGTCCTTGGACTCCATTCCACTGATCACTATCATGGAACTATCCTTCTTCAATTGTGCTTCAACATTTTTTTAAATGTCAAGAAGCTCTGAAAGTAGTTTAGCCATGTTGCACGAGTAGTAATACTTGATAAACATGCTATATGATTTAGGAAACGATTGCAAAATCATATTTGTGGCCAACTCTTGACCCAAAGGAAGCCCCAATTTCTGCAGACGTTCTATATGCCCAATCATATTGAGCACATGGGGTCTAACTGGATCTCCCTCTATCAGTTTGCATTCAAACAATGCCTTAGGTGTACATAGAGCGGATTCTATAGCCATTGGTATCTTACGAATATGAAGAACACTTCTCATAGTCCTAAACCAGTTATGGAAATATATCTCAATTAAATTTTCCGATTTCAATGATGATCTCTTTGCCATTTGATTCTACAAGAGAAAACATTTACATTTTGTCCAAACTCCTTTTTATTTGCTTTGAATAAAATTGACGATATTTAATTATGACTTTAATTAATTATCGCTCCCACTATTTTGTTCAAACTGATAGCCCTCACTATCAATTTTTAATTAGGCCTTTAATTAATTATCGCTCCTACTATTTTGTTCAAACTGATAGCCCTCACTATCAATTCGGAAAATTGTAGCATACAAACTTCTAGTGAGAAAGAACCTAATTTCCTCTAAGTCATGGACCAGCTAGGGTTGTCACCCACAACTAGATTCTTTCAGGTAGGCAACTTTTGCCAATTACATCTTATGCAACTCTTAATCGATGTCATGCACAACTCTTTGTCATGTACATGTCCATGCCTCAAGGTGCATGATCCAATCAAGGTCACCTAGTTAAGTCCAACCCAAGTGCCAACACAATGAATATGCACCCTACTAGGGCAGACCCACATATTCACCATCACACCTCCATGAGATAGACGGTGCACCATTCTAGGGCATGCCCACACTTAGTCGATCAAGTTTTTCATGTCTACTTCTTTTGGAAGGCATCTTAAACTTAATATTTATATTTATGGGTTTGGTATTTATATACATATACATATCCAATCACCACATATATAGTATGTGTCATACTAATGCTATATCCCACAATAAAACATGTGAAGCGATAAATCGATGATTATGGCCTTCCTATTTGTGATTCCTTAAGCCATAAGAAATTATGGTCATCTAGGTCTACATCATATGCAGCAACCTATTGTTGATGAAGATCTATGCTTGTGCTATTTCAGGTTGATCAGCTCATCCTATGACTGATCGGCTCGCCTCTTGGCCGATCGGTTGGTTGTCACCAACCGATCGTCTGGCTCCTCCAGACGGTCGATTCGTCAGGTCATCTGACTCCTCGTTAGGTGACCAGCAACTCCTCTCACATCATCAACCGGTTGTCTCAGTCCCTTAACTGCTTGTTTGGGCGCCCATCATTCTTTGACATAATAGGAAATAAAACTATCCTACTTTTACAAATCTCTTTGGGAAACCCCGAGTTACATTTGGGGGGAGCAAAGGTAGAAGAGAAGGCTTGAGTTATCTCGAGTTACATCTGGAATAGAAGAAAGGACCCAGTATGCAGACCAAGATGCAAATTACCACAACCAACCAAGCACACACATAGGGGTTTATAGGCCATAACCACGCTACACATCCACCATCAAAACTGTTTTACGGGGACGCTTATCAATTGCATATATATACCATATCATATATGTATATAGAGATTTGTGGTGTTTAATCAGATATGCACATTAGCCAGTTAAAGTAATCGCATCGCATGCAATAAATAAATGAAAAAAAAACAAAAATATGATCATATCGATTAATCCTAAAACATAATATGTTGACATGGCTGTGATACCACTGTTGGGTTTTGCGGGATAGAACAGGCAACGGAAACAAAAATTTTATCCAACCACAAACTCATAACCAGTAGATCGCATCAACAATTATGCAATAGGAAAGATGGTTTAGCAAGATATGCCTGGTCCTGAGGCTTTCTCAATGATAATACCTCACAGCTAGTGCAGTCTTTAACCACCTAGTCTTCGACGATGTCTCTACAGCTCCTGGTCTTAACCCAGACTGTGGTTGACGTTCGCCCTCCTGAGTGGCATAAATCTCCGACCTATATAGATAGTCCACATGGACCACCGGGAACTTTAGTCATCTTGATGGACAAACTAGCAGGAGTCATCCCCTTCTGTCAATGTAATAGTCACTGACACACTCTCCCACCACCATTCACATTTCTACAATTGTCTATCCCTCATTCTTCCTCCATGGTTGGGTAGAACTTGTTTGGGCTCTCTTGGTTACTACAACTAGAAAGGACAACAACTTTGTAGAGTAACTGATATTTTGAGTTGTGTGTTCTGAGAAGCCACCTGTACCCCTCTATTTATAATAGTGGGCAGAGTCAGGGTTCCTAGTCTGTGCGAGAGTAGAAGGGTCTAGGTTTTCCATGAACTGATTGTGCTTCAGTAGGTGAACTGATTGGTTCACAACTGAACTGATCATTTAAGCAGGTTAGTTGATCGGTTCACCCAGTGAACTGGTCGTTTCACTTCCCAGACTTTCCTACAATTGACTTTCCTTATTCGTTTCTAATTAACGCAAAGATTAATTCTTGTCCCAATTGAATTGAACAAGTGAAATGAAAAACGTTTCTCACAAATTAGGAAAATCCAACACTGCTCATTTGGTCCAAGTGAACAGATCGGTTCACCAGAGTGAATCGATCATCTCATTGACCATGAACTAATCGGTTCACCCAGTGAATCGATCAGTTTGTGGTCCAGATTGTGTAGAACACAGTCAATGCAGTTCTCAATCAATCTGACACTTTAATCAGTTGGTTCAACACTTGAACTTGATGATTCTAAGTCAAGTTTATTGATTGAATGTTTAATTGAGTACTTAAACACTTTAGTAATCAATCTAAACAGCATCCATGGATAAACTCCTCTTCCAAGTTAATCATATGTGTGTGACCCTATATGTTCCATTTCACATGGCAGTGAATGTCCATAACTAACTTATGACATCATAAGAAAAGAGTGGTGCCTAGTCGCACATCCAGGCTACCCAAGTGAAGAGGAAAGTTGGAGAACAACTTTCATCCTACAATCTATTATTGGTATTATAGTGAATGTATAGTCCCTTTGTCACTGATATCCAGATTGAACTCGAGGCATGGACTTGTCATCCTCTACAAATGTTCAATCCATGTTTCTTGAACTAGAGAAGATAGTTTGAGATAAATGTAAGCTCAATTTCATATATGAACTCAAATGTACATGTCCATGTATTTCTCAATCTCACTTATCAAGTGGCCAGGATATCATACTCCCTTAGGAGGGACAAATTCCATATCTATCACTCACAGTCAAGTCCCCATGTGTCAAAGTCACCCAATCATCATCATTATAACAATCCATGTTTCAGGACTACGTCTGATGATGTCAAAGCATACCCAAAAATATGTGATGAGTGTGGTGATTTCATGTCTAAGAACCACAGTCACCACCAATACTATAAGAGATGATCTTGACTAACCAAGTGTGGTTTCCATGCATCATTCTTATGATGGGTCTGTCTGATACACTATTCTCTAGCATGTATCTGTGTGCTTGGTTTGATATCATATATATGACTGATGAGATTCTATAATCAACCAACACACATTTTAATCATTTGTGTTATTGATGTCTTTGGTTATTTCCACAATAACAACTGACTAGGGACATAACAAGAATGTATACTCCTTTCATCTGAATGATCTCATTGTTCAGGTTCTTAGCCTGAAGGCATACATCATTGAGTAATACGATTCTTTATACATCTAACATGTTATATCATTATCTCAAAATAGATTAAACATATAGACAGAAATGACCTTTCTTATTATTCAAATCATTTAAAAAGTATGCTATTACAATCATTGTATGACTGGCTCTATGGGCATACAAACCAGCAGACTCCCACTTGTACTTTGATCCAATCACCCATGAACCTCAGTCCTTGTGATCTAGCGTGACCATCATGCTTCTGCTGTGAAAGTGCCTTAGTCAAGGGATCAGCAATATTGTCTTCGGTTGGTACTCTGTAAATCTTCACATCACCTCGCTATACGATAACTCATATGATATGGAAGCGCCGATGTATGGTCTTGGACCTCAGATGTGATATGGGTTCTTTATCTTGTGCAATAGCTCCATTGTTGTCAAAATAAAGCTCAATTGCATTATAGATGCTAGGAACCACCCCAAGTTCAGAGATGAACTTCTTGATCCACATAGCCTCTTTTTCCGCATGGGATGTAGCAATATACTCAGCCTATGTCGTAGAATCTACTTCTGTCTCTTGCTTGGAACTCTTCCAGCTCACAGCTCCGTTGTTAAGGCAAAACTCAAATCCTGATTGTGATCTACAATCATCTTTATCGGTTTGGAAGCTTGCATCAGTGTAACCCTTTACCACCAACTCTTCCTCACTGCCATAGATGAGCAACTGATCCTTAGTTCTTCTCAAGTACTTTAGGATGTTCTTCATGGCTGTCCATTGAGCATCTCTGAGATCTTACTGGTATCTTCTCATCATGATGAGTGCATATGAGACATCAGGATGGGTGCACAACATTGCATACATGATGGATCCAATTGTTGATGCATATGGAATCTCACTCATTCCCTCTCTTGACAAGATTTGGGACATTGAGCTCTAGAGATGGGAACTCCATGAACCATGAGTATGTTTCCTCTCTTTGAGTTCTCCAAGTTGAACCTCTTCAACACCTTGTCAATGTATGTGCTTTGACTTAGTCCAAGAAGCCTTCTAGATCAATCTCTATAGATCTTAATTTCTAAGATATAGGATGCTTCTCCCAAGTCTTTCATTGAGAATGTATTTGCAAGACATGTCTTTACCTTTTGTAAAGCAGGGATGTCATTTCCCATCAATAGTGTGTCATCTACATACAATATGAGGAATGTAGTCATTCTCCCACTAACCTTCTTGTACACACAAGGTTCTTCTTCATTTTGACTAAAGCCGGACTCTTTGACTACTTCGTCAAATTGAAGATTCCAGCTCTGAGATGCTTGCTTCAATCCATAGATTGACCTTTGTAGATTACATACTTTATTTGAAAATTTTAGATTTATAAAACCTTCAGGCTGTGTCATGTACACATCCTCTACAATATTCCTGTTCAGGAATGTGATTTTAACATCCATTTGCCAAATCTCACAGTCATAGTAGGTTGCAATAGCAAGCATGATCCTGATGGACTTAATCATGGTGACTAGAGAAAAGGTTTCGTCATAGTCAACACCTTGAACTTGTTTGAAACCCTTTACAACCAATCTACCTTTATAAGTTTGCACATTTCCATCCATGTCAGTCTTCTTCTTGAAGACCCATTTGCACCCTATGGGTTTTACCCCTTCAGGTGGATCCACCAAAGTCCATACCTTGTTGGTATACATGGATTCCATCTCAGATCTCATGTCATCAAGCCATTTCTTATAATTTGGTCCATGTGTAGCTTCTAGATAGGTAGTTGTCTCATAATCGATGACCAACTCACTGCCTTCTTGAGTCACAAGTTATCCAAATCTTTCAGGCTCAAGGTGTGTCCTACTAGATCTACGAGGTTCATGTGTTACTTGAGGAATTTGAGATTCCACAACAGTTTGTGATTCTCTATGTTCCTCATGTTCATCTATTCATTTAATGTTTTCTTGTGGGTCTCAAACCTCTTCGAGTTCCAATTTCCTCCCACTGCTTCCTTTGGAAATAAATTCCTTTTCTAGGAATACAACATTCCTGGCAAAAAACACTTTGTTGTCGGTTGGGTGGTATAAGTAGTATCCCGTTGTTTCTTTGGGATGTCCAACAAAATAACACTTATCGGATTTGGTTCCAAGCTTTTCAGGAAATGTTTTCTTGGCATAAGATTCACATCCCCAAACCTTTAGAAAAGACACATCGGGACGCTTCCCGTACCATATCTCATATGCTGTCTTTTGAATAGATTTAGATGGTACGCGGTTAAGTGTAAACGCAACGGTTGTTAGAGAATGTCCCCAGAAAGAAGTAGGAAGATTGACAAAACTCATCATAAATCACCCCATGTCCAGTAATGTGCGATTCCTTCTTTTTGATACACCATTATGTTGTGGTGTTCCAGGTGGAGTCCATTGTGATACAATACTACGGGCTCTCAAGGTTCTCAAACTATTGGCTTAAGTATTCTCCACCTCGATCAGATTGAAGTGTCTTAATACTTTTGCCAAGTTGGTTATGTACTTCATTCATGAAATCCTTAAACCTTTCAAGGGTTTCTGATTTATGTTTCATCAATAAACATAACCATACCTACTGAAGTCATCAGTAAAGATAATGAAGTACTGATACCCACGTCTAGCATTTGTTCAAAAAGGCCCACATACATCTGTATGTATGAGTCCTAATAGATCACTCGTTCTCTCACCTTTTCCTAAAAAGGGAGCCTTGGCCATCTTACCCAATAAACAAGATTTGCATGTCTCTAATGATTCAAGATCAAAAGAGTCCAGATAACCATCTTTATGGAGTCTAGATATGCGATTCTCATTTATGTGCCCTAGACGACAATGCCAAAGGTATGTTTTGTTGGAGTCATTGAATTTTTTCTTTTTGTGTTTACATTGTATACACTTCCATAAAAGATCCCATCTTTAGAAATGGAACATTTTCCATTCTTAATAAGAAATTTAAGTCCATCCTTGTCCAAACAAGATATAGAAATGATATTCCTATTAATGGTAGGTACATAATAGTAGTTATGTAACTCTATTATCAGACCACTTAGTAGAGATAACTCATAGGTTCCTATTGCACTGGAAGTAACTCTTGTTCCATTAGCAACAAGTGGTTCAACCTCGCCTTTTGCTAAAGGCCTATTTCTTTTTAGATTTTTCACATTTGAACAGATGTGTGATCCACATCTGGTATCAAGTACCCATGATGAAGAAGTAGTAAAGTTAATATCAATTATGTATACATCGGAATTATATATCTCTATCTCTTGCTTCTTCTTCCTTGATTCCCTTAATCCTCTCCATATTTTGAGTGCAGAAGACTTGGACTTCATCTTGGCGGGCAAACGCTTCTCTGCCTTGCATGTGTCCTTGGACTCCATTCCACTGATCACTATCATGGAACTATCCTTCTTCAATTGTGCTTCAACAGTTGTCAAAATGTCAAGCAGCTCTGAAAGTAGTTTAGCCATGTTGCACGAGTAGTAATACTTGATAAACATGCTATATGATTTAGGAAATGATTGCAAAATCATATTTGTGGCCAACTCTTGACCCAAAGGAAGCCCCAATTTCTCTAGAAGTTCTATATGCCCAATCATATAGAGCACATGGGGTCTAACTGGATCTCCCTCTATCAGTTTGCATTCAAACAATGCCTTAGGTGTACATAGAGAAGATTCTACAGCCATTGGTATCTTACGAATATGAAGAACAGTTCTCATAGTCCTAAACCAGTTATGGAAATATATCTCAATTAAATTTTCCGATTTCAATGATGATCTCTTTGCCATTTGATTCTACAAGAGAAATCATTTGCATTTTGTCCAAACTCCTTTTGATTTGCTTTGAATAAAATTGACAATATTTAATTATGACTTTAATTAATTATCGCTCCCACTATTTTGTTCACACTGATAGCCCTCACTATCAATTTGGTAGATTGCAGTGTACAACCTTCTAGTGAGCAAGAACCTGATTTCCTCTAAGTCATGGACTAGCTAGCGTTGTCACCCACAACTAGATTCTTTTAGGTAGGCAACTCTTGATAGATGTCATGCACAACTCTTTGTCATGTACATCTCCATGCCTCAAGGTGCATGATCTGATCAAGGTAACCTAGTTAAGTGCATGGCTCAAGGCTATAATTAGCAGGAAGGTATTGATTTTGATGAAACTTATGCTCCTGTTGCTAGACTTGAATCTGTTAGACTACTACTTGCTTTTGCTAGTCATAAGAATTTCTTTCTATATCAAATGGATGTTAAAAGTGCGTTTTTGAATGGTACAATTGAGGAGGAAGTATTTATTGCTTAACCTCTAGGCTTTGAAAATGACAAGCTACCTAATCATGTTTATTTGCTACAAAAAGCTCTCTATGGAATCAAACAAGCACCTCGAGCTTGGTATGAGAAATTAAAGAACTTTTTGTTAGAAAATGGCTATGTCGTGGGAAAAGTTGATTCTACTTTATTTCTAAAACACATTTCTAGCAATTTTCTTATCATTCAAATTTATGTTGATGATATCATATTTGGCGAAACTAATCTTTATCTTTGCAAGGAGTTTAGTTCTCTTATGCAGAGTGAATTTGAGATGATCATGATGGGTGAGCTTACTTTCTTCCTCGGCTTCCAAATCAAGCAAACCAAAGATGGAAACTTCATCAACCAAGGTAAGTACACCAATGAGCTACTCAAATGCTTTGGAATGGAGAACATGAAGCTGATGGACACACCCATGTCCAACACTGCCAAACTTGATAGAGATGAAGAAGGTGAGAAGGTAGATGAGAAGCTCTATAGAGGTATGATTGGAAGTTTGCTTTATTTTACTGCCTCTAGACCTAACATTATGTTTAGTGTTGGCTTGTGTGCTCACTTTCAATCAAGTCCTAGGAAATCACATCCTATTGTTGTTAAGAGGATTTTGAGGTACATAGACTAAACTCAAAACTTTGGTCTATGGTACCCTAAGTCAAGGGAGTTTACACTTATAGCATATAGTGATGTTGATTACGCAGGATGTTTGGTTGATAGAATGTGCACAAGTGTCACTTGCTTCCTTCTATGACCGTGCTTGGTGTCTTGGTTTTCCAAGAAATAGAACATCGTGGCATTATCAACTACCGAGACTGAGTACATTGCAACCGGGAGTTGTTGTTCCCGGGTCATATGGATGAAGCAAATGCTCCAAGAATTTAATATACATTTGATGCTTCTCCTATCTATTGTCATAATACTAGTGCAATTAATCTTTCTTACAATCCTATATTGCATAGTAGAGCTAAACATATAGAGGTTCACCATCATTTTCTTTGTGATCACATTGCCAAAAAGGATATTTATATCACGCATGTGGACAAGGAAAATTAGTTGGCGGACATTTTCACTAAACCTCTAGCTAGAGAGAAATTTAACTTCATTAGATCTAAACTACTCATTATTGCTTTAGAAGATATTGACATGTCATCTAGCTAGTTTCTTTTATTCTATATGTCTTGCTCATGCTTAAATCACCTTGCTTGCCTAAAATTGCTTAATTTTGCTTGTTGACATGCTTAGTTTCACTTGTTTTTGGCCATTTCTCAAATTTCATGGTTTTATCGATAAATACTATCTAATGATGAGTGATATATACCTAAGTATGTTCAATATACATAATACACTTGAAAAATAAATTTAATTAGAATTCATATGGCTAGAAATTGAGTTTGATGGTTTAAGGTCAGGTTGACCATCGATCGAGTTTCCCCCAAGACAAACTCGATCGATCCATGGCCAAGAGCTGTTCTAAAATAGACCAATCGGTCGAGTTTTCAACTCTCAAAACTCGATTGATTGGCGGGCTGAAGCCAACTTAAGTTGGGTTTGGCCGACTATTCTCCCTCTCAACTAGAGAACAACCGACCGATTCCCCTTCTTCAAGCCCTAAGATCTCATCCCCAACCCTTACCTTCCCTATCCTAGCCCTTTCCCGACCTAGATAGGCTGACCTAGACCTCCCCTTTTGCTCTTCCTTGGTGTTTGGACGGTTTTGGTAGGTTGCTTTTTGCGTTTGCTCTCTTCTTCTCCTTCTTTTCACCTCCATGTCTTCTCAAAGAAGAAAGAGACCCGCCCCTAGCAATGCTCCATCCTCTTCTTCATCTTCTCACTTGATTCCCTTCGATGACACCTCCTTTGTCTCAATATAAGCTATAAATAGGTATAAGGACCTTCTTCCTAGGAGTCCTTTTCCATTTAGAGCTTTGTTTGAGCCTAACCCTAGGCGTCAAGCAGTCATAGACCAAGTGGTGAGGTTGTTATCCATTCATCACCTTTCTGCCCAGGATGTCGAACATGACTGCTTTCATAATTCTATGACAAGAACAAAAGTAGTTCATGAATTCTACTCTAACTTGTGTTGGAATTATGGCACCCTTGTACCCCCATCGAATACTCAAGTGATCCTTACATCCATGATCACCGGGAAGAGATTTCAAATCTATGAAGATATCCTAAATGTTTTCTTCTCAGGAGATGAGGAGAATGACACCTTGCATAAGGATTATGGGGAGTATTTAGATTTTTGGATCCTGAGGGTTTCTATAAGAAGAATGAGATCACTCTTCCTGACATCCATCGCTACCTAAAGAAACACGATGTTCCTTACAAGAAGAAGTGAACCCTACCCTCCTCCTCCCTCAATCTTAGAAAGTGTATATTAGCCATAGTGGTCAACTGCAACATCCATCTGAAGAAAAATCAAACGGATATTGCAGAGAACACTGCGGTCATAATGTATTGCATTCTTGAGAATATCGAAGTCAAATGGTCAAGATACATTCTCCACCACATGACCTGTTTTGACTCTGGTAAGTGAAAACCTCTAGAGGGGGGGTGAATAGAGTTTTATAGATAATTTAAATTAATTTAAACTCAAGCAACCACAGAGAGAGATTGGACAAGGAGACACAAGGGTTTAGAGTGGTTCCTAGACTTAGCAAATACTAAGGTAGTCAGTCCACTACCCGGTTGCTTACCCAACCGGGATTTGAAAAGAAATTATTTTATTACCTCGCAAGGACTTTACATAAAATACATTTCTTTTCCCTAAACCCTTCAAGCAGCCTTCACCTAGAAGTAATCGCCCAACTCGAAGCAGCCTTCCCTTGAAGTAGATGCACCAACACCAGCCTTCTGAAGTAGCTTCCCGTGCGATATCCTTCTTGAAGTAGCTTGAAGTCCCCTTCTCCACCTGAGAAGTCCACCCTCTCCAATCCGCAGCCTCCAACCTTAGGAGTAGCAAGGAGAGTACAAGGAATAAATAAGAACAAGAAAGAAAAACAGAAATTACAACTTATCCTTTAAGCCCAAGGCTTGATGTGCCTAGATCAAGCGTAAGATCTCCTAGCCAAGTATGTGAACTTGTGATTGCTGTAGGTAGGAGAATCTAGCCTATAGGACACGAGATTGAGCTAAGGAGAATGTAGGCCAATGATCACAGTGCTCAACTTTTGCTTACAAAAGATTGCTCAAGTATGCTCAAGTGTATTCTCAATTGTAACAAGTTAATTCTATTGTCCTATGGCTTGTCCTATTTATAGGAATGGCCTAAGTATGCTTAAGGACATTCTAGACAACTTCTAGGGGGTTCCTAGTGCTTAACTAGCCGTTAGGAATAAGTTAGGCGCATTAGCAACGGCTAGTTAATTAATTCTGCAGTTGCTGTCAGAGACCATCTCGGTCGAGGACTTGTCGACCGAGATGCCCGGTCGGTCGAGGATTTTTCGACCGACAGGCTCTCTGGATTAACGTTTATTTGCAACTGTCAACTGCTGTGTCTAACGGCTACTTTTGGTCAATCTCGGTCGAGAGGTTTGTCGACCGAGAGTGTCTCGGTCGAGGAGTGTGGTCGACCGAGATTGACTCTGTTTTCAATCTTTCAATTAAGATACTAAGTGAGTGCATGAGTGTGCATTATGTGATCCTATTAGAAGGAGATGTCCTAACTAAGTGTAGTGTTTAGTTAGGGAGATCTAACGCTTGATTTACATGAAGTCTAAGTACTTGTACATTATATATTTGTACAAGTTTACATATGATTACATTGCATGACATTTATAAACATTCAAGCGTAAGGATTCCCTAGAACTTTGTCATCACCTTGTTCCTGCACACTTAAGTAGCTCGTTAGATTAATAAGAATGAAATGTTTTTCATCATCGAAACAAAGGGATTTATCATAATATCCAATTTATCCAACAGTAAGAACACCCGAGGCACCCATCCACCCTATCCAGCCCTGATTTGTGGTTTGTTTCAATTTGCCACTGAGAAATCACTCTTTTTTTACTTCCATTACAAGCTTGCAAGGAAGGGAGTGTGTATTAGTGAGACCACAATCCAGAAGTTCGTGCCTGTCTTTGCCTCCACCACACCCGGTGCTTCACCCTCAGCCTCTCTACAACCCCTACCTCCTGTACCTGAGCTCCTCCTCCTCAAACACCTCGACCTAGTCGTGCTTCGTTTCATGTATCTAATGAAACCATCATGGGCTACATGATGCACCAACAGGCATACAACCAACATGTTTAGGAGCACATGTACCAGAATTTATGTTCAATCATGTCAAACATGAACATATCCTGTGCACACCCCTACCCCACCTACCAGCCTTTCCTCGATAGTGATTATTCTTCCTATGCATATCATCATTACTACCCTACCCCCGAGCCTTCTGTTTCTTCTCCTCCACCCTTTGTTGCTGGTGGTTCTACTCCCTTTTACATGTCGTTGCCTGCTCGTGGCCACCCTACTTTCCAGTCTTGGCAATTCTGATCCATCCTTCCCTCAGGCCAATGAGCTCTATGCTCTTGGTATGACTTGGGATGAGCAGAATGCTCATTGGCTCGGTCGTGGTTATGGTCCTCCTATAGACGAGGAGATGCCTGACCAGGCTGATGCTGAGACTACTACTGCTGATGATGATGATGGCGATGGTGAGGATGCTTCTGATGATGGTGATGGCTCTGGTGGTGATTCTGGTGATGAAGCCACTACTGCAGTTGCACCTTCAGATGGAGACGAGGACTACGAGCCTGGAGCTGATGATGATGATGATGATGATGTTGTGGACATAGATAGTTTAGATGTCTAGTTGTTTCTTAGTTTTTAGTCTAGTTTTTTGATCATATATATCTTTCTAGGCTATTTTGTATTAGAAACATTTGGGCACATTATCTGAGATGTACTATTTTATCTTTAGTTTTCATCCCTTCTTATTTGTAGCTGCTTTTATGAGAACATGCTTCTGAGTTTTAATATATGTTATGTGCACTCTTGCTCTTTTATCATGTTATATCCTATGAGTTTGTGCCATTTTTTCACCATATTTTGATTATGACTGAGATTGTGTGTTTCTTTCATCTCTAGTTGATATACGATATGAGATTGCATGTTTGAATATCTATTTGATTGTGTTTGGAGAAGACATGATTGTATGGTCTTCTACCCCCCTCACTTTTTGATAATGTCAAAAGGGGGATAGAACCTCAATGTCTTGAAGCTCAATCATATCTCTATTCCTTATTATATTGTTTCTTGTTGCTTATGAGATCCTTTTCTTGTTCATTTTATGTTTTATCATGTGACTTACAAAGGACCATAGAGTACATGTATGCTATAATTCCTTTGTGTAGATAGACTAACTATGCAGGTTAAAGTAAGCATAGGTTTAGGGGGAGCAATTCACATTGTTCACATCTTGAATCCCCCTAATTCACAAGGTAAAGGTATAACTTATATATCCTTTTCAATATGCTTGAGGAATGGTTTGTCATTGTCAAAAAGGGGGACAATGTTGACGTAGAGGTTATACATTGTCCATATTTTGATAATGACTTAACCAGTCCATTCATATGTATCTAATATGTGTATTCAAGATTGATTTCAGGTGTTAGGTACATGAAAAGGATCAAATTGCACAAGCCCTAGCTTGTCCAAGTTCAAGTCAAAAGCTATACAAGTGTGCTAATTAGGAAATCCATGTAAATGACCTTGGAAAATTTTTGTAATCACTTGAATTGATGATATGACTTATAACTAAGATGAGAAAATTATGTGGGACACTTAGAACTAAGTTTTAATCACTCTTTATGCACTTTAGAAAATTGATCACAGGAAGCTAATTGGTCTAGTTACAATCTCGACCGATCCACTGGATCAATTCTCTAAAGAGTGCATCGGTCGAGTTACGCACTCACAGAACTCGACTGATTGAGTTACTGACCAAATGCAACTTTTATTGGTTGGTCGAGTTTCCTCAGGACAAACTCGACCGATGGTTTGAAAATTGGGTTTGTCTTTTACCCAATCGGTCGAGTTACCTTTATTGAATCTCGACCGAATGTACTATACGGAAAATGCACAAAAAGTGATTCTAACCATTGGTGACTTGTTTGGACGAAAATAGATATGTTTCCTTGTGCAAAAATGGCTATAATTCGGCCCTAAGTGTTCCCTAACTCAAAGGGGCACCCCCAACTATAAATAGGACCCCTTGGAGTTCATTCCAAGGTTTCTCATTCCATATATGCTTGGTTCTTGCTTAGTTGAGAGTGTTGCACACCTTTGAGCCCCTTTCTCTATCTACCTTCAAGTCAAATCTTTTAGTATGAGTGAGTTAGGATCTGTTGTAAGAGAGCTACCTCTTGTATCCATGTAAATCTCTCCACCTCAATCTTCCTACCCCCTTTCCTTATGAAGAAAAGGCTTGAAGATCTTCTCTGAGTGAAGGATAAGGAGTTGTTGTTCTTAAAGGTTGAAGAAAGCATGGTGTTCCAGATCTCTGAGTGAAGGAGATAGGCAAGGTGGACGTTCAAGAAGGATAGGTAATTCCTTGAAGGCCAAAGACTTGAAGATGGAGTGGGTAAGTCCTTGTTAAAGGCTGAAGACTCCCTGGTTCAAGTGGGTAAGTTCCTTCGGTAGGTTGAAGATCCTTGCTTGAGGTATTAAGTCCTTGGATGAATGTGGTTTTGTCTTGTAATCTTATGAATGAATATAAGATAAGAGCCTAACCACCTCTAGGTAGTGGACTGACTCACTTCTAGTTTGAAGTGTGGAACCACTCTAAACCACTTTGTCCAAGTGTATGTTATCCTTGTCTCTCACCCTTGCTATGCTTGTTAGTTAGGATTTCAAATTAGTTCTATGCTTAAGTTTCTGCACTTAATATAATTTGAAGGTCTAATTCATTTTGTGAGATTTGTGAAGCTCTATTCACCCCCCCTAGAGACCTTGATCCAACAGTAACATGATTGAAAACCTAGTAATTATTTAATAGATATCAATGCATAAATAGCTAACCATATATATGAATAAAGATGATAATGTGGTATTGTTGGTTAATCTTGTGATGAAATCAATAGTAAATGTTGCAATTTATTATGGAAATGAAATATGATCATATGAATGAGACATGTTACATGAGGTGTTAATCTTAATACTTAATAAAGATGAAAAATATAGTTTGACAGTTAGCTCAACATAATGATTATGACACCTTGATATGATCTCGATGGATAAAGTGGGTTAACCTCAGTTAACTCCCTCCTAATGTTAGTTTGGATATGATAATGGGGCTTTGTTTTTGGATATGTTGCACCTAGAGTGGTGTCTGAAATATGGATGATGACCTTTTGGTTTTGCCTTGAAGTAAGAGGATGGCTTAATTTTAAGGACAAAATTTCTTTTAAGATGTATATGATGTGATAGTGTAACATACCAGAATTAGAACCCTGCCCTATAAGTTTAACCTTTTGGACTTAGCCAAACAAGGTTGAGGTTAGAGTGATCCTAATAATCCAAACTATATATAAAGGAGAAGATAAATACAATAATTGGAGATAATATGGGATATAATGGATAAAAGAAGATAATGTGGAATATAGTTTTCCAAAAATCATAAATGGAAATCCATAAATATAATTTGGCACTCAATCTCGTTTTCTTGACTTAATGGCCAAGTGTCATCTAATTTGGATAATAAATAAATATATATAAGCCTTTATTACAAGATAATGGAAAATAAGCCAATAAGGTGAAATAAAATATCTAATATCCTCAAATTGGAAAATTTACTCCAAATTCGTAATCTAAACATAAAAACAAGCCTTTGGGCAAATTTGAAACTATTTTCGATAATGTTTGATTAATGGGTATATATAGGAGAGAGAAAATGCCTAAAAGGTGTAATTAATAAATAAATACAACTCATGGCACCAAAAGTTGGAAATTAAGGCAAATCCGTATTCAACACACTTAAGTTAACTTGTGAATGAAGTTTCATCCAATTTGGTTAATCCATGAGTCATTAATGCATCTAGAAAGAGAAATAAAGAATAAATTAAATAACATATCTAAAGTTGCCCAAAGTGAAATCTAATTGGATATTCGGAATATACATGTTTAATTTAACTTATGAGCAAAATTTGGCTTAATTTGGATAATGTTTGAACCCCCAAATCAAGAGAGAGAATAAGGAAATAATGCATTCACACTTTATTAAATCGGATTCGAGATTACTATTATGTCACGCAGTGATTTCTCAGTTGCCAAAATTTTCTTATGTAGCTATCTCTCTCAGTCGTCAGATCCAGATCCAAGGGTAGCGAGGTCATCTCCTACCTTGGATCGGACTCCTTTTCCATGTGAATAGTAATTGTGATTTTCCTCCTCGCCGTTCTCTCTCCTTTGTGGACGGTTTTCCCTGATTCTTTCTCCTATGGTTCCTTTTTCAACTCCGAACCTGGTGATCTCTTAATAGACCCATCAAGCCCTATATATATGAAACCCCCAATTCCCCTCTCTCCATCATTTTTCACAGACAACTTTACACCCTTTCTCCCCTATATATATGATACCCTGAAGCATCCTCAACCTAGAAGTGTTGCTTTCCTCACTTCAATTTGGTCGTTCACTTCGTAGTGATACTGGACCTGCTCGACTTGGGTTTCTGACAAACTATTTCTCTCTAGCATGCTCTGCACCGTCGTGACTGCAATTGACAAGTCGGTAAGCTTCCTAAGCCTTCTGGGAGGAGTTTCCTTTTCTTGGTTGGCTTCTCTATGCCTCCGTTCACTCGAACCTATAGTCCAGATGAAGTTGCTCTTCCGGTTACCGTTTGGGTTAGTTTGGTGGTCCTTCGGCACTTTGTGGACCTCCAAGGATTCTTTCTTGGGTCTCTGTTTGTCAGCGTTTTGTGGCTCGAATAGCTTTTGTTTTTCTCTGGTTCTGCTCATGGAAGGGTCCTATTTTGGATCTTTTCTAGTGCAGTGTGGTCCTCCATTGGTTCCTTAGTTTTGCGATGCTTGGGTGAAGCTCATGGAGTTGAGATCAGAGCCTGTTGGATGTCGCTTCTCTCTTGTCTACCCCTCGTATATCTCATGTTCTTCATTTTTGGCCTAAGGGCAGTTAGGTAATTTTTCGTTGAATCTTTTCTCTTATTTAGCGCCTGACTTCACTGAGTTGGATAAGTGGTCTACTGACATGGGTAGTTTTGATTGGTCGGCCCAGTCCGCATGGGCATCTCTCTCTCTCTTCGCTTTGCAATCGATCTGCTGATGTGTAATTTTCTAATTGGATGACATTTAAAATTAATAACTAATTATCTGTTGATCAGAAAAATATGTAAAAATAGTCAAAAAATGAGAAAAATATGATCTAACCAATGGTATAAGTTTTGATGGCTAAATCCGATGTTTAATGATAGGTGTTTTTAATGGATCTAATTAATGATGAATTAAATTATAAAAATCATAACTAATTATATATAAGTCAAAAAAATATAATAAAATATGTTTTGGAGTCGTAATAACCTAATCTAATAAGTGGCATAGTTTTCGTAACCTAATTCACATAATAATAAAAGGGTAGTGTTTAGGGTTTTGTATATTAGTGGAAACCTAACCCTTATCCCACATATATGCTAATAGGTGCTTTGGAAGCCTAGGCTTGGACCTAGAAGTGACTTTGGATCATTTGACTCTGAAGTTGAGGTATGTTTTCATCCCTGATTATTCTTCTTAAGCAATTATCCTATTTTTGTATTACTCTTGGTCCTATGGACATTAGCCTACACATTGTCTTGTTCTTTTGAAATCATGCTTCATGTGAAGTATTTTATTTTGTTATTGATCTTGTGATCATGGATATTCTCTTGGAATCTTATCTTGTTTCCTTGGTGCAAGTTGGACTTTTGATATTATATGCCCATTGTGATGTGGAAGTTTACTTGATGATATATGACCACTTTGAAGTGGATTTGTTTATTTGTTTGAGTTGTCCATTGTGTGATGACAACATTGTTTATTCTGACTATACTTTCTACTTGCCTCTACATTAAACATGCTATGTGATTCAGTAGCACTAGAGTAGTGTAATTGCATTGGTTTTGTTTATAGCATATGTGATATTTCCTGTTCTTTTTGGGACGACAAGGAACCTCGAACCCAGGGCAAGATGTGTGATTCTTGGCCCATGTTTTTATATATATTTGGGATATTGGCAGTATTTCTTTGTCTATCAGGTTTCAACTTTATGAGGGTTGGCTGCCAATTGTATTTATATTGTTCTAGGGCTATGCTTATCTCACATGCATGCATGTTGATGACGATATGTGCTTTGTTTCCCACCATGGTAGTGGATGTTTGTATTGATAGCACATTCTTATTATTTGTTTGTTATGACAAGTATCCCTTTTGTTATGATATTTTCTCTTGATACCCGATTGGATGGTCCCTATCTCTTGCATGGGAAGCCTTTTATTTTGATGTCTCGTATTCTTTATAAATTGCTCAATTTGCTTTTTAGTATGCACATACCAGCCTTTTCTGATGTCTCCTGCTGTTTCTCATTTGCTGGGGTATGATTCCAACCCTAGGTGGTGGACATGGATGGCTTGACACTGGACCCAGACTGAGACTGTGAAGTTAAAGATTGGAGACAATCTTGAGGTGGTTTAGATTTCTTCTACATGGATCCTTGTGATGTAAGTTTGTAACCCTTTGTTTTATTATTGAATATAGTCAAGTTTTTAATTCCACTGATATACTTGGTCTTTTGTTACCATTATATAAAGATTTGAAAATTCTACACCCACTCCATCATACCTCCTGAGTGTGTTTGGACTGGATGTTTTGTTATTCAAATTTTTAGTAGAGAAGTGTTTTCACTTCTTTACAGATAGACTGGACTTTTGCTTAATTTCAAGGATGAAATTTCTTTTAAGATATATATGATGTGATGCAGGGGACTTTTGGCTTAATTTTAAGGATGAAATATCTTTTAAGGTGTGTAGGATGTGATGGAGTGAACTTTTGGAGTATTCAGATCCCTGTTTCATGCCTTTTTGAGGTATTTTATTCAGTGATCAAATAGTAGAATTTTGACACCAAATTCATGTACAAGGTAGCTTGAGTTGTGAGGAAGCTATGGTTAAAATTTTGTGGCAGTTGGAGTATTCGAGATGAAGTTATTAAGGTTTATAAATTTGAGAAATAATGTACATCTTTGGTGTTTGTTAGACCTAAGTTTGGTCGTGTCACACCCATAGATCCTAGACTAGGCTGCATGGACATTTCTAGGCCTTAGATATTTTATCTAGTGGCCATGGTGCTTGAAAAGTTGATGCCACAAATTGGATTAAGTGGACACCTGTGTTTAACTGTTGGATGAGATCAAACGGATGTCAGTTGTCTCCTACCTTGCGGTTAGAGCAGGGTAGTGGAGTATGTAGGAGCCGCGATTTTGATCCAGTGCCCGTCGTGATCGTGGGGGTGATAGGGGAAAATAACTGATTAGCCATCTTTGACTCATCAGAAGTACACTCCCGAGTGTTTATTTGTCCCAGTTTGGTAACGGGAGTAGAAAGAATGAGGCCTTGCCTCTCACTGCCTCTCCACCGCACTGAGTAGGTTGCATCCAGGAGTAGAGAAGGGAACTAGAAGGTAGTTTGGAAGAAGGCGAGGAGGGGAAGATGTTCCCAGTAGTTATCCAAACCCACCAGTTTACCTCACGTTCCTTTCTTATACGTTTTCCATGGTTGACGAGGTGAAGGCTACTGGGGATGAAGATGGTTTGGGATGGCATAGTGTGGAGCTACTCCAATCCATATTACCGACCAAGATGAGTTTATTAGCCCTTGGCAGATCTCCTGTAGTTATCTCAGAGGGGTTTAGACGTGTGAGACTCTTTTCCCCCTATTTGGCTCTGTCACAACAGTTGTAGGCAGCGGCGAGCCCATGGATGTCGAGTCCGGGAGGCGGACCCAAGGAGACCTGAACCCATAGAGGCTTGTAAGAGCTATCTGAAGCTGATGGAGGCCTAAGGATATGACAAGGAGCACTCCTGAGCAGCTCGCCGAAGATCTCCCATCATGGTGGCGGGCGCGGAGGAGCGTCTCCTAGGATGAACTCCAGACTTCACTACGGCTCTACGATGAGTCGGAGAAACTCAGACTCACATCTCGAATCCAATGGAGCCAAAGGAGTTGATGAAGGCAGTTGAGATGCCATCGATTCCTCACCGGAGCAGTTTTGTGTGGCAGCGCCTCTACAAAACAGAGTGCACGGGTTCAGTGCAGAGAATGGGGGAGCCGCGCAACAAAGTCTTGAGTCAGACGCGATGCATGAGTGGAAATAGGGAGAGTAGAATGGGTCTAGAACCCTGAACCCGGCCCAGACCAAGTGGACCGACGGGCAAACCCAGGTAACCAAGAAAAGACTAGTACCTACCAGTGTACACGTGGCGGCTTCAGATTGGCTGAAAAAGGTAATTATCTCAGAAATTCTCAGACTTTCAATAATTCGTAGTGAATAGCTCGATTATCAGAAAAACACATAATATATGAAAATTCTCAGAAAAATGTGTAGAATGACATGGAGCCAGCATATCAGTCTTTTGAAGCTTAAATGTTAGCAATATCATGTAAGATGTTATATACTTGTTTCTTGGATAATAAATATCAAATGATGGACTAAAATTGTGATAATATGTCACTAAATCCGTAATCATACTTATAATCCATCTGATGTTAGTAATTGTAATGTTGATGCACAAAATCATGTAATTTGCTTATATGGCTAATTAGGGATAATAACCCTAATTAATGTGCAATAATTACAAAGTTGCTCAATAAATCTTGAAAACTCCAAAATATATTCATAATAGTATATGAAACACAATGTGAAACTAACATATCAATCTTATGCATAGAATCCATGTTATATGATTTTGATTTCTCTTAATGTGATATAAACCCTAAAATGTTGAGAAAACCCTAATATGATAATTATCCATCATACATGGTTTGAAACCCTAATTGGATTAGTGTATATAAGCTAGGATTAATATGTGCACACAATGATATAGAAACTGATGATCATACTTTGGTACTAAACTGGAATAGAACATCAGTAACATGAATCCCACATAATAATGATGATAAGACAACTAATGATATGAATATCCTATTGAACTAAGCAAACCCTAATGAACATGACTATGGTTTAGATGATGAGAACCTGATGGTGATATGTGATCTTATCTTAATCAGGGTTTGACCAAGGATATAGTTGATATGAGGGATATCTGATGATT
The DNA here is from genome assembly GCA_963693085.1 of Alisma plantago-aquatica. NCBI lineage: Eukaryota > Viridiplantae > Streptophyta > Magnoliopsida > Alismatales > Alismataceae > Alisma > Alisma plantago-aquatica. The sequence goes on from OY856409.1 coordinate 693,556,886, forward strand.
AGGTTTATCCTTAATCAAGGTACGCCATTACCTCTTACTTGGCTTATTATACAATATGCTTGCATTATATGTGTAGTAAAATACTTGGCATATGATATTGGATGAAATAATTGTTTTTCTATGATATGCTGCTTGATTTTCCATACTTATTGTTATGAACACATGAAACATAATATATATGTTCCATTATATCCAAACACTTCAACTCTTTGGTAGTAAAGTGCTGGAAAGTAAGTACTTCAACTCTTTCGTAGTAAACTACTTGGAAGTGTTCCAACTCTTTGGTAGTAGATCACATTGTAAAATGATCCAACTCTTTGGTAGTATATCATAAAGGCCTTAATGCATTCAACTCTCAGGTAGTAAATGCATGGATGATATAATGGAAAATGTTCTTAAAATATGTGTTCTCTTTTGTTAATGAATATCTTTGTGCAAGTATATGATTTTTCTTATATTTCTTTATAACTTCAAAGTACTAGTTATATTACAACCCCAATTCTTGGGTTCATTGGGTGAGAAATGTAATTTCTCATATTAAAGATATTTGGACAATTAATGATACAATTTTTTTTGAATAAATGGGTTTCGTTTACAATAGCCTTGATGATTGTGTTGTGGGCTTTATTGGCTATTGGGCCAAATAACAAGGAAATTCAATTAATAAATGAATACTTGAGTTTTTTAGAAAAGAATGAGGTAGAAACATGTAGAAGGAAAAAGAATGTAATCCAAAGATGGATTTCGTGCCTCTTGGGTTCCTTGGGTCCCAAGGAATCCAAAGTTGCATAGAAAATGCAATAAGAAAAGAAAAGATCAATTATGTATTTCTGTTTAATAAAGAAATTGAAAATAATGATAAAATGTGGAAAATAAATGGAAAGAGGCGTAATTGAGTTATCCTTAGTGGAATTTCGTATTCCAAGGATTCCTAATGTTAAAAGGAATACCAATGAGGAAAATAAAAGAGAAATAAAGAGAAATCCTCAAAAAGAGATTTTTTAATAGGAAATAAACAAGATAATGAGAAATAATTCATGTAGATGCATCTAGAAGGATAATAAGTATCCTTGGGAAGGAAGTTTGAAATAATAGAGTGCCTTGGGATCCTAGGTGTCCCAATAAAAAGAAAGAGAGAGAAAATATCAATAATAGAACATAAGAGGATAATATGATGCATAATTAATGAATTTCATGGTTTTGTTAAAGAAGTGGTATTTTCTACTAAAGGAAACCATTTTTTCATGCCAATGGGACAAAAGGTAAGTGCCAAGAGAATAAGTGCAAGGATTTGTGAAATCCTATTTATCCCAAGAATATAGTTTATCAAGGAGGTAAAGAGGAGAGAGGAGAATTACTTCTCCTTGGAGGAATATGATTCCTTTTCAGGAGGGACTTCGTTTCTTTGTGGGCAAACCTTTTTAGGGCATCGAACCCTCCCCTATATAAGCGGTAGACCCTCTGGGTCGAGTTTGAGAAGGATCCCACACACCCCTCTCTTTCTTCCTTCTTCTTCTTCATCTACTTTGGCAAACCCTACTCATGAGAAGTTGCGCTAACCCTGGAGCACAGAGGGGCCGTGGAGGAGTTACAATGAGGTCGTGCTGCTCCCATGAAAACTAGAGGATGCATGGTGGTTGTTCCCCTCCTCCTAGGTGTGCGCAGCTGCAGTTTCATGTCTACATAGTGCAGGTGTAAGTTGCTGATCACAGAGCCCAGTCCCAGCACCTCGGCCCTATCTTTGCACCTCTGCAAGTGCGGAAGAGGGTGGCAGATGCTTTCGGAAGGTCGCCGATGTCCCTAGGGCTCTAGGAGGCAGAGGAGGAAGCCCCTGGAGCTGCTGACCGCCAGCAACGCTAAGGTAGTGTGGGGTTGAAGAAGGAGGGCGACTTTGGACGGTTCTGCCCTCCGCAGGCTAAAAGGGGCAATATTTAAGTCAAGGGAAAAACTGACATTTGATTATGTTTTCCCAAACCAGCAAGCTTTGCATGGGAACAAGGCTACATGGCACCTCCTGATTGGCCCAAGTAAAGTTTTATTGCAAAATTTATAACTAAATGTTGGTAACTCTAATGATAGAAAATAATATATGCATTTTGCTCAGAAAAACACGAGGAATGCAATAAAAATATAATTGAAGCTTAATTCCCCTTGAAATTCGAAAAGTAGTGTAAGTTATCAACTTTAATGATATATAGAGTTGATTTGTGAATTAGGCCATAATGAACTATGAATTGGTGATAAATGAGTATAATGATCTTGCCATGGATTAAAAGGATCAATATGGTAGTTTTAATATAAGAGGCATAATGGGCTTAATTAATGTTTAAGTGTGACTTTAATATGAAATTAGGGTTTGTAAGTAATTGTATAGGATTAGGGTTTAAAATAGTAAATGAAGTTAAACCCTAATTGCAAACGAAACCCTAAAATGGATACAGAAACCTTAGGAAGAAATTTCAAGTTGAATAGAAAGAATCTTTATAAAGTTGATCAAATAACCCTAATTCATGAATATAATGTTGATCAAATAACCTATGGTGACTTAATGGTCACTAATTATGGTGGATCAGGTCTCCACAACCTATTATGAGTTAATCATATACTTGTAGCATCAATTAAGCCTTAGACCAATGGTTTCTTGGGTCACTTGATGCAATGGTCAAGCCTATACTGCAATTGATGGTTTTAACATATGGACTTGACCCAATGGTCAAGTTCTAATGTTTATTCCTCCAATAAAGTGGAATGATGGACAATGTAATATGTTGGTCCTAATAATGTGATTTATATGGTTTCCTTTATACGATCAACTTAAGGAGCTTACTTGCTGACAATGGATGGCATGTTTAAAATGAACAATCGATTGTGGGTTTTACCCTACTCTCAATGGAACTTTTTGTGTTGTTAATCAAGGGATGTCTATGGTTAAATGGTGACTCTTTCTATACAACAAATAAAGGACTTTATTTGTGGTTTATCCAAGGTGTTTACTTATGTAAACAACCAATGGTTTTACCTTTTAAACATTCAATGGTTCTAGGTGACATTGTGGTATGGTGATATGGGTTGAATGATGATGGAACAAATGGAGGGTTACCTTAATAAGGTAGTCTTACCTATTCATTCATATGAATAGAAGGTATGATAACCATATTGTGTTGATATGTAACCCTAATGAGGTATAGCTCGTTATACCTAACTTTAATATAACTAAATGATGGTAATTGGGTATGAATAGTCCTTGAATGACTAATACAGTCATGGAGTACTCTCTTATTGTTGTTGAAACCCTAGTATGCTATAAACTGATGGTTACAACTTGATTTATGTGTGCGTTCATACTTGAGAATACTATGGAATGCGATGGTGATGTTTCACCTTATGCATCCATGATCTAATGGGGATGTTGTGACTTGGAGTTTGGGTGTAAGTGCTGATTAGTAACATTAATATAATTTATCTTGTGAACCTAACTCTAATGCAAATAGATAAAGATGATTATTCATGTTTAACATTCTTATATGATATCATAATGGTGAAATAACCTCCTTAATATGATCATAACCTTAATGTGTTAATTGATGGTTATCATAGACAGATGGTTGATACTTTCTTATGCTAAACATGTGCATTATGAATACGATGAGGGTTAATCATATCTAGATTCCTTGCATGTTTATGTAATAAATAAATTTTATTAATGTTAATATAACCCTTCTATGATTGTTTATGAGTATCTCCTAGATCATTAATGCAATATTGTGCTGATCTGGTGTATTATATGTAAGTGATGTTGTTGAGCCTTGCTATAAGGCATGGAATGATAATGATGAACTTGAAGGGAATAGTATGATGGTCTTGATGACCTTTGGGCATGTTTGTGCCCTGAATGAGGTGTAATCCTCTTGTGTTAATAAGGGTTGATACCCTATGATATTATGAAAAGGATTTATATCTTGTAATAGTATGATGACTAGTGTAGCCTCATGAATGGCAAGTGAATAGTACCATGTGATGATTAGATGAGAAATTATGTTTCACACATTTTATATCTTTTGAAGTTGTGATATTTATATGCTTGTTAAAAGTAAATTAGGATTTGTATGTCCACTTGTTTGATGCAGCCTTAATTCTCCCAATTGGCATAAATAATCAAGTAAAACTCTAATCATGTAGTGCCTTGTGCCATAGATCCATCTGAGTGTCAAAACTTGCCAGATGGTGAAATGAGTATTCCTAAGGGAAACTCAGAGCGCATACTATTGAGTATGTGGTGGTGGCAAGTTGAGGATATATCCTTGTCATCGACAATGCAGGTTGTGGAGGATGGATATGGTCATGACTAATACATCTGATGTGATTGAGAACGGCTGTAGTCGTGTCTCAGTGATTATATATGTGATGAGATTCGAGGACAACTACGGTTGTACCTCAGATGGTAGGGTATGCGTACCCACCTCCTTTCACTAGTGTCGTGACCTGTACTAAGGAAGGACTAGGTTGTTAGCAGCTTGACCTTATGTGTCATTGTGGCAGACCCGTACTGACCAGAGGCAGAGAAGATCTTAGGACTCCAGCTCTTCCTAGATCTTGTATGGCATTGATTTCAATTTAGCAGTTGTCAGTTGCATTTTGAGTGGTATCCTCCAATTCCTCAGGGAATAATAAAAGATGTAAGACAGTTGTGTATCATATCTATTTAGGGTTATACACAACGCTTCATATTGGATGATAACCCTTGTTTTCTTTCTTTTCACTGAGATCATGTATAGTACAATAAGAGATAATAGATATTCTTATGTTGTAGTTATGCTCATGTTGTAAACATGCTTATGATGTCAAATATACTAACATTGATGGTTAAGATGATGTTGCTAGCTATGTTTAATATTACTAGTCATGCCTATGTAATTAGAAATGTTTAAACTACTAATCATGCCTATGTAATTCATTGTGTTATGATGTTAGTTCTACTTATGATATAGATATGTCCCCTTTATTTGAGATGTCAATATTGATAACCATGTTATGTTACTAGACATATTCATGATGTCATGGATGCTTATGCTACTAGATTGCTTGTGTTGTTATCGAGGAATATGATGATAGTCATATTAATGATAATGATTGTTATTCGATGTAATTTGATGATATTTGAGTAGATATCTATCCAGAGAAATGGATTTATTTGTTACCTATATATGCATTGATGATCATACTTGTTGCTAAGATTATTTTTTTAATCTATTTAATATACTTAAACTATTCAATCTATTCAATTGATTTTTAAATACTCCAACTGCTTAGTTATCTACTATTTAAAATGTTGTAATCAATAATCATTATTGGAGGTTATATCTCTTGCTTGGACATAGGTCTCACCCTTGTGGTTTGCCACACATTTTTAGGTTATCATAAGTGACGGAAAAAAAATGTGGCAGCAAAGAGGAGTTATATTAATGGATCTTTGAGAAAGTTGATTAGATGTCCAGTGTGTCCTAGAGTCATCCCTATACTCTCAGATCCGGGCAGGAAAAGTTTGTATATGGTATTTCAAATGAATTGAAATTTTGTTAGCATGTTACTGTCTGTTGTGTGGAATATACAAATATTGTTCTCCTGTATAGATATGTTGTAGCCAAGGCGAGAGAACAATTTGTATCAAATTATTGGCATAGTATGGATACAAGAAAGATATTGGGCTCTTATGCAAATGTTTTTGAGCGGGTGTTGATGTTGAAATCAGTTTTAATTTACCCATATTTTTGAGTATGTGGTTAATTGGTGATTGATTGTGTTTTATGTTTTGAGTAATCTCGATTAGTGTAACGGGTTCTCACAAGTTGGAATCAGAGCTTTAGGTTCACTGGGTCTATAAGGATAGTAGGACTTAGGACTAGGATGATGTCAAAATTAGGAATATGACATAAAAATATGGTGCATACTGCCTAATCTCAGTATTTGGGTGCCCTGGCCAGGTATTCAATTATTGAAGAAAAGGTAAGTATGGAACTCTTAGACTGTTATCTTTCTTATTACTCTGATCAAGTAGTCATTTGGAGACAATCTAAAGAGCATAACGAATAAGAAATCATGGTGTGAATATCTCAATCCTACCTTAAAGAAGATGATAATTGCATCATTATCTATCAAAACTTGAATGTTTGGTAGCTATAAGAGAAAGATACAACACCATGAAATCTAAATCTGAATACAAATAAGGGAAAGAAGAGTTCTTGAAGATGTGATTCAAGAAGATAATAAAGTAAAACATAGATAAGTCTATGCTTATAAAGTGATTCAAGGTATGAAATCCACATAAGATGGAAAGAATTCCAATGATAAGTATAAAATGAGAAGATAAATGAGAACAATGACAAAGGAATAAGGTGGAACCTGAGTTAATCTCAGACCAACCTATGTGTGTAAGAAAGTTTAAATATAAAATAAGCTTGGCATTTGAAAGAAATTAAGGCAGATGATCCATGTTTAATGAAGAAAATGTGGAATATGATGATTTACCTGTTAATAAGTGGTTGAAAAACATAATAAAATAAGAGAACATACCCAAGTGTGATAAATAGTCATCAAGAAAGGAGTAATGAGATGTGTTAATTATGATAATTCCTATGCTAATGGTAAGGAACCCAAAATGAAAAGGGTAAAATGATACAAAAGAAGTTGTAACTTGCATAATGAAAATAGAATTGGTTACATTTTTGCTAGTGACCCTTGAACAATGTTGCTATGATGTGGGAAGTGTGTTTCTCTTTGTGTATTTCCTTTCCAGGGCCCAAATTTCAAGTGGATCATTGCCACTTGGTATGTGTGGATTTGTTGTAAACATGAGGGTGGATAGCTTATTATAGCATAAGGTTGTTTGGACTATGGTTCCAAGATCATAAAGTTTGTGATGATTTTGCTTTTGAGCCTTCCAATAATTAGGAATAATCCTCTTATATGTCTTGATATTTGTTATGTTGGTAAAAGTGGATGAGATAATGATGTGAATTCCTTATAACACATGATGTGGATACCAAGGTAATGAATCTTAGTATCTGAAATGTATCAACAATATGAGATATATGTGAAGGTTGGAGATGTTTATTAAATGAACATACCAAGTGTTCCTCTCCCTTAGAGAGAGAAAGAGAGTTGATGATGACCCTCTAAATGATGTTTGGAAGGGAAAAAAAGTGATTCTATAATGTTGTGTATGGTTCAGTGATAGTTGGGAAAGACCACTATCAAGGATAGATGGTTTGTTGGTCAATAGATATGTGATATTGTGTTCCTTTAATATAAACCTATAATCAAATATCAATGCATAAGATTTAGATTGGATGATATAATTTACATGACCATGATGAGTTTAGAGTTATGTCCTTTAGACTAACCAATGTACAAATAGAATTTATGAATAGGAGGAACAGAGTGTTTCAATCATGCCATACAAGTTATATAAAGCTTTGAATGATGACATGTCAAAGTATTTCAAATATGGTCAAAAATATGATCAATATTTCTTCAAAAATCTTAGGGCTTCCGAAGCAGCAATAGCTATGAGACAAGTTGAACAAGAGTGAGATGGGGTTGATTAAATCTCTTTATGGGATCATGATATGTCTTCTAAGTAGGTTGTGTAAATAATAGTAAGGTGAAGATAGTGTTATTGTTTCACCCCTAACAAGGTTGACTAGGAATGTTGTTTCCTTCTATGGAATGATAGGTTCCAGCGTCAACATTTCTTTTGATGCTAAAAAAGAACTAACAAGTGTTACAGTGTCAGTGTATCTAGAAAACAAAAAAAAAGATGGATACATCACTTTTTTTATGCTTCAAGGAATGGTATGGGACACATGGCATGATTGGTAAAAATCTAGTAAGTATGACTTTTGAGTAATGTGTTGATATAATATATATAATTTTAGGATAATAGATTGAATTTAAAGTTGAACATTACTACTAGAGTTGTACAGATGACACAATAAGTTTCTACATTCTGTATTGAGAATGTCTTCTTAGGTGGGGTTTTTTGTGCTGATCCAAGATGAGATATGTATGAATGATGTGACATCTTCATGATATGAAAGTAACCATGTTAAGATAATATTATGAGGTGCAAAGGAAGTACCCATCTTTTTTTACCTTGGATTTCGGGGGCGAAATCCCTGTTAGGGGTTTATAGTTGTAAGGACCCTAAACTTGCTTAATGAGTTTAATAAGTTTAATTATCATAATTGAATTCTTATAACCCTAATATAACCTTGTGATATACTTTGAAATCATAATACACGCTTAAGTTTCAAATTTGGTCCAATTTGGACATTGTTTGAGCAAGTTATGGAATTTTATGCACATTTTGGACTTTTCTATAATTTACCCAATTGAGAGGTTTTCTTTGCAATTTATCACTTTAATTTTGTTCCTTGGATATTTTATCATCATTCTTGATCTTTTTGAGCCATGTCACACCTATTTAAACCTTGGGTTTAAGGTATTTTCTCTAAGGGTATTTTAGGGTTTACCGCTTCATGGATGAGCTACCTTTAGTAGCTATCAACTAATGAATTATTTGTTTTTCTTGGATATTCAAGAAATGAGGGATAATAATACCTCTATGGACGGTGTGGGAGATTCTTGTGTGTGTTCTTGTATATTCGTAATGGTTTAAGGCCATGGACACTTGGAAAGATACTAGAACTTCAACTTTTTCTTTTCTTTATCTTAAAGTTACATATACTTATCCCTAAGCACCAAAAACAGACATTTTATCTCCACCACTTCCCTCCTTATATGAACCTCATTCTCCCTCTGTGCTACTATGAATTTTCTGTCCAAGGAAGAAGAAATAGGGGATCTTCTTGGAAAAAGAATCTAGGGTTGCAATTGACTTCCTTTTAGGGCTTGAAAAGCTTCCTTCTAGTGATCTTGACCTAAAAGAGTAAGAGTCCCCTTCTTTCCTCCATTTATTTATTTTTTATCCTTCCTCCTATCTTTCTACAGGTTGAAACCCTGCTGTTCCATGGTAGAAATTTCTCTAAAGCTCTAAAACCCTACCTTTCTTTCTCCTTATGCTTAGGGTTTGCTCATTTGATGAAGAAAGGTGCTAGATGGACAAGTTCACAACTTATGCTTGGATTTCCTACCCTTCCTGCTCATGTTTTCTTCTGTTTGGGATTTTATCTTCTAATTAGAGGCAAGTTTTATAACTTGGTCCACGTTTATTGCTTACCATAAGCTTGCTAGCTCATGTTCTTGCTTGAAAATGATGATCCATGCACTAAAAAGCTATGCGTGACTTGGATTTCGATTTTTTTAATGTTCCCTATTCTGATTTCAGCTCTATATGAACCTATGATCATGTTTACATTATTCCTAATGTATAATATGACTTGGATCAGGTTGGTTTGACAACCTATGGTGCTAACCGATAGTCAATTGTAGGGTTTAAAACTGATTTCTTCTATAAACCCATGACCCGATGATGGTACCATTGCAACAACCCTATGGTATTGTCTTCATGACAAATGATGCTCGGGATCAAAGGTTTCAAATGATGGTGACAACCTATGTTCACCCCCTTAGGTCAGGTTTTGGATCAATTAGAAGTTTAATGAATAACCATTAAGTACCCTACTGATGTTATCAATCAATGATGACATTAGCTTAATATTTGATGTTGATTAATGAATATAGTGTTGATCTAACAACCTATGGTGAATTAATGGTCACTAATGATGGTGGATCAGGTCTCCACAACCTATGGTGAGTTAATCATATAGTTTTATCATCAATTAAGCCTTAGACCAATGGTTTCTTGGGTCACTTGATGCAATGGTCGGGCCTATACTGTAATTAATGGTTTTAACATATGAACTTCACCCAATGGTCAAGATTAAATGTTTATTTCTACAATAAAGTGGAATGATGGCTAATGTAATATGTTGGTCCTAATAATGTAATTTATATGGTTTCCTTTATATGATCAAGCTTAAGGAGCTTACTTGCTGACAATGGATGGCTTGTTTTAAATGAACAGTCGATTGTGGGTTTTACCCTACTCTCAATGGAACATTTTGTGTTGTTAATCAAGGGATGTCTAGGGTTAAATGGTGACTCTTTATAGAGCACAAATCAAAGACTTCATTGGTGTTTTATCCAAGGTGTTTATTTATGTAAAAAACCAATGGTTCTGGGTGACATTGTGGTATGGTGATATGGGTTGAATGATGATGGAACAAATGGAGGGTTATCCTTAATAAGGTAGTATTACCTATTCACTCATATGAATAGAAGGGATGATAACCATATTGTGTTGATATGTAACCCTAATTAGGTATAGCTTGTTATACCTAGTTTTAATATAACTAAATGATGGTAATTGGGTATGAATAGTCCTTGAATGAGTAATATAGTCATGGAGTACTCTCATATTGTTGTTGTAACCCTAGTATGCTATAATTGATGGTTATACCTTGATTGATGTGTGGCTTCATACTTGAGAATACTATGGAATGTGATGATGATGTTTCACCTTATGCATCCATGATCTAATGGGGATGTCGTGAGTTAGGGTTTGGGTGTAAGTGTTGATTAGTAACATTAATATAATTTATCTTGTGAACCTAACTCTAATGCAAATAGATAAAGATGATTATTCATGTTTAACCTTCTTATATGATGGCATGATGGTGAAATAACCTCCTTAATAAGATCATAACCTTAATGTGTTAATTGATGGTTATCATAGCCACATGGTTGATACTTTCTTATGCTAAACATGTGCATTATGAATATGATGAGGGTTAATCATACATAGATTCCTTACATGTTGATGTAATAAAGAAATGTTCTTAATGTTAATATAACCCTACTATGATTGTTTATGAATATCTCCTATCTCATTAATGCAATATTGTGTTGATCTGGTGTATTATATGTAAGTGATGTTTTTGAGCCTTATTATAAGGCATGGAATGATAATGATGATCTTGTAGGGAATAGTATGATGGTCTTGATGACCTTTGAGCATGGTTGAGCCCTGAATGAGGTGTAATCCTCTTGTGTTGGTAAGGGTTGATACCCTATGATATTGTGAAAAGGATTTATATCTTGTGATAGTATGATGACTAGTGTAGCCTCATGAATGGCAAGTGAATAGTACCACATGATGATGAGATGAGAAATTATGTTTCACACATTTTATATCTTTTGAAGTTGTGATATTTATATGCTTCTTAGAGGTGAATTAAGGTTTGTATGTCCACTTGTTTGATGTAGCCTTAATTCACCCAATTGGCATAACTAATCAAGTGAAACTCTAATCATGTAGTACCATGTCCCATAGATCCATCTAAGTGTCAAAACTTGCCAGATGGTGAAATGAGTATTCCTAAGGGAAACTCAGAGCGCATACTATTGAGTATGTGGTGGTGGCAAGTTGAGGATATATCCTTGTCATCGACAATGCAGGTTGTGGAGGATGGATATCCCTTGGTTGCTTTCTTTTCAAGTCATGCCTATGTAATTAGAAATGTTTTAACTGCTAATCTTGCCTATGTAGTGCATTGTGTTATGATGTTAGTTCTACTTATGATATAGATATGTTCCCTTTATTTGAGATGCCAATATTGATAACCATGTTATGTTACTAGACATATTCATGATGTCATGGATGCTTATGCTACTAGATTGCTTGTATTGTTATCGAGGAATATGATGATAGTCAGATTAATGATAATGATTGTTATTAGATGCAATTTGATTATATTTGAGTAGATATCTATCTAGAGAAATGGATTTATTTGTTATGTATATATGCATTGATGATCATACTCGTTGATAAGATTATTTGTTTAATCTGTTTAGCATACTTAAACTGTTCAATCTACTCAATTGATTATTAAATACTCCAACTGCTTAGTTATCTACTATTTAAAATGTTATAATTAATAAGTGTTGTTGGAGGTTATATCTCTTGCTGGAACATGGGTCTCACCCTTGTGGTTCGCCACATATTTTTAGGTAATCGAAAGTGACGAAAATAAACATGTGGCAGTAAGGAGGATCTATAGTAATGAATCTTTGAGAAAGTTGATTAGATGTCTAGTGTGTCTTAGAGTCATCCTTGTACTCTCAGGTCTGGGTAGGAAAAGTTTGTATATGGTGTTTCAAATGAATAGGAATTTTTTTAGCATGTTAATGTTTGTTGTGTGGCATATACAAACATTGTTCTCCTGTGTAGATATGTTGTAGCCAAGGTGATAGAACAATTTGTATCAAATTATTGTCATAGTATGGATACAAGAAAGATATTGGGCTCTTATGCAAATGTTTTTGAATGGGTGTTGATGTTGAAATCAGTTTTATTTTACCCATATTTTTTAGTATGTGGTTAATTGGTGATTGATTGTGTTTAATGTTTTGAGTAATCTCATTTAGTGTAATGAGTTCTCACACTCTTGGACCTATGTTTCCAGCCTGGACAAAGTCGGGGATTTTGTTTGAAGTCAGATACCTCTAGGATTTCTCATCAACTTTCATTCCTTCTCTATCCCCTTTCACTTAACAAACCCTAAGTACCTAAAAGTTTTTCTCTCTCTCCACCTCCTCTGAGTACTATGGTTATGCATGATAAGGGTTAAGGTATCCTCCTCCAAATAATAAAATGCATGTAAACAAGATGCCATGGATATAAGTTTATTCTTTGATAATCCTACATTATGAAATTATGTCTAATGAAGTTTACTTACATGAAACAACATGGCTCGTGGTAAGAACTTCAACTGTGATGAATACCCTAGACCGAGACCTTCCCATAAGAAGAGACCCTCCTTGAAGAAGAAAAGGTCCATGGAAGGTGAATCCTCCAAGAAAAGGAAGAGAGAAGGAGAAGCCTCTGGAGCGAAAGGCCTTGAGCCTAAACCCATCCCCTTCTACATCTGGAACCCCAAAGGAAGTCCTGGACCCAAAGATGGACCCATGTCTGAAATGAAGCAAGAGATGATCCCAATAATGTTGCTAACTCTGGACCTACAGTCGGGCCAATGGTGACACAAAATCTTGAGATGCTCTGGTTAGAGCAGTAGAAGAAGTTGACTTAAGCAATAAGCACCCTCTCCCTTAAGGAAGTTACCTGAAATGAGAATGGTGAATCTCATCCCATCTTCCTATGTCTCGGTGCCACCATATTGGCTTTTGTTAAGCTAAATATTGAGAAATTCTGGGAGGAGGACAAAATCAAGGTAGTTAACAAAGCAGATGCTTGGCTCATGGCGGTAGAGAATGGTTTCCACATGCTGGAGGTACAGTCGAGTAAGAAGATCCTCTTTTCCACCCACATCCATGAGGAAGCAACAAAAATATGGTGGGAGAACTAGAACATGGGCAGAGACCTAAATGAAGAGCCCATGGCTTGGGCAGACTTCCATGTACTTTTCAAAGCAAGGTTCATGCCCCTTGGTTCCAAGAAAGAGAAGCAATGGCATTTACATTCCTGGATACATGCTGACTGAAGCAAGTGAGGGTTGATCACTTTTTGGATTGGTTGCACCATGCAACTAAACCCCATGTCATGGAGAGAAAGCCCAAAAATCTCACTAAAGCTCTCAACTTTGCCCTGGACATGGAAAAGACAGCCATTCCTCAATGAAACCAACCCATGGGATATCTTGGCTTCATTGAGGGTAGCACTGGGCAAAGAAATAATAACAGGAAGAACCAAGGTCATCATCAGGGAAAGGGAAAGGGAAAGCCCAGTAAGAAGGTCGCTACCCTGGCTGTGCTATCTCTAGAAAGAGACATTTAGGAAAATGTTGCTATGAGAAGCGTTGGTGTTACTGTTGTCAGCAAGAAGGCCATTTTGTAGTTAATTATCCCCTTCCTCCTTCACCTGAACCAGCTAGCGACAGTAGCACCACCAGTACTCGCAACCTCACCTGAAGTAGCCCCACCTGCAGGGGAATGTCGCCAGGATCGGGTGTTTGCCATTGACAATGAAGAGACCCAAGCTAATGACAACTGTCTAATAGAGAGTAACAACCCTTAGAGTATTTTTTCTATCTTTATTTATGCAATGTAATAGTAGTTTGACTATCATGAAAACAATGTAGGCATGATTGAAATTATGGGACAAAGTATGAAAACACTTTTTAATTATGGATCTACAAATACTTTCATTTCTAGAAATATCACAACTATGATCTGTCTGGATTTCAATGATTTGGGGTATACCTTTGTTGCCACAACCCCAAGTGGTTGTATTTTTACATATCTTTATAAAAATCCTATTATATGTGGTAGGTACTTGAGCAAAAAATTCCCTACCGACTTTATTTTGTTGGACATGAATGACTTTGATGTAATAATTGGCATGCATGGGCTTTACACCTATATGGTCAAGATAGACTATAGAGAGAAGAAGGTTGTGATAATGGGACCCGGTCATCCACCTTTGACCATTAGAGGTGTAAAGGATGTAATCACTAGCTTCTATGTGTCGGCCTTAAAAGCAGAATAAATGATAGCCAAAAGTTGTCAGGCATTCCTAGTAGTAGTTCAGAGCTGGAACCTAAGGTACAACTCTTAGGGGAAATATAGGGAGTTTAGGACTATGCGGATGTGTTCCCAGATGATTTTCTTGACCTACTTCCAGAGAGAGGTGAACTTCTATAATTTGTAAATGAAACAAGTTTAAGGTCTTTAGTGCAAATTTTCAACTTTTCTTTTCAAAATCCTAATCATGGATGCAAATTACCCAAATATAATGAACTATTCCATCATACCTTGAATTTTGATCCAAAATATAACTCACCAAGGAAAAGATAATTCATTTGAATTCATATACATTAAGATAATGACCTTTATGATATTGATGGACAAAAGGTTATTAAAACCTAAATCTAAATGTATGTGAATATTTTAGACTTCTTGTTTGACCTATGGTCCAATTTTGAAGTCAATAGGACTTCGTTTAACCCCTCTAATAAATTTAAAAGTTTCTATATATTTAATATTCTAATTTAATCAATTCTTTCCTGATATCCTTATATAACCTAAAGTTTTGTGTAAAAGTCTGTCAAACGGCCTATCCGAATCAAACTCTCGGGTCCACAACATTTTTGGTCACCTCCCTTACCCATTTTCCCTGTCCCGCTGGGATTCTATAAGGTCGAGACCCCCTCCACACCATCTCCCTCTCTAGTGATTTCTAACATGTGGAGATAACTTGAAAGGGTCCGCTACCTCCTCCCGTTCAAACCCATCCTAGACTTGGTAGGATTTTAGTTCCCTAGGAATCCAGATCAGAGGGACTCCCTATCTCATCCATGGCAATGGCCCGAAGCAATTAGCTACTCCCTAACTCTCTGTCTATATAAGGAACACTTACCAAACCCTCATTAGGATGCCACGAACACAGGAGATCCCTCACAATCACCCATCTCAACTGACTTCTAGGATACTGATCTCTCTTCAAAACCTATTGGTGTCGCTCGTCCGAGTTCGTCACCCTATTTTCTGGACCATTGCAATGACTTCTAAATGATTGGTTCTTCTCCTGGAAGCTTCATAGAGATCATAGTGTCATCAATTCCATGAATTCAAGTAAGCACACATTTACCCCCTTTTTTATTCATACATGTTATTTCATTGTCCCCCATGATACAACCTACACTTGTATCTAGACTGGGAGATTGTCGAGTTTCAGCTCTTGCTTCCTCGTGAGAAGTACTTGGATGGTTTATAGATCTAAATTTTTCTGCCTTGTTTTCTCAGAGGGTCTTCAACCTATTTTCTCCCTTCGAAGGAAACGGGTACCCTGAGCCTTCACTGGTGTCTCGTGGCCCCTTCCTGGGATCGTCGAGGTCAAAATAGGTTGGGAAAGATGATGGTCTAACTTGGTTTGCAGCAAAGAATGATTTTTGCTTCACAGATCAAACTGTATAGCTCTGTTGTTTCCTCATAAGGTTTTGATCTTGTTGCCCTGTGGAGCAAGGACCTTCAATGTGGTCGCATTCATCTTTACAGACCGAGAAAGAATAAATGGAGTAACATTTTCCCCAATTTTCCCTTGGGAATTAAATTGCATGAGGTTTATTGCTAAGGCTTTTTCGGATTTTTATGCATTCAATTGGTTTGGCGAGCCAGCCCTTGTCAGCGGCCTTGATTGGGCCAAAAGGCAGGTGTAACATACCGAATCATGGACCCTACCCTGGAAGTTTGACCTTTTGGGTTTGACCAAACACGGTTGAGGTTAGAGTGATCCTAATAATCAAATGCATGAATAATGTAACTAATATGTCATATAATTCATTTGGTGATAATAAGATGATGAATAACTTAATTGGATGCATAATGATCTAATGGGCCTCTAATGGGCTAGATGACAAAACCCATGTAAGAAAGCCTCAAAATAAAGAATAGACTTTAAATTCATAATCTACACATAAAAATAAGCCCACATGTCAATTTTCATCTAATTTGAACCAACTTGAAATAATGTGGTATGTTAGGAGAGAGAAAATTCCTAAAAGGTGTAATTAATAAATAAATATAATTCATGACACCAAAAGTTGGAAATAATGCTAAATTTGTATTCAACACACTTAAGTTAACTTGTGGAGGAAGTTTCACCTAATTTGGATAATCCATGTTTCATTAATGCATCAGGAAAGAGAAACAAAGAGTATGCTAAATAATACATCTAAAGTTGCCAAAAGTGAAATCTAATTGGAGATTTAAAATCTACATATTTAATTTAACTTGTGTGTGAGGAAAGAGAAAATATATACATTAAATGCATCTCACTTTAGTTTTAATCGGATTAAATAGTTGTCACATTAGGACTTAGACTTATTTGATGTGCGTGTTATTCATAATCATTGATTTCAGTTTTAACGGACCAGATTTCATCTTCCTCCTCGCTTTCCTTTCTTCTTTCCCAGCTATAGTTTCCCGATCTTCTATTTTTGCGATTCACTTTCTCTTTGGCTCCTCCTCTACAAATATCGGATTCTTCGCGATCCTTACTGGCTGACGAGTCGGTCGAGCCCGACTTTCCCCAGGTTTCATGCTCCCTTGTTGTCGATCAATGAAGGGGTCACACACTCCCCTGTTTCGAACCTGTCACCGGTTCCCTTCCATCCTCCTCTCGTCGTTGGGCCATCAGGCTTCTCTGAACCTTCTCGTTAGCCATCGAGGAACCCCAGAGTGCCTTCCGGTGGTGTTGCCTCGACCTTCTTCGTGTTTGAGCATGCTTTCCCTACTTTGCCGGTTGCTGGTGGCCGCCGCGGGGTCACCTCTAGGCTCTAGAGCTTCGTGACACCCTTTAAAAGCTCCGACCGACTCTTGGGAGTCTTGCGAGCTCGCTTGCCTTCCTGTATCGGTTGGATTCAAGGTATTTCTTGAACCCCCAAATTTTGTGATGTTTTGCTGATCGTCGAGTGTCCCGACCAGTTCTGTGGTCTTTGGCCGTCTCGTGATTAAGTGCTTGGGTGGTTAGAACCAGACTCAGATAAGGAATTTGTAGGTATTGCTAGAGAAGTGATTTCTTCCCAGTATGATAGTGTTTGGTTTCCACCTCTGCGCTGCATATCGGTGATGCTTTGCTCAAAGTTCTGGGGTAAACGAAGAAGATGAATAATGATCGTTTTACCAAATCACCCTGGTTCTGACCGTTTTCTTTGTTTTCTGCCACAGGGGTATTTTGGTCTTTTCGCGCACTCTCTCTCAAGTTATTTAGTTGGCTTTTCGATGATTTCTGATTGGTTGATTTTATGAAATTTATATCTTTTATTGTGGTTGTCCAGAAATTATAATTAAATACTTGTTGGATTCAGAAAAATGCAAGCTTTCTAATGGTTTTTGTTTGGTTGCTTGAATCATATGTTTTAAAGAGGTGATTTTCATGGATCTAATTAAATAAGATAATAACTTGTATAAATCATAACTAAATATATATAGGCCAGAAAAATATAATAAAATATGTTTTGGAATCCTAATAATCTAATCTATACTGTGGCATCTTATAACCTAATTCACATAATGATAAAAAGGTGGTTTTTAGGGTTTTGAATAATTAATTGAAACCTAACTCTAATCCCGCATACATGTTAACAGGTTCTTTGAATTCCTAGGCTTGGACCTAGAAGTGACTTTGGATCATTTGACTCTGAAGTTGAGGTATATTGTATCCCCTACTCCTATATAATGAGCAATTCACCTATCTTTTCATTCTCTTGAATTTGGCCTACACAGTATGTCTTATCTTTTGATATCATGGTTCGTGTGAACTATCTTGATTATTATGGACTTAGATATTTTCTTGATATCTTATCTTGTGCCTTGGTACATGTTGGTCTCTTATATTGATATGTACCACTTTGAAGTGGATGTTATGTGTTTGTATTGTCCATCGTGTGATGGCAACCTTTGTATCATCTTCTGACTAAACTATTTACTTGCCTCTATATTTTAGATGCTATGTGAATCAGTAGCACTAGAGTAGTGTAAATTACATTGGTTTTTGGGTGTGTTCCCTTTTTGCTTATGGGATGGTGGTGGTGGTTCCCCATACCCAAGTTTCAAGGATTTGAATACTTGGCTCAACTTTTATATATATTGGGAGTTTGGCGGTGAGTCATTCTCTATCAGGTTTTCAAGGATGTGAAGCCTTGGCCCCCTTTGTGTTTTTATTGTTCTAGGGCTATGTTTATCTCACATGCATGCATGTTGATGATGTTGTGGGGTGTGTGCCCTACTACCTATTTATGTGCTTTTGTTGCACAATTTTTTATTGTTTTGTTTATGGCAAGTATCTTCTTTTATATGTTGATGATTCTTATCTTTTATGCCCCTTTGGGTAGTCCTTATCTCTTGCATGGGAAGCCTTTTATTTTGATGTCCCTTATTCATTATAAATTCTCAATTTGCTTTTTAGTAAGCACATACCAGCTTTTGATGATGTCTCTTATTGTTCTCTTTTGCTGGGGTATGCTTCCAACCCTAGGTGGAGGACTTGGATTACAAGACGTGATTACTTGGACTTAGAAAGAAAAGTTAAAGCTTGGAGACAATCTTGAGGTGTTTTAGATTTCCTCTACATGGATCCTTGTGATGTAAGTTTGTAGCCCTTTGTTTTATAATTGAATATAGTCATGCTTTTATTCCGTTGATATACTTTGGTCTTCTGATTACCATTATTTAAAGATTTGAAAATTTTACACCCACTCCATCATAGCTTTTGAGTGTGCTTGGAAGGGAGGTTCTATTGTTCAAATTTTTAGTAAGGAGGTGGTTTCACTTCTTTATAGCAGGGGTACCCACTTATTGGATAGTTATTTTTGTATACGTGGCTTTTCTTTGATCCATGATTGGTTTAAAGATAATTTATCTTTAAAAATTCACAGAAAATGATAAAGAACTCAGATGAAGGTGAACCTTATATGAACTTTGCTCCATTTTTCGATATCTAGATGATGGACTAGGATTCACAACCTAATTTGATTTTGTTTTATTGGTTTTAGGAAAGAACCATGAAACCCTAGAAACTAAGGTGAATATAATTATTAATGAATGATTAATTGAGTGAACATGAAAATTAGGGTTCAGCACACCCAAGGATATGATTAGGGTTTCATCAACCTAAGGAAGCAACTAGGATCTTCTCTAAGAGAGAGGTAAGTAGGTCCATGCACTTTGAATATTAAATAATGGTTTTCAACCACCTGATTGTTATTATAGTGATCCAGATGAATTATATGCATAACTATGTACTTCAATTTGAATATTAATCAAATAAATGTTATTAAATATCTCCATGCTTTCAAGATTTATTTTCGAGACTTATGTCATGATCAAATAAAAGTCAATTAAAGTAAAGAATTGTCAAGTTAATGATTAATCATCTAACAGGTTGTATTATTTTGTCCTCATCATGTTAATGTTGTGCCCTCGGGCCTTATGAGTTCAAATGGAACATAGTGGCATGTATGTGTAATCATGAGCTCATGTAGAGCATTACTAATGACACTTAGGAGCAAATCATGAGCTCATTTGGAGCATAGCTAATGGCACTCAGGTGCAGATCATGAGTTCAAGTGGAACATCAGTTGAGCCTACATGCCTTATGAGTACAATTGGTGCATAAGAGTAGAGGACATTATAATCAATCACTAAGAGCATAATATGAGTATCTGAATTTACTATTTAGTTAATTTCATGGTTTTTTATTGTCAGATTATTATGTTGTTATAACAATACTCAATGTCTCTTACCTTAATGTGTTTTCAATTTTAGATGCATGGTTGGGGACGCAATGTCTGGGGGAGGAAAAAATAACGGAGCTTAATCAAGGAGAAAGGGAATTTGAAGTGAATGCTTCGAAGTAGAAGTTTTCAGGACTTAGTTTGGTGGGGTGTTAACTACACCTTAAAAGATCCAGAACTAAACATCTAAAGAAGATTTATGCCCTAGATTTGGCTTACCTTTGATGTATTAGATTTTAATTCAAGGATGAGATAGTTTATTTTAAAAGTTTTCTCTTTGAAATAACAATGAATGAATCTATATTTCCAAGTAATGCATGGTGTTTCATTTATTTTGTTTCTATGTTTATCATGTCTTGTAATGTTCCTACAAGCCGAGTGACCCATGTTATGGACAACATTGGGTTTTTGCTTCCTCTGACATATATGAATCTTGGAGGGGCGTTACAATATGGTGTCATAGCAATGAGTATATGGAAACTAAGATAAAGATTCACAAGTTCTAATCCCTAAGTATAGAAGATTAAGTTAAAGATATAGGAAACCAAAGTAGAGGTCTACTCAGAAGACATAAGTTATATAAGGGTTAGGTTATGCCCCTATATGTTTTGGGTTTTTGTGTTAACTCTAGAATTGTACACAACATTCTCTCCCTTCTTTCCACATGTTTTTGGTATGGGACACGGGCTCATGGGGTTTTGTAGAGAAAATGTTATGTACATAATGTCATGCTTGTCAAGCCCTTTTGAATGCATGTGGCATGGGACATGTGCACTAGAGAGGTGTTAAGATAGTGTGATAAGACATGCCACCTCTGAATATATGACAGGACGACATGTATTCAAATACGATAAGGAATATAAGAGTTGGCATTAAAGTTTGAGACATATAGTCATCTAAAACTATTTAGTTACATGATAAGACCAATCATGCTTACAAAGGGTAGAGATTTTGAAAAGGATACGAAAGAACAAAGAATCATGCACAAGCTACTAAACAATGTTCTCTACTGTGTATGATTATGTGTTTAAATTGAACATCGTGTATTACTGCTATGCTTATGAATTTTGAAAATCATGTTTAAGTATAAGAAATCATGTTATGTTGATATTGTCATCTCCATCATGGTATGTGAGCCTTAAGCATCCTTATGTGAGCCTTAATTGGCCTTACGAGCTCTGTGGGAGCATTATGTGAGTCTTAATTGGCCTTATGAGCTCTGTGGGAGCATTATGTGAGCCTTAACTGGCCTTATGTGAGCCTTAACCAACCTTATGAGCTCTATGGGTGCAATAAGGAGAGTGACTATATCAATTCAAGTAAAAATCCATCTTATTATGAAATCATGTCAAGTTAACCAAATTCTCATGAAATTTTGAGTAAGTAATGTCTTAAGTATGTTAATGGGACTGTAAGATGATATTAGAAAGTAGTGTACATAGAATATGCAAAACACTAATGTGGGTAGTATGAGATAATTTCGATAACGTTATTTAAGGTGGGTAGAATTGTAACATCCCAAATTTATAAATAAAACAAGTTTAACGTCTTTAGTGCAAATTTTAAACTTTTTTTTTCAAAATCCTAATCATGGATGCAAGTTACCCAAATATAATTAACTACTCCATCATACCTTAAATTTTGATTCAAAATATAATTCATCAAGGAAAAAGACAATTCATTTTAGTTCATATACATTAAGATAATGACCTTTATGAGAGTGATGGCCAAAAGATTAATAAAACCTAAATCTAAATGTAGGGGAAGATTCTAGACTTCTTGTTTGACCTATGGTCCAATTTTGAAGTCAATACCACTTCGTTTAACCCCTCTAATAAATTTATAAAGTTTCTATATAGTTAATATTCTAATTTAATTGATTCTCTCTTAATATCCATATATAACCTAAACTTCTGTGTAAATGTTTGTCACGCGGCCTATCTGGGTCAGACTCGGCGTTGTTTGGTTTGGGACATGATCGGGATCAACAGCTGTCTTTTTGTGCCATGTCAGCACTAATCCCGACTAACCCAGTCAAGATCCAGTCTTGTTTTGTTTGACAAAAGTTGGACTGACGGGGTACGTTTTGGATTCTGTAATCCTCTAATCCGGACCAACTGAGTCCTGCTATGGGCAGGATTCCAGGATCCCAGTCCGGATTTAACTCTGTCTTTTGTGTTATTTTTTTTATATGCCATACTGAAAAATACAAGTTATCCAGTATAATGAGTGCTAGTAATGGGATTGGGATGCCAAATAAAAACAAGATCCACTCCAGATATATATATTGATCCGCATATATAGACTAACCCGGACTAACCCACTAGGAATTCCATAATCTCGATCTCGAAGGGCTCAGAGCTGAGAACGTCTGCGACCTTTTTGGTCACCTCCCTTACCCGTTTTCCCTGTACCGCTGGGACTCTACAAGGCCGAGACCCCTCCACACCATCTCCCTCTCCAATGATTTCCAGCCCGTGGAGATAGCTCCAAAGGGTCCGATACCTCCTCCCGTTCAAACCCATCCTAGACTTGATAGGATTTTGGTGCCCTAAGAATCTAGACCATGAGGGACTCCCTGTCTCAACCATGGCAATGTCCCGAAGCAATTAGCATCTCCCAGACTCTCCGTCTATATAAGGAACACTTACCAAACCCTCGTTAGGACGCTGTGAACACAAGAGATCCCTCACAATTGCCCAGCTCAACCGACTTCTCGGATACCGATCTCTCCTCAAAACCTACTGGTGCTGCTCGTCAGAGTTCGTCGCCCTGCTTTCTGGACCACCGCAATGCTTTCTGAACGATTGGTTCATCTCATTGAAGCTTCATAGAGATCATAGTATCATCAATTACATGAATTCATGTAAGAACACGTTTACCCCCTTTCTGATTCATACATGCTATGACGTCAACCCCCATGTTACAACCGGCACTTGTATCTAGACTGTGAGAATGCCGGTTTTCCGTGCTTGCTTCCTCGTGAGAGGTACTTGGATGGTTTATAGATTTCAATTTTCGTGCCTTGTTTTCTCAGAGGGTCTTCGACCTATTTTCTCCCTTCTATGGCAGAGGGTACCCTGGGCCTTCACCGGCGTCTCGTGGCCCCCTCCTGGGATCACCGAGGTCGGAAGAGGTCGGGGAAGATGATGGTCTATCCCGGTTTGCAGCAAAGAATGATTTTGGCTTCACGGATCAAGCTGTATAGCTCTATGCTTTCCTCACAAGATTTTGAACGCGTTTCTCTGTGGAGCAAGGCACTTCGATGTGGTTGTGCTATTCGTTGGGGCAGGAAGGGATTATAGCCATCGGTGTAGCTGATGGTGTTCTCTCTCTCCTGCTACCTTGGACACCGGTAAAATTCTCCACTTCCAAAAAAAAAAATTTCCATTTTGCCCTTGGCAATCCATTTGCCTGATGTTTATTTCTAGGGATTTTTCCGGACTTTTATGCATCGAGTTGGCTTCGCGAGCCAGCCCTTGTCAGTGGCCCTGATTGGGCCAACTAGGCAGGGGTCCCCTCCTACTGGGTAATTATTATTATATACGTGTCTTTTCTTTGATCCCTGGTTGGTTGAAAGACAATTTATCTTTAAAAATTCATAGAAAATGATGCATAACTCAAATGAAGATGAATCGTATATGAACTTTGCTCTATTTTTGAGATCTAGATGATGGACTAGGATTCAAAACCTGATTTGATTCAATTTTACCCATTTTAAGCAAGAACCATGAAACCCTAGAAACTAAAGTGAATATAATTATTAATGAATCATTAATTGAATGAACATGAAAATTGGGGTTCAGCCAACCCAAGGATGTGATTAGGGTTTCATCAACCTAACGAAGCAACTAGGATCTTCTCTAAGAGAGAGGTAAGCGGGTCCATGCACTTTGAATATTAAATAATGATTTTCAACCGCCTTATCATTATTATAATGATCAAGATGAATTATATGCATAACTATGTACTTCAATTTGAATATTACTCAAATAAATGTTATTAAATGTTCTTTATGCTTTCAAGATTTATTTTCAAGAACTTATGTCATGATCAAATGAAAGTCAGTTAAAGTAAAGAATTGTCAAGTTAATGATTAATCATCTAACTTGTTGTATTATTTTGTCCTCATCATGTTAATGTTGAGCCCTCAGGCCTCATGAATTCAAATGGAACATAGTGGCATGTATGTGCAATCATGAGCCCAAGTGGAGCATTATCAATAGCACTTAGGAGAAAATCATGAGCTCAATTGGAACATATATAGTTGATGGCACTCAGGTGCAAATCATGAGTTTAAGTGGAATATCAGTTGTGGAATATCAGTTGAGCGTACGGGCCTTATGAGCACGATTTGTGCATAAGAGTAGAGGAGATTATAATCAATCACTAAGAGCATAATATGATAATCTGAATTTACTATTCAGTTAATTTCATATTTTCTTATTGTCAAGTTATTATGTTGTTGTAACAATACTCAATGTCGCTTACTTTAACATGTTTTTCATTTTGGATGCATGACTGAGAACGCGATGTCCACGAGAGGAAAAAATAACAAAGCTTAATCAAGGAGAAAAATAATTTGAAGTGAATGCTTCAAAGTAGAAGTTTATAGGACTTAGCTTGGTGGGGTGTTGTCTACAACTTAAAAGATCCAAAACTAAACATCTAAAGAAGATTTATGCCCTAGATTTTGCTTACCTTTCATGTATTGGATTTTAATTTAAGGATGAAATACTTTATTTTATAGATTTTCTCTTTTGGAGAACAATGTATGAATCTATATTTCCATGTAATGCATGGTGTTTCATTTATTTTTTTGATATGTTAATCATGTCTCGTAATGTTCATCCAAGCCAAGTGACCCATGTTATGGACAACTTTGGGTTTGCTTCCAATGACATATATATATCTTGGAGGGGTGTTACAACTTATAATAGAGTTATCTCTCAGAACGGACCCTATTTCCAGGGAACTTTATAGGATCCCCCCACTGAATTTCTTGAGTTGAAAATGCAAATATAGGAATTGATAAAAAAAGGTTTCATTAGGCCTAATACATCACCATGGGGAGCTCCAGTCCTCTTTGTAAAGAAGAAGGATGGATCAATCCATATGTATATTGATTACGGAATGATAAACCAAGCTACCATAAAAAACAAGTATCCTTTACTTCATATAGATGGCCTATTTCACCAACACAAGTCAGCATGAGTCTTTTAAAAAATTGACCTAAGGTTTGGTTATCATCAGTCGTGAGTCAAGAATGAAGACATCCCAAAGACCGCATTCTGCACCCTCTATGTCCACTATGAGTTTTTAGTCATGCCGTTTGGGCTATCCAGTGCCTAGAGATTTTATATGAACCTTATAAACATTGTGTTCCAATCCTTCCTTGACTCTTTTTTTATTGTGTACATAGACGACATTCTAATTTATTTGAATGACTTATAACAACATTGTGACCATCTGATTAGAGTCCTTGATATCCTAAGGAAGCATAATTTTTATGAGAAATACACTAAATGCGAGTTTTGGATCGATCGTTTCATGTTTCTTGGGCTCATCATCTTAGGAGGGACTATTTTAGTAGATCGTGCCAAGGTATATGTTGTACATGATTGGAAAACACAGAAGAATCCTTTTGAAATGTGCAGCTTCTTGAGATTGGTTGGACTACTGACAATTCATCTAAGACTTCTAAAAAATCACCCTACCCCTCACCAAGCTCACACATGAGGATGAGAAGTTTGTGTGGTCCGACTTATGTGAAGATCACTTCCAAGAGTTGAAGGAAAAATTGACCACCTCACTTGTGTTGACTCTCCCTCTGGCAATGAAGGCTTCATGATCTTCATTATTGCATCTAAGATAAGGCTTGGATGTGTGCTAGAGAAGAATAAACATGTTGTTGCTAATGCATTCAGGTAGCTCAAGCCAAATGAAGTAAACTATCCAACACATGCGATGGATTTAGCTGCGATCATACATGCTTTGCAAATCTAGCGACACTACTTGTATGGTGCTACCTTTTAAATTCTCACTGATCACAAAATTTTGAAGTATCTCCTGACTCAGAAGGACCTCAACCTAAGACAAAGACGATAGATGGATGGAATACATGAAAGATTATGATTTCACCATTGCTTATCACCCTAGAAAGGCCAATGTAGTGGTAGATGCAATCAGTCAGAAGCAGATTAGATGTGCTGCCATCTTATCTACCCAGTGGAGGGAATTGGAGGAGTTTACTAGGTAGACTCCACATCAGTTAGAAGATTGTATCCTTTTTGCTAACATTCAGATAAAACCAGACCTATTGACTGAGTTAATGGCTTCCCAGATAGCTAGCCCAGAGCTTGACAAGATGAAAGGTTTGTTGGAGAAACCTCAAACACACATGTCATTGGTCGTAGATGGAGGGATCCAATACAAGAGTTGTATTTGGGTTCCTGAGGAGTCACCCTTGAAAAATCATATCCTTTAAGAAGGTCATGGCTCTAAGTATACCGTACACCTTGGCACAATGAAGATGTTTAAAGACTTGCAACGATTTTTCTAGTTGTCTGGAATGAAGAGGGACATGGCAGAATATGTGGCCAGTTGTCTCACATGTCAGATGGTGAAGGCTGAACACCAATGATCTGGTGGGTTATTACAATCGATTGAGATTCCTGAGTGGATATGGGATCAGATCACCATGGATTTTGTGGTGGGTCTTCCCAAGACCGAGAAAGGTCATGATGCTATATGGGTTGTGGTGGACCGCCTAACCAAGTAGACACACTTTCTTGCCTTGAAGACTACCGCCAAGGTGTGAGACTTAGCTAAGCTATATATCTAGGAGATATTATTTCTACATGGCATTCTGGGTTTGATTACTTCTGATTGTAACTCCAAGTTCACCTCAAAGCTACGTACGTTGGTGCATGAAGAACTTGGGACAACGCTGAAATTTTGCACATCCGACCACCCCCAGACTAATGGATAGTCATAGAGCACAATCCAGACTTTAGAAGACCTATTGAGAGTATGTGTGCTTGATTGGGGTGGATCATGGGAACAATACTTGCCTTTAGCTGAGTTTTCCTATAATAATAGAGACCAAACCAGTATCCGGATGCCTCCATACGAAGTGCTTTATGGGAGGTCGTGTCAGTCATGACTTCACTGGTATGATGTTGATTAAAGGACCTTGTTGAGGTTAGAGGAACTTCAGATATATGCTGACAAAGTCACTTTGATCAAGCAAAGTCTGAAGAAAGCCCACGATCGACAAAAGTTGTATGCTGATGCAAAGCGGCCGGACTTGCACTTCACTATGGGTGAACATGTGTTTTTGAATATCTGATCCCTCTAAACTATATCTAAGAATAGAGGATAGTTGGTTGAGTCCTCGATACATAGATCCGTTTGAGATTCTAGAACAGATTGGTGAAGCAGCCTACCGTGTAGCCTTACTCCCACATTATAGTATGATGCATGACGGGTTCCATGTGTCCAATCTAAAGTGCCATGTGAAAGATCATAATCATGTTCCGATCATTGAACCTATTGAGCTCCAAGGGAGCCTGACTTATCCTGAGTCACCTATGAGAGTACTGGATACCAAGGTGAAAGAATATATAAACAAAAAGATAGAGTTGGTAACGGTTCTTTGGAAACACTATCGAGAGGATGAAGCCACATGGGAGCTGAATACGGACATGGAAAACTCTTATCCTAATTTGTTTGTATGATTACCTAAAATTTGAGGACAAAATTCTTATAAGTGGGGAAGGATGTTATAACCTCAATTTTTATTGTATTATTATCATATTAATCTATAAAAAGGGCTTGTTTGGAAATTTGTATGCATTGTTTTATAAATTGGGTTTCTTTGCAAATCTACCTTGAATAATGGATTTCGTGGTTTTCCCTATTTTATTAAACCAATAATGGATCAAAAGGAAAAGGGATAAGAGAAAAAACCCCTATATATACCCAAAGAAAATGAAAATTAATTGCATGTGTTTAAGCATAATGTGGACTTCTCGAGAAAGTGGCATGGATGGCCACAACTAAGTAATTTTCAGTTCCACATGCTTCCTAATATAAAGAAAAGTCAAAATAAAGAAAATAAGTAGAAAAGGAAGAGAAAATATATGTTTTCAATACATAATATATGTCTTATATGTGAATTATTTGCACATGAAGAAAAAGAGTTTCCTTTCGAGTTTTGGTCTCAAATTGTACCCACCAGTATATTAAGTCATTAAGGACTTTCCCTTAAAATTTTGTATTAAAAGGATTAATGGTTTAAGAGATATGAATTTTGAAAAAATACATGAAGTATGGTTAATAGAGAAGGGAAGTATTGAAATGTCACACTTTATAATTCTAATAGAATTATCTTTAAATGGCAGGTGTGTTTTGGGACATCAGATCTAGAATCTATGGTGACACCACCATCCTCTAGCTCACCAAAGATATGAAAACTCAGAATAGTAAAGGCATGGATTCTCGCAAGGATTTCTATATGCCTCAAACATCCCCACACTTATTTCCTTTCCCATCAAGTCGGGGAGATCAATCCAGATGCAACCATCCGTGGATGACCCTACCTCAAGGAGAAGGCAATTTTCCCCCAATCGACCACCATACACAGACCCAACCCTTAAAACTATAAAAAAGGAGGATAGAAACCTAGTGTGAGGACACCATTGTGTCCGCAAGCCTCCAAAGAACTGAGAGAGCTCTTCCATACCCTCAATTCCACCTATAACCCTACCTATTATTCACTTCACCACCACCCTATACTACTAGAGAAACTCCCTTGTCATCTCCTGGACTCTGGTCACCTCCCAAGAATTGAAGCCGTTGTTGGATCCGGAGGGGATGGATGAAGCTATCGGTACTTTTGTATGGTGCTAAGAGGCCTTGGAACCTAGAGTCAACTCTCAGGTTGACTCGTGTCCTCCTACTATTCGAGAGCCGAAGGAAGAAGATGATAGCTTGTGAGAGATATATTGCCCTCGACTCCCCTATTCAAAGGTTTGTCCTTTTTTGTTTATCGCCCTTTTTGTCATCTCTATGGACCCTGCCATGCGGGAGTGAGAGCCTCCATGGTATGAGTCCATTGGATGGGCTTGGCCCTGCTGGATCCACCGAAAAATGGATCAATGGCCTAGTTGCGGCCCACTATTGTCCCATATGATTTAATCTGGATAAAATCATACTAAAATTGTAGAATTATCCAAAAGTAGCAAATAATATATGAACTTTTCTTAGAAAAATACAAGGGATTCAATAAAAATGTATTCCGGACCTAAACATGCTTCTAGTTCAAAAAGTGCTTAAAGATGGTGTCTTTAATGTATTAAATGCATTCTAAACCTTGATTTCTAAGATTTGGTGAATCTAAGATATGAAACTGATGTGGATATTCAACGATGGACTTTTTATGACCAAAAGGACACTCTAGACTCAATAATATGAAATTTGATGAATAAGGACCTCTTTATGTATAGAAGTACATCAAATGATGGAAACTAGGGTTTGTCAACCCAAAGAACATAAAAGTGCCAAATATCTATTTCTCTATCTCACTAACCCTAATATGACTGAAAAGGAATAAAAATTAGGACCTTAGTATAAATACATCTTTTGGAGTACAATCATGTGTATGCACCTAAAGTAGGGTCTGTGGACCAAAAGAGTATCAAAGGTAATAAATGAACTTATGGGGATTAGAACATAATGAAATACTTAAATGGACTTAATAACCTAACTTGGAACCCACGTCATTCCTAAAATTAGATTTTGGAATGATGTAGTGACACATTGGTGTTATGCCTTGAATTTTAGGTTGACTTGCTTGGTTGCTTATGTGGTTATTCTTGATTATTCTTTTTTGGACATAAAGTACTCCTGAGAAAGGTATGTGGTTATGCCTATGTTTACTCATTTTAGTTTCACAGTGTTTTCTGAGGTTTTACCAAATTGCTTGAAATTAAATGCTTGCAATCTTTAAAGTGACTATGATTATCACAATATATGGATGATAACTCTCTCATGCCCGTGATGGAAGATAAACCAAGCCCAGATGGAAAGGTTCCCACAGAATGCCAAGCCTAGATGGGAAGGTAAAGTAAGTGGTCATGCCCAGATGGGAAGAAATGTATGCCAATGCAGGGGCAAGACCCTTGTGAGGGCAATAGTGATGAGAATGTACCATCATGGGATGAGAAGTTATAAAATCAAAATGCTAAATCTGATTTGTTAAAAAATAATTTGATGAATTATGTTGTTATCCATAAATGAAAATATTTTGTTTCTCCCACATACTAGTATAACTTGTTATATTGACCGACATTTTATTTTTCAACATTTTAGGATAATATGCTACTTGATGGAAATCTGACATTGAAGGAAAGAAGGAAGCGAAAGTAAATAAACAAAGTAAATCTTGGAGGATATAGTTAGATGGTGTAATTCTTGGGTGAAACTCTAGAACCCATATTTTGTAAGAACTCATGGAAAGATTTTTATCATGTAGCAAACTCAGTTTTTGTATAGTAACATTTATTAATTATTTTTTATTATGTGCAAAACCATAGATCACGTGTGTAATGGTAATGCCTCCTTCCTTCTGGCCTTCCTTAATTGGGGGTTTCTAGGAGTGAGTTCGTTATAAAAGAGCTTTTATAATATTGTCTTTAAATAAGACTTTCATTTCTCTATTGGTTCAATAACCAAAAGAGTCTAAACTACCATCATTATGGATTCTAGAAATACATATCTCATTATGTGTCTAGATGGCAATGCTATAGGTATTCATTGTTTGAGTCATTGAGTCATCTAGTATATATAAATGTCTCTAGACCTATCAAATATAAACTATGAGACATTAGGGCCACTACCATAAAAGATCATATCTTTAAAAGCAAAACATCAAGTATATTCATTATATGATATTTTTCATTAATGGAAGATACATAATAGCAATTCACTAATTCTATTACATGCCCATTACATGAATGAAACATTCCAACTGTAGTGGAAGCAACTCTTTCTTTGCACAGTTCTCGCATAATTCTTCTGCTTGTCCTAAAGTGGAGATCTCTATCTCCGTCTTCTTCCTGAGATCCTCTATATCAATAGGATAGTTCATTTTCCAGTGTCCAGGATGGTGAGAATGGTGGCACTTTCCTTCCTTTTTTATTCCTCCGTTAGCATTTAGTGTAGAAGACATTGGTTTCTAGCTAGCTTTAGAACTCTTCTTAGATTTGCCTTTGCCATTGGACTTCCTTTTCTGATTAGTATCAAAGATTTGTGTTTGTCCTACTTCATATGCACTTCAGTTGTCCTCAACAAGCCAAGTAACTCAAATTACGCTTGTCAAAATTATTCATGTTGTAGTTCATGGAAAACTGATTGTATGATTTTAGAAATGACTCTAGAATCACATTTGTGGCCAACTCCTGACCCAAGGGAAATCCCAGTCTAGAAAGTTTCTCCACATACCCAATCAACTTTAGTGTATGGGGATCGAGTAGATCTCCTTCATCCATATTTCACTTAAACAACATCTTTTAGACCTCATACATCTCTTGTCTTCCCTAATTTTGGTACATGTCCTTGAGATGTGTTACTGTCTCAATAAGATCCATGTTCTCATGATGTCTCTTTAACTCATAGTTCATTGAGCACATCATCAGGTAGTTAACATTCACACTATTTGTAGAGTGCTTCTGATAAGCATCCATGCCAATTTTAGGTGCATTGGGAGTGGGTCATCTGGCTCTGGTGTCTCCAAGACATAGAGTAGACGATCTTGAGTAAAAATGATTCTGAACATCCTGAACCATTCATGGAATTTGTTCCCATTCATCCTTCTCAAGGACCGATCCAAGGAAAATGTAATTGTGTTTGCCATTTTATTCTACAAAAGAAATATTGCAACTTTTATCAAAATATTTTTTATTTGATATGATTTGATAAATTTGACGATATTAATAAGGATTTTAACTAATTATCGCTCCCACTATTTTGTTCAAATTGATATCCCCACTTATCAATTTAGAAGATTGTAGTGGACAACCTTCTATTAGATAAGACCCAAAAGATTGAGTTCTTACCCAGCTAATCAATTATTAAGGTAGGTAACTTTTTTCAATTGCATCTCATGTAATTCTTGGATAGACGGTATGCACAACTCTTTGCCATAGTCACCTACATGCTTCTAGACACTTAATCTCATTAAGTTTACCTAGTTAAGTTTGCCCAAAATCAACATGATAGTAATGCACCCTACTTGGCAGGCACACATAACTACC
Organism: Alisma plantago-aquatica; assembly: GCA_963693085.1. Classification (NCBI taxonomy): domain Eukaryota; kingdom Viridiplantae; phylum Streptophyta; class Magnoliopsida; order Alismatales; family Alismataceae; genus Alisma; species Alisma plantago-aquatica. The sequence continues at coordinate 693,589,473 of OY856409.1, forward strand.
ATCACACTTCCACGATATAGACAACACACCACGCTTGGTGTTCCATGCTTATTTGGTCAATATTTTCATGTATGTTACATATGGAAAGCATATTAGACTTAATATTTATTGAGGGATTTTATATATCAGTAGATTTACATATCCAATCACTGCATACTTATAGTATGTATCATATATATGCTATAACCACACATGAATAATATGCAATTACAAAACATGAGAAATGGTTATGGCCATATTTATTATAATTCCTTGGAGTCACAAGGAATTACTACCACCTAAGGTCACATCATATGTAGGAACCTATTTTTTATGAAGATTTGTGTTGGAACCAATCCAAATTGATCGATTCAACTCTTGACTTAATTGTATCACCTCCTAATCGGCCAGTTGGTCTCTCAGATTGATTGTGTAGTCTCTAGTCCAAACAATGTCTGAATGCCTTCAGACAATCAGTTGGGCCACCAATCAATCGATTCGGCTCCTCCTATCATTTGGCCTCCTCAATCCTTCAATCAATCAATTCAACAACTGATCTGGTCAGTTCGTTTGGTGCAGAACACCTTCTCACGACAAAACATAAATTAAAACTATCTATTTCATATTATATTGTAAAAGGGAAAACCTCGAGTTACATTTGAGGGGAATATAGGATTATGAGCATTAATTTAAATTTGAAAAGGAGGGGAGAGGCTCAGTATGGATACCAAATAACAACAAGAAATAAACCAAACAACCAAGCACACAATCCACATGAGGTTTGGCCATAACCATGGTTACATACACCATCAAAACACGTTTAGGGTGACACATAGTAATTGCATATATATCATATCATATATTTATTTATATTTGTTGGATCGCATGTGGTATTAATCGAATAGCACATTAACCATTTTAATTTTCACATTGCATGCAATAAAATAAATCCAATCACATCGATTTAAATTCCTTATACACCATAAATTGATGTGGCTCTGATACCACTATTGGAAATCAGGGCGATACATAAGACAACAGAAATAAATTTTTTACAGCCTGATCCCTGAACCAACAGATCGTATCAACAACAATGTACTTAGGAAATAAGTTTACAAGAGATATACCTGGTGTAGGAGAAAGACTAGCAACAATCCCTTGAATCAGTGTGCGGCTTTTTTTCAAGTTGCACCAGGATGACAACAATAGAAGCTTCCTAGTTGATCACCATAGTTAGTGGTTGTTTGTGTCCTCCTAGCGGGGAAAACACCTCCTCACCTCTATAGTAGTCCATGACCACCAGGAACTCCATGTTGTGCTACCAGAGCCAATGGGAAGGAGTTTTCCCTTTGAACATCAGTGTGCTAGCTCTAACTTACTCTCCCAATTGTCTCTCCCTTGCTATCCCTCCCTTTTATAGGTAGGACTTGATCAGGCTCTCTTGATTACCATAACCAGAGAGGATAATAATTGTTAGAGCTTATTGTTGTGTCTGGGAAGCCCCTAGTATCCCTCTATTATAGGAGGGATGGGGTTAGGATTTCCATTCGATCTAGGAGTCAAAGAGATAGACTTTCTTGAATTTTTTGGAAGCTATGAACGGTCGGTTCATTGTTGCTTTCCTATTTTGAATAACTTTGGCATTCAATATCCTATTAATGAAAAACATGATGTCAGAATAAATCCTTGGTCCAATCGAATTGATCATTAAACTAGGTGGTTTAACTCTTGACCCTATTGTTTCAGACCATGAGCCAATCGATTCACTAATGAACGATCGATTCATGCACTGGTTTAATCAATATTCAGCCAATGTAATTTCTTATTGACCGAACACTTGAATTGATTGGTTCATAGTCATGTCAACCAATTTTCAACCACTATTTCTTAAGTTTAATACCTAAACCCATTACTAATCAATAAACATCATTCATGAATAAACTTCTATTCCAAGTGCATCTTATGTGTACGACCCTATAGGTCCCAATTTACATTGGCAGTGAATGTCTATAACTAATTATGACATCACAAGAAATGAGCGATATCTAGCAACACATCATTTGTGACACTTCATCACACTAAACGAGATCACTCAAAGCATAAAACACGATAAACTACTAACTAATCACATAGCCAAAAAAGAGGAGGAATTTAAAACAACTTCCACATTATAGTCAAGTACTAAAACATCTACATCAAGGTCCATCTTTTTCATAAATGCATATACCATAACAGGTATTTACATCTATATCTAGTGGTCTCAACCACAACCTGTATACAAAAGAGATATTTCCACATGCAAAAGTCATATATTTCAAACGCTAGCATACTACCGAAAACTCGTGTCGGTACAAGTTTATTATCTATGGAAAAATCTCGACCACGTTGTCGGCGACCACCTAAAAAGATGTGGTCACCCATGGATGAGACTCATGCCCCTATGAGAGACATAAATCTCTCCAACATATATTGATTACACCGAACTAATTAATAGTAAATAGAGTGAGCAGAGTGAAGTATTTGATAAGCACATGAGTAGATCGGACACTTTAAACATACTTAGCGAGATAAACAAATAAGCTTAGCAACAATTATAATTACTCAGATTTCATAAGATTTCACCATATAAGAGTTGTGTAATACCAAGACTAAGCAAGGATAATCAACCAATGTGAAACGTATTTAAGTCTAGAAAATATACTACATGACTTGTATAACCTCTTTTATTATGCCCTGAGGGGTTTGAGGAGTATCACTCAAGTCCCAACTAACCACTACTAAGTCAAAATAAGTGCCATACAATACCTAGGAGAACTAAATTACTAAGATCTTCTCCGCCCTCGGTCAGTACGAGTCTGCCACCACGACACATATGATCAAGCTGCTAACAACCTAGTTTGTCCTTGGTACAGATCACATCACTAGTGATAGGATGTGGGTATGCAAACCCTACCATCCAAGGTAAAACTGCAAATGTCCTCAAATTTCATCTCATATGGAATCACTGAGACATGACCATAGTCATTATCAAATTGTGGGCTAGGTATTACCTCAGTCATCCTCCCTATACACTTTGGGTCAGGGTGACAAGCACCCCACATATGAAATAGTATGCAATCTGAGTTTCCCTTAAGAATACTCGTTTCACCATCCAACAAATTTTGATACTGAAGATGGTTCTATGTCACATGGCACTACATGATTTGGGTTTCACTTGATAAATTACACCAATTGAGTGAATTTAAGGCTGCATCATACAAGTGGACATACAAGCCCTAATTTATTTCTAGCAAGCATATAAGTATAACAACATCAGAAGATATAAAATGTGTGAGGTACAATTCTTAATGACAATCACCACATGGTACTATTCATTGCCATATATGACACCATACTTGTCATCATCTCACTCCAACACACAATTTCTTATCGCCTGGTCCCAGGGTTTCAACCCTTGTCACATCATGAAGAGGGTTACACCTCATTCGGGGCTCGTCCATGCCCAAAGGTCACTAAGACCATCACATTATTTCCTACATGTCCAACATTATCTTTCCGTGCCTAGAATAAAGCTCAACAGATCATTAACACACATGTGACATATAAGACTAACATAGCAAGGAACTATAATGTTCAATTAGCATCATATTATGGTTTCAACATAAGAAGAGAGTATTTCACTATCACATTTAATCATTCAAGAGGGATGATTACAATCTATCAGCATCACTTAGTTACATTAGGGTTAGGTGTAATAAGCTTTATCACATTAAAGTTACACATCCACTTATTATGGTGATACATCAAATATATTCATATGAGGGCAAAGGTAAGACTACAAGTTAAATGCATTGAACCATCAAATTCACATTACTAGAGCCAACACATTATGCTAGGTACTTCATTATAAATAATTGGATGTTTAAGAATCCAATCATGACCATTGGATCAGGTATAACATTTCAAAACCATAGGTTGACATGTAGGTTTATCCCTTGGATCATATAACCAAAGAAACAATCAGTTTAAGGCTTAATTGAAACAACATTTGAGACCTAGTCTCACCATAGGTTGTGGTAACCTGAACCACCATTGGTTGCGATATGTAATGTCACCATCGACTGATGTGTTCAGTACTACCATAATTGAACACCATCAGATGTTGAGCTAAAATTGTCATTGGTTCATGTCATCTTTAGGGCACTAAACCATCGATCATTGAGCTTCAAAAAGAGTCTAGAAATGACCTAGGGTGTGACCATCGGTTGACACCATTGGTTTTCACAATTGATAATCACCATTAGTTGCCAAAAAGGCATCTCCATCAGTTCTAATAGAAGGCAATTCATCGGTTCAAGTATAAAGTTGAAAAACAGCCTAATAGTTCTAAGTATAAGCCATCGTTTGATAGATACTTAACACCATAGGTTGGTAGGTGAGCAAGAACCAAGTCTTACTATACCTGAGGAAGGTCGTTCACATAGTTTTAGGTTCATTTATAACTGGAAACTAATCAACGAACACCATAAAAATCAAAACCCTAGGCAAGAATCACTTTTATATGCATAGATCTTCGTTTTAAAGAAAGAACTTGAGCAAGCAAGCTTGTAGTAAGCAATAAAAGTAAGTAGGGTTATAAAACTCAACTCTAGAAAGAAGATTAGACTTCAACCAGAAAGAAAATGTGATCAAGGAAGGAAATGAGCCCTAGTATAAGATCTAAACTTGGCCAACTAGCACCTTTCTCCACAAGAGAAGCAAACCCTAAGCATAAGGAATAAGAAAGGTAGGTTCTTTGAGATTTAGAGAAAACTTTAACATGGAACAACATGGTTCTGTCCAGGAAGAAGATAGGAGGAAGAAGAATAGGAAAAGGAATGAAGAAGAGAAGGATATAGTTACTGGTTTAGGTTAGAAACAACAACGGTAGCTCCATAAGAACTAGAAGAGGGAAAAACAAAACCCTGGATGCTTAACCAAGAAGGTCAACTACCTTCTTCTTCCTTGGGCACTATGCTCGCCACCAATAAGGGGAGGAAAAATTTCTAGAGAGAAGGGAAGAGATAAGGAACCAAAATTTTCATTTGTGAGATAAAGGATAGGTATATAAAGCTTATGGATAAGGAAAGAGCGAAGCTTGAGGTGTCCTAGCAGATCTCCATGTGTCCATGGCTAAGAGCTTCCACAACCATGCAAAAATAGGTCCATAGGTTTTGGAGACCTTCTAGGCTGTTGTTTGTTGGCTCAAAAGGACAACCATCAATCTCCAAGAAAAGGAACCATCGGTTCTTTGAAACCTTAGTCACTTAGGTGGTGAAGAATTGGTTGACCGTCTCTTTTAAGTGAACCAGCAGTCCAAGTGAACCAAAACCAGAAAACCATAAACCTACTTCCATAGAGGGATGACCATAGGTTTTCACCACCTATTGGTGACCGTCAATTGAACACCAAGAAGGGGGGCATCGATCCAGAGCCTCTAAAGGTAGCTTATCCATGAAGGGGTAAACCCTAAGTCACCATTGAAGAGAAACACCACCAAACCAAGGTACAACAAGGCACCACATGTCCAAAAAGCTCAAGAATGATAAGCAAAAATCTAAGGATCATAAATCATGTGACAAATTGCAAGTAAAACCTCATATTTGGGTAAATTGCGTAAAAGTTCAAAATGTGTACAAAGTTGCATAACTTGCAGAAATAATGTCCAAAGTGGAACAAACTTGAAACTTAAGCTTGTCACATGATACCAAAACATATCAAAAGGTTAGATTAATTATTAAAGAACGAAATTATGGTAATTAAGCATGTTAAACACTTTAAGAAAGGTCAGTGGCCTTACAATTATAAACCCCTAACACGGATTTCTCCCATGAAATCCAACACAAAGAGAGATGGGTACTTTATACGCATATCCTCCTCTAAATCCTAGGTGGATTACTCTACACCACAGTGATGCCAAAGAATATTCACTAACACTATATCTTTCTTCTTCAACTTGTTCACCCTTCTATCCATGATCAACACAGGACCCTCAACATAGGAAACATATTTATCTAACTCAACCTCCATTGGTTGGATTGTCTGCTCTATATCTAGATGACATTTCCTCAGCATGGCAATATGGAAAACATTGTGAAGCCTAGAAACTCTGGAGGTAGCTCTAACTTGTATGCTACTTTCCCAACACTGGCTAAGATTGGGTATGATCCATGAATCTAGAAGCTAACTTACCCTTCTTCCCAAACCTCAACACACCCTTCCAAGGAGAAACCTTGAGATACACTCTATCTCCCACTTGGAAATCTAGTGATCTGTGATGGTTATCTGCATAAGATTTTTGTCTGTCCTGTGCTTCTTTCAACTGCCATTGTATCACCATAATCTTTTCTGTAGTATGTTGTACAACCTCAGGACCCAAAATTTGATATTCTCCTATCTCATACCATAAACTGGAGGCCGAAAACGTCCCATATAGAGCCTCATAAGGTGACATACTAATGATTCTCACATAGTTGTTATTATACAAAAACTCTATCAGACTCAGATGTACATCCCTACTACCAAGAAACTATAAAACACCTACCCTCAAGAGATCTTCTAAAGTCTGAATAGTCCTTTCAGACTGGCCATTAGTCTACGGGGGGAAATTATGTTGAACCTCAGGTGTGTTCCCATCGTTGAATGCAAACATTCCCAAAGCTGACTTGTAAACTGGGGACCTCTATCACATGTAAATGGACTATCTCATCAACATATACATGTGCTAACTTTTCTACTGTAAATGTCATCTTAATTGGAAGGAAGTGAGTTGACTTAGTCAATCTATCAACTATCACTCATATGGGGTCATGACCCTTGTCTATCCTAGAAAGACCAACCATAAAGTCCATAGTAATATGATACCACTTCCATTGTGGTATTAGAAAAGATTGTAGTGTCCATGCATGCTTATGCTGCTTAGCCTTAACCTGCTAACAAACTAGACACCTAGCAACAAACTCTACCACATCACGCTTTAATTTTGGCCACCAGTACAAGTCTTTCATATTATGGTACATCTTGGTACTTCCAGGATGCATCGCATACATCAAAGAGCGAGCCTCTTCAAGTACCATCTTCCTCTCAACCCATCAACATTAGGAACTACTGTCCTATTATGGAAACAAATTATATTTTCATCTGCCTCATGGAAACCATCATGCTTCATCAAATATTTTGTATCACAGTTTGTTGTGCATCACGACTCTATTATATAAGATTAGTTTTGACTTGTAACTGTGGCAACAAAGAAAATTCCAATTGTATGTTCATCTGGAGAAGATACATTAACATGTCTCATTTATGGCACACAAAGGAATACAACTGTGCATTGTCTGTAGATGATGATGATGATGACTTCCTTCTCAATGCATTAGCTACCACATTTGTCGTGCCTAGATGGTAGTCTATCAGGAAATCATAGTCTTCAATAAGCTCCATTCATCTCCTCTGCCTCATATTGAACTCCTACTTCAAAAATATAATTGTAGTTTCTTATGGTCAGTAAAGACTTGACATGTTTCTCCATAAAGATAGTCTCTCCAAATATTTAAAGCATGAACCACAATAGCAAGCTCCAGATCATGTATTGGGTAATTCTCCTCGTGTTTCTTGAGCTTTTGTGAAGCAAAAGAAATCACATTTGTATCATACATCAATGTGCATCCCAACCCATTCTTCGAAGCATCACAAAAGAGAATATAACATTTCCCTTGTTCTGGTAGCACTAACACCGGTGCACTGGTCAACTTCTCTTTCAGATGCTGGAAAGAATGCTGACATTTGTCATCCTAAGCAAAAGGAACATCCTTCCTATTTAACCTAGTTAGGGGTACTGCTACATAACTGAAGTTCTTTATAAACCTCATATAATAGCATGCCAAACCTAGGAAACATTGAGTCTCTATCGATGTGTTAGTTTCTTCCCATTCCCGAATGGACTGATCCTTCTTAGGTACAAAAACACCCTTATCTGATATGATGTAACCTAGAAAGGACACCTCAGACAACTAAAACTCACACTTGTTAAACTTAGGGTATAATTGGTGATGCCTCAACAAGGTCAATGACTATCGAAGGTGTTGCTCATGCTGCTAGCTATCCTTAGAGTATATCAGGATATCATCTATGAATACAACTACACACTGATCTAGATATTGTGTGAACACCCTATTCATCAAATCCATGAATGTTGTCAGTGTATTTATTAGCCAAATGACATAACCACAAACTCGTAATGACCATACCTAGTCCTAAAGTTGACTTGGGTATGTCATCCTCCCTTGTCCTCAATGGTTGGTAACCTAATACCATATCTATTTTCAAAAATACAGTAGCACCTCTCAACTGATAAAAAAGATCATCAATCCTTGGCAACAAATACTTATTCTTTATCATCACCTTGTTAAACTATCGATAATCTATACACAACCTCATTGAACCGTCCTTCTTTTTTACAAACAATACAAGAGCACCCCAAGGAGAAGTGTTTGGCCGGATAAAGCCCATTTCGAACAGTTCCTACAACTATTTCTTTAACTCTTACATCTCTAATGGTGTCATCATGTACGGTGATTGTGCCATGGGTTGTGTTCCACAAACAAGATTGATCTCAAAATCAATCTCTCTAGGAGGGGGGACACCAGGAAACTCCTCAAGAAAAACATCCTCAAATTCTGCATCGTTGGCATCTCATGAATACTAGTACCCCTCACCTTGCTATCAAAAACATGTGCTAAGAAATCCTTACATCATCGTCTCATCAACCTCTCTATTGTCATAGCTGACATAAAACACATGGGAAGAATCTTCCTATCACCTTGAAAGATCTATGAGACATAACCATCATAGAACGTCGCCACCTTAGTACTACAGTCCAACACCACCTTGTACTTTTCCAAGGTATCCATTCCTATGATCACATTGAATCCATGCATATCAAGTGGCATGAGACCCACTTGAATGTTGTGTCCTGAGAAAGAAAAAACGTAGGAAGGACACACCTCCTATAACTCGGAAGATATAACTAGAGGGTTTTATAGTTGTAGGCTATCATATCTATGACTAATAGGAAAATACAACTAACCATCACCTCTCTGGTGATAAAAGAGTGTGTCCCACCCAGGTCAACTAGTACAGATATAAAAGAAGAAGTAGACAAATCAGAATGAAATAACTTCATCTGACCTATCATCACTCGTGGATTGACCAATGCTTCTGGTTGGCTCATGGCATAGAACCTAGCCATCTCCTTCTATCGTACATGTCCTCTACTAGTCTATCTATGGGAACCTGCATGTGACGTTTGACCATGTCCTATTCCACCACCACTACTAAACTATTGTTGTTGTGAACCATGTTGACTTTGCCTTGGCTGTTGGGTCACCTCCTCATTCTTTATAGGGCAATTCCATCTAATATGCCCTATTTGTCCACACTAATGACACATACAATTATCATTCTATGGTTAGATGGCCCTATCACTGAGACTGATGATGAGCTACAAGCTCCTGTTAGTAGAAAATTGTGGCCTCTACCCCAACTTGGGGACCACTGAGATGGTTTACATGACCTCTTCTCGGTAAAAGTTAACCTTTCTTGCGATTGTGGTGGAGAAAACCTTGGCTTCTTAAAGCCTCCAGAAGATTATCCTTGGAATTGAACCAGTCTCTTCTTAGCATTGACTTCACACTTTTCTATAGCAGACCTCTCAATCCACCTAACTAACTCCACAAAGGTGGAAAACCTTTCTATATTCTCAAAGATGATATCATTGTAGTCAACTATGTACTCAGACCTTTTTCAAACCTATTGATCTTTCTTTATCTATCATTTCCATGTGAGGGTAGAATCTCAGAAGCTCCATCAACTTCAATTCATACTCATTGATGGTCATCGCTCCTTGACGAATATTCTCAAAAAGAGAGATCTTCTCATCCAGATAGGTCTCTGGGAAGTATCCTCTGACAAACTCTCGCTGAAACTCCTCCCATCCTATCACCACTTCTGGCCTCTTTTCTTCATCTATAGACCACCAGTGGCCTGCACTTCCTTTCAAAAAGTAAAGAACATGTTTTACATTATCCTCTTCAGGAATATTCAATATCTTGACCACCTTCTTGAGATCATCAACCACATGTTGATGTATGCTAGGTACGAAATACCAACATACTTGATCACCCTGACACGTCTAAGATATTCAAATGTCTTACTGATACCTTAGGATTCCACATGAGGGACAACTTCCCTAGCTTGAGAAGCTAACGCTCTGTCCGCTAGATGTGTAATTGAAGCCATCATCTATCCAAACATGGACTAAAATGTTGGGATGGCCATATTTTCCAAGTCAAACTCAGGCATCGCGGGTTGCTTCGGCCCCACTTCTATCACTCTTTCATCATGTTCCTACCTACTAGCACCTCCTCTTGGTGCAACATAGCTCCTCTCAGTGTGTTCTTCATGTCCTCCAGACATATTTGCATAAGCCTAAGCTATGATCAGATATTTTGGGTACATAAGAATAGACTCAAACCCTAAGTCCTATGACCCTACAGACTCAGTGAACCTAGAGATCTGATACCAACTTAACTATGAAACTTCATCACACTAAATAAGATTGCTCAAAACATAAAACACGATCAACTAAAATGTAATCACATAGCAAAAAAAGTGGAAGAATTTAAACCAATTTTCACATTATAATCAAGTACTAAAATGTTTACATCAAGCTCCACCTTTTTCATAAACTCATATACCATAATAGGTATTTACATCTATATCTCGTGGTCTCAACCACAAACTATATACAAAAGAGATATTTCCACATGTACACGCCATATATTACAAAAGTTGGCATACTGCTAAAAACTTGTGTCGATGCAATTTTATCATCTACAAAACACTTCCCATACTGGGACATAAGAGTACATGGATGACAGCAGGACTCTACTACTAACAACTACAACTATCCAACCTTCTTTGTGTATTGATCAGTAGGTTGCTACTCTTCTACAACACAATCTCGACTATGTTACCGGAGACCACCTAAAAAGATGTGGTGCCCCACGAGTGAGACCCATGCCCCAATGAGAGATATAACTCTCTCCAAAAAATATTGATTACGACTAATTATTTAATAATAAATAGATTGAGAAAATTGAAGTATTTAATAAGCAACTAAGGAGATCGAACAATTTAAACATACTAAGAAAGAAAAATAGATAAGCTTAGAAACAAGTATAATTACTCAGATATCATAACATTTCACCATATAAGATTTGTGTAATACCAAGACTAAGCAAGGCTAATCAACCAATGTGAAACATATTTAACCCTAGAGAATATACTACATGGATTATATTACCTCTTTTATTATGCCCTGAGGGATTTGAGGAGTATCACTCCAGTCCCAACTGACCACTGCTAAGTCGAAATCAGTGTCATACAAGATCTAGGAGAATCAGGTTCCTAAGTTCTTCTGAGCCCTCAGTCAGTACGAGTCTGCCACAATGACACATCAGGTCAAGCTGCTAATAGCCTAGTCTATCCTTGATATAGGTCACAAAACTAGTGATAGGAGGTGGGTATGCAAATCCTACCATCTGAGGTACAACAACAGTTGTCCTCAACCCATATGTAATCACTGAGACATGATCGTAACCCTTCTCAAACTGAGTGGTAGGTATGACTGCAGTCATCCTCCATATACACTTTGGGTTAGGGTGATAATCACCCCACATACTCAACAATATGCACTCTGAGATTCCCTTAAGAATACTCGTTTCACCATCCAACAAGTTCTGACACTGAAGATGGTTATATACAACATGGTACTACATGATTAGGGTTTCACTTGTTTAATTACACCAATTGAGTGAATTAAGGTTGCATCATACAAGTTGACATACAAAACCCAAATTTATTTCTAGCAAGCATATAAGTATAACAACTTTAGAAGATATAAAACATGTGAGTTATAACATTTCCATTGCCATTCAACCCTAGTATAAGTATAACAACTTCACAATAACCACATGGTAATATTCACTGCCATACATGAGACCATACTTGTCATCATGTCACCCTAGCACACAATTTCTTATCACATGGTTCTAGGGTTTCAACCATTGTCACATCATGAAGATGGTTGCACCTCATTCTAGTCTCATCCATGCCTAAAGGTCATTAATACCATCACATTATTTCCAACATGTTTAACATTATCTTTCCTTGCCTTAGAATAAGGCTCAACAGATCATTAACACACATGTGGCATATAAAACTAACAAAGCAAGGAACTATAATGTTCAATTAGCATCATATTATGGTTTCAACACAAGAAGAGAGTATTTCACTATCACATTTAATCATTCAAGAGAGATAATTACAATTTATCACCATCACTTAGTTACAATAGGGTTAGGTGTAACAAGCTTTATCACTTTGAAGTTACACATCCACTTGTTATGGTGATTTATCAAATATATTCATATGAGAGAAAAGGTAAGACTACAAGTTAAAGGAATTGAACCATCAAATTCACATTATTAGAACCAACATATTATACTATCCACTTCATGATAAACCATTAGATGTTGAACCATCCAATCAAAATCATTGGATCATGTTTAACATTTCAAAACCATCAGTTGATATGTAGGTTTAACCCTTGGATCATATAACCAAAGAAACACTCGGTTTAGGGTTTAATTGAAGCAACATTTGAGACATAGTCTCACCATTGGTTGTGGTAACCTAACCACCATCAGTTGTGACACATTATGTCACCATCGGCTGATGGGATAAGTACCACCATCATTGAACACCATCAGATATTGAGCTAAAATTGCCATTGGTTCATGTCATCTTTAGGGCACTGAACCATCGGTCGTTAAGCTTGTAAAAGAGTCTAGAACTGAATTCAGATGTGACCATCAGTTGAAACCATCGGTTTTCACCATTATTCATCACCATCAGTTGCCACAAAGGCATCTCCATCGGTTCTAATATAAGGCCATCCATTGGTTCATGTATAAAGTTGAAAAATAGACTAACGGTTCTAAGTATAATTCATCATTTGATAGATACTTAGAACCATAGGTCAGTATGTAAGCAAGAACCAAGTCTTCCTATACCTCAGAAAGGTCATGCACATGGTTTTAGATTCATCTAAAATTGGAAACTAATTAAGGAACACCATAAAAATTGAAACCCTAGGCAAGAATAGTTTTTATATGCATAGATCTTCGTTTTAGAGAAAGAACTTGAGCAAACAAGATTGTAGTAAGAAATAAGAGTGAAGAGGGTTATAATACTCGCCTCTAGGAAGAAGCTCAGAATACAAGAAGTAAGAATACTCTAGCAAAGAAGGTAAAGAACCCAAGTATAAGCTTTGAACTCGGCCAACTAGGACCTTTTTCCATAAGAGAAGCAAACCCTAAGCATAAGGAACAAGAAAGGTAGGTTCTTTGAGCTTTAGAGTAAACTTTACCATAGAACAACATGGTTATGTCTAGGAAGAAGGTAGGAGGAAGAAGAACAACAAAATAAATAATGGAGAGAAGTAGATACTTACTAGTTTAGGCCAGAAACAGCAGGGGTAGCTCCACAAATCCTAGAAGAGAGCAAAATGAAACCCTTGATGCTTAACCAAGAAGGTCAAATACATTCTTCTTCCTTGGGCACTCTACTCGACACCAAGTAAGGAAGGACAAAGTTCTGGAGAGGAGGGAATAGATAAGGAACCAAAGGTTTCGTTTGTGAGCTAAAGGATAGGTATATAAAGCTTATGGATAAGGTAAGAGAGAAGCTTGAAGTGTCCTAGTAGCTCTCCATGTGTTCATAGCTAAGAGATTCCACAGACATGGAACCACATGTCCTTCAGTTTTGGAGACCTTCTAGGACATTGGTTGTTGGATCTCTAGGCCAAGCATCGACCTCCAAGCAAAGGAACCATTGGTTCTTTAGAACCTTAGTCATTTAAGTGGTGAACCATCGATTGACCACCTCTTTTAAGTGAACCACCCGTCCAAGTGAACCAAAACTAGAATACCATAAACCTAATACCATAGAGGGATGAACATAGGTTTTCACAACCTATTGGTGATAGTCAGTTGTCCACCAGGTAGGGGGACCATCGATCTAGAGCCTATAAAGGTAGCTTATTCATGAAGGGGTAAACCCTAAGTCGCCACTGAAGAGAAACTACCAAACCAAGGTATAACAAGGAAACCCATGGCCCAAAAAGCTCAAGCATGATAAGAAAACATCTAAGGATCATAAATAATGTGATAAATTGCAAGTAAAACCACATATGTGGGTAAATTTCATAAAATTCCAAAATGTGCATGAAATTGCATAACTTGCACAAATAGTGTCCAAATTGGACCAAACTTGAAACTTAAGTTGTCACATGATACTTAAACATAAAAAAGGTTATATTAGTTTTTAAAGAACTCATTTATGGTAGTTAAGCATGTTCAACACTTTAAGAAAGGTTAGGGGTCTTACATCATTGCTACCCAAGTAATTCAAAAAGTTGGAGAACAACTTTAACCTACAATCAATGATCATTGTTACCATTATCATATAGTTCCTTAGTCTCTGATATCTAGATTGAACTCAAGGCATGGAATCGTCATCCTATAAATGTTCAATGCATGTTCCTTGAACTGGAGCAAACTATCTGAGATGTGTGTGAGCTCACATATCACATATTGAGTCACACAAGTATGGACATACATTTCTCAGTCTCTCTTATCAAGTATCTAGGATATCAATATCTTATAAGAGAGACAAATCCCATTAACATCACTCACACTTAATCTCCATGTGCTATAATGTACTTGAGCATCACCTTTATGGAAACCCTTATTCAAAGTCACATTGGATGATGTCTAAATACATTGAACAACATTGTAATGAGTGTACTGACTTTAGGCCTAAGACTGTAATCACCACTATCACTACAAGAGTTGATTTTGACTACCATTCCATGGTCTCCATGTATCATTCTCAAGGTGGGTATGTCTGATACATTGTTGTCTAACATCTACCTATGTGCTTGTCTTTATATCACATATCATGACTAATGAGACTCTATCATCAGTCAACACACTCTCTAGTCTTTTGTATTATTGTTGACGATATTGCTTCCACAATAATATCTAACTAGGGACATAATGAAGAATGCATGTACTCTTATCATACATATGATCTCACTATTCAGGTCCTCAACCCAAAGACATATGTCATCGAGTAGCATTATTCTTTAGACTAATACTATGTTTGTATCACTATCTCATGATTGAGACAAGCATAATAGATGGGTTTACCTTTATCATTATCAAATTAGGTATCTAATGCTGCATTGCAATCATTATATGATTGGCTCTCTAGACATACATACTAGCAAACTTAGGATCTGCGATAAGAGAAAGAAAATAAGGGGGTCAAACCTTTGTTGACCGGCACCCTAGGATCTCAAATATGTGGTTGGGATCTTACTACACAAGGTAAACTTATAAATTTTTTATCTAAATATATAGAGCTCCATTTGGGATGCGTAAGGTATTGATGAAAAGGATTTTGAGTGTGATCTAAAATATCTTAAGCATATGATTTAGAAGTTTGTTGTTTGATATACTTGTGTATTCAAATTGGTATGATTAAATAATATTTGTATAAAAAATAGAAAGCAACTTTAGGAATTTATCAATAATTTATAGTAAGTGTATTTTAATATGTTTAACATGATTCCAAAGCTTGATAATTCTGATTAGAACATTTATTTGAGTTTTTGATGCCAAGCCTAATAATAGTATTTTGGATATTTCACACGTTGTTTGGCTATTGAATGATATGATATTTTTATCTAGGTATCATTACTGTTTTCAAAATATGGGGAGGTTTAGTACCTTCTTAAAATTGTATTTTTTAAGACCTGAGAGGATATTATATGATGTGTTTGGTCGATATTGATGATATATTACATTACATATATGTTAATCACTCTAAAATAGAAATTTTGGGATATTTATATCTGATTTTAGCCAGATCACAGTAACTATCAACATATGATTATATTTGAAGGTTTTCTCTTGATTTAGATGAATATGTTTGCATATTGTGCATTATATGATTGTTATGGATTATTTGAGTATGAGGGTTATATTGGTTACATAATGTGAGTTTTGATATACATATAAAACCAAGAATTTTATCATGCTTTTAGATCAGAGTTATGTTTAGTTTAAAATAGAACCACAAATAGTTTAGGGGGTTAAGATGATGGGGGTTTGACGTTTAAAAATGAAAAGTGGAGATACTCATGGACTTATAGAAAGTTGTTGATGTGTAGGTGATTAGGTTATGGAATAAGGAATCAAGAACACAGTAAATAGATCATCTGTATTAAAGGTACGAGGGACATGTCACTAAGTTTCATTATTTATTGATCCAAATTTTCCAATTATCCTTACAGAGTAACTTAGAGATCAATTTACTTCTAAAATTCAATATATAATGTTTATATAATACCCAATGACACGTTGAGAAATTCAAATGTATATAGAATGAGTTATGTTGCCAGAGAATAATTAATTGGTACTTAAGCTATTTTTAGATACTTAGTAATTCTACATTCAATCCAGTTAATTTTCTCAAGCATTTAGAGTCAGATGTCATATACCTGATATCAGAAGCAAACTAAGTCATTCTTTTAAAGAACTTTAGATTAAGATTTGTCTTGAAAATAATAATATTAGATTCTAAGTTCATATTAAGATTCAATTCATAATTTAAGAGCAGAGATTTAGATTTAGATTCAGAATTTAGTACATGTTCAATTATTTTTTGGTCAGTCTAAAAAGCGTGTTACTAAAACCAAAACTTGAGGTACAAAAAAAGTTCCCCTAGAAGAAACTACTCCTTGATCCTCAAAACAGCAGGGTATCAAGGTACAAAAACTGTCACTCATGGGCACATACACAGAAAACCCTCCAAGCAACTCATACAACCAGAGACAAAATGAAGGAAAGGCCAACCCCCAAAACCACTAAGCACACCCACAAAGGAGGGGACCCCAACCCACCAACACCTTGTATCCAAAGGAATAGGAAGCACTGAAAAAAAGATCCATGCATACACTCATGATTACAAACCATTGCCAGAAAAACAATTCCAGCAGACCAAAAACAAAAACATAAGAAAACCTAAGGCAAACCATACTAGATCTAACCCGCCACTGATCATCCAGGAAAGAAGATGAAGGCCAAGCAAACCCCCTTCACTACAATAAAGAACACCCACAAACATGGAAGAAAGACTAACTCCCTTCTTCATCATAGCCTCCCTGTCTCATGCTGCAAGAAAGAGAAAAGAATGTAGTAATAGGATAGCTCTGCCATAGCCGACCCACTAGGAAGAGTGTCCCACTTCTCCTCCCTTTGCCTTAGGCTTCTTCCATATCTTCTTATGCCTTGGACTGCCATTAACCTTGAATTCCACCACGGGGTCTGGTTCAAGATCACAGGAACAACAAGGCTCCTCATCAATATCCTTGTTCACTGTCCTGGAGTAATCCAGGTGGATCCCTAATGCAAGCATCAGATTCTTGGCTCCTTGCGAGGAGAAATTCATGTTGGCCAGGGACAACTCCCAGTCTAGATTCAGACCTTCCATCGTCTCCAAATAAAAAGAGGACACCATATTCGGTTCTTGGAAGCATGGATGACCCTTACTAGCTGCAACATCTCTCTCAACCTACGCAATTGTCTCCTTTATGACACTAGGGTCAGCCCCCAAGAATGAGTTATTCTCCTTAGCCATCTATCGAGCACCTTGAGTGTTGCTGCCTTTCCCAGCACGCAGTTGTAGTTCTTTGAAGTCAGGTCTGCACCCAGCTATCAACGGACATGAAGACTGACTGTGGCCGAAGCAGCAACACCTGGAGCACAAGGTCGGCCTCGAGATGAACTTGAGTTTGAGCTTCCTAGGAGCTCCCTCCATCTCCAGTGTAACGTCTTGGGGAAAGCCAATTTCCACTGGTAGATCCACACAGACCAGTGCCTCCTTGAGGCAGTTGACAGTGAGTGCTGAATCATCAAAGTCAACTGGCCTCCCAACCAAGCTTGCAATCCCATTCAGGTTGTTCATCATCCAGGGAAGGTTGGGATTCCCAACCTTGACCCAGACTGGGAGCTTGTGGAAAGATAGAGGCTTGAGGATGATACCTGGCTCCCAAGGATGGATGATGACTAGAGCAGTGTCTACCATCCAAGGTGCTTCATCCAGTACCCTCTCCCTCTCCTTAGCCATTAAGAGTTTAACGATGAAGCCTTCCGACTCCTCTGCCACTATTTGGACCTCGCCACTCAGCCTCCACTACCGCTTGATCCATCCAAGGATCTGGCTCTTGAAGGGCTTCCTCACCGTGAAGTGAATCAACATGAACTCGCTCCAAGATGGTGTGACCGTGTCTTTGCTCAAGATGACAAAGAGCTTTGACCCATTTCTGATGGTCGGCTCTATAAATTCCATGACATCAGGGGAAAAACTCACTCGTCCAGGGTGACTAGTGTGCACCCAATCGCTCTCCGACGATGAAGCCTTCACTCCTTTGTCCTTTGACGGTGTTGGGGAAGAGGGCCTAGGGTTCGAGGTTAAGGGTGACACAGAGATGATCGAAGACCTGCCATTCTGCAAGCTTTGGGAGTTCTCCTCTCCGCCGACCACTCGTGAGCCCGTTGGAGGGGTCGATGCAATCGTCGCCCCTTGAGAACTGCCACCATCGCCTGCTCCATCGGAATCCCTGGAAGATCGCCCTCCGCCACACCCTTTCCCTCACCCTCCTCGCCCGCGAGCAATCCCACCATCTATAATGTCATTTCCCTTACATGTTCAATTATCAAGATTAAATTTCAATATAAGATAAGTTCAGATTTACAATTTAGTATATTTAAATATAAGATAATTAAGTTAGAAGCTTCACATAATGCATTATAGGATAAGTCATCATTCAGTTAGTCTCAAAATAAATCAGAGGCATGCAATGCCTATTCATAGGAGTTTTTACTCCAATTCAGAGGTACTTTGGTACCAATTCAGAGATGTCTCAGTGTCATTCATAGACATAGCCATACCAATTCAGATAGGACTTATTCTATTATGGTGGAAAGAAAATAGATAAAAATTATAAAAAAAACATGTACCTTAATATATTAGTACATACTTTTAGTTTTTAGTTTATCTTTTCATACATCAATTTTGTCTTTCAAGTATAGTATATTCATGTCTATCTTATTAGAAATTCAATGCCACTTACTCTAACGTATATTCCTATGTGTGCATGGCTAGGAGAGATGTTTGTAGGTACTAATCTTCAGGAAGATCAGTCAAGAAATAGGTCACATCAATAGTTTTAAGAGATTTTCTTGATGGGCGACATCTACACGATCCATATATTAAGATAGAGTGTGTGTTTTTACATCATAAATTATACTTTCTTATAAAGTTTGATGTAGACAATTTTCTTTCCTAATAGTTTATGAGAATATAATATTTACACTGGTCTATATTGATTTTTTTGTATTGTTATTATGATGAGTATCATGTGTGTGACACTCCAAGTTGAAAAAGAAAAATTATTTTCTACTCACGTGATATGAAAATTGGATTATTATAGTATGGTATTAGAGAAATAATGTAGATAGCTAGCAAGAAATTTGTTATATTCTTAGTTTATATTGCCCATTATAAGCCAAGAGAAACTAGAATATAGATATAGTAGCCCCAATTTATCAAAGTAGTAAGTGAAAGATAGTAGAATTCACAGTAAAGGTTTAGGCATACAATAGAAGTTCAAATATGTGACTAGATGCTTTAGACTTTTATGTTAACTGTAGATATTCGTGTAGCATTACCTCTCTTTTTCCCACATAATTGTGGTATGGGATACAAGCTTATGGGGTTTTGTGGAGGAGATGTTACGTGTATAATTATATACTTATTGCACTTGACTTGCTCTTTCTAGAGCATATGGTATGGGACATGTGTATTGTCAGGTGAGATGAATATGATAAGACATGACAAATTCAGATGTATGACTGGCCGATATGTATGGAAAGGTGACAAAACAAGGGTTCACATGAACAATTTGAGGTAAATGTAATTGCATAGTATATTCATGTCTATCTTATTAGAAATTCAATGCCACTTATTCAAACGTGTATTCCTATTTGTGCATGGCTGGGATGAGATGTTTGTAGGTACTAATCTTCACGAATATCATTCAAGAAAGAGGTCACATTAATATTTTGAAGATATTTTCTTGGTGGGGCGTCATCTACATGATCCATATATTAAGACAGAGTGCATGTTCTTGCAACATATTTTTGGACTTTCTTATAAAGTTTGATGTAGCCAATTTCCTTTCCTAATAATTTGTGAGAATATATTTCATACACTAGTTTGTGTTGGTTTCTTTATATTTTTTATTGTGATGAGTATCATGTTGTGACACTCCAAGTTGAAAAAGAAAAAATATTCTATACTCATGTGATATGAAAATTGGGGTATTATAGTATGGTATCAGAGCAATAACATAGATGGACATCAAGAAAATTCTTATATTCTTAGTTTAGATTTCCCATTAAAGAAGATGAGAAACTAGAATACAAATATAGTGGCCCCAATTTATCAAAGTAGTGAGTGAATTAAATTAGAATTCACGGTAGAGGTTTAGGCAGACAATAGAATTTGAGATATGTGTCTAGATGCTTTAGAATTTTATAATAAATATAGATATGCCCATAACATTACCTTTCTTTTCCCACATGATTGTGGCATGGGTTACAAGCTTATGGGGTTTTATGAAGGGGATGTTATGTGTATAATTATATACTTATTATAATTGACTCATTCTTTCTAGCACATATGGTATGGGACATGTGTATTGTCAGGTGAGATGAATATGATAAGACATGACAACTTCAAATATATGACTGGCTGATATGTATTCCAAGGTGACAAAACAAGGGTTCAAATGAACTATTTTATCTAAATGTAATTGCATACTAGAACCCTAGAATATGTTTCATGGGTAGATATCTTGGAATAGATGAGTAATTTGAATGTCAAGATAGAACTTGAAACATAAGGTGGGTAGCCTCCTATAGTTTAGCCAAATTTCAAAGGCATAATACCAAAAAGGTGGGTATTATTGTCCACCCTAATTGTTGGAACCTAGCAAGTACATGATTAACTTATAAATGAAATCAATACATGTTTGATTTATGGTTACTATAAGGTTCCATCCAATTTTTCATGATATTAGGAAATAACGTAAAAAGCTTGTATATCAGGTCTTTTATCCAATTTCTCAAAGTTTGGAAATTTCATATTTGATCCAATGATATGAGGTAACAATCAATGTAGACTAATGAAGGAAATATGATGACTCTAGTTAATGAATTTGAGCCCTACACCAGCTTAGGTTTCCATTATAAGAAAGTAAAGTAATGTTGACCAAATGCATCATAAGGAAGCTTTAATAGAGAAATTATACTGGCTCAAGATCTAGTCTCATAATAAAGGATATGATTTAGACTGTTGATCCTTTGAAAGACTAAAGAATGGGTTGTGTGTCCTAGAACCCGATTCAAGCCCATTTGGACCAATCACGGTTTATACATGGGTCCTTGAATAGAAGTTTGGTAATCTAGTATTTAGGTTCATATTAAATAGTCAAAATATTTTTTGTAGATGAATAACTCAAATATAATATTATGGAAGCAATTGTAGATTATTTGAATTTTATCTACTGAACTAGGTAATTTAGATAGTAATTATTTAGTACTTGTTAAAAGACAAAGTTGAAGTAATTACATGATTAGTTTTGATCTAATCTTTTACCCAAAAGGATAATGAAAAGATGTAGTCAATCCCAACCTTTTGATTTCAATGAGATCTTTATGCGGCCTATAAAATAATTTGTGAAAAATTGGACTTTTATCTAAAAGAAGAAGAAAAAAAGAGGGTCGGACGGGACTCTAGTCCACCACTGACTGGATAACTCATGCCCAAGAAATAGAGCATGAAAAAAATTGTTGAAGAAGAGACCTCTCTACAAGAACTATATGGTGGGAGGTTATAAAACCCCCAGTTTTGAGTAAAAGAGGGGATAACGAATTCTATGTTAAGGTTTTCCATGTTGTTGGAGAAGAAGAAGAAAAGAACAAAGAAGAATGAGATGAGGGGAAGCAAACACGACAATGTTGCTAGTGTTTTGGGGATCTTTGATCCCTACACGTTTTGTCCTTGGGAAAATGCCTCCCTTGATGAGCATGGATGGACGAAGCGGGTGGGGATTCTTTGGTTGCAATCTCATTTCTAGGGAGGTGAGCCCACCTTGCCAGTGCTGAACCACAAAAACATAATCGAAAGTAGAGAAACATGGACAAAACATGTGATTGCTGGAGGGTTAGTGGGGTTGTATTTGAAGGTTTTGCGGAGCAAGTCCGGTGATATCTCGTTGCACGATGGTGCAACACTGCTAACCTACACTGATGGAACTTCTCTCCCATTTGCTGCCACAGGTTGATCCGACAGTGCTCCTTTGCGGTAGTGATGTATGCCGCTCGTAGCGCGTACAGGTGGTCGTCGACGTCCTCTGACCGCAGGCGTCAAGGCGTTTGCGTCTCTACTTCATCCACGCGGATGGACGGAACTCCACGTCGCGCTTCCCAAGCTGGCGGGAAGGAGTCGTGTCTCTGCGGCGGCATGCTAGTGGCACGTTTCTCTCCTAAGGACGATGACGGCTAGGGTTTACGTGTGTGAGCGTAAACGGAAAAGTCATTCTCTATCTTATATAGATATCGGTCGTCAATCCTCCTTTAAATAGGATACGAAGGGAAATAGGGTTTCCTATACCCATCGGTAAACAGAAACGTTGCGTTAATTAAAACGCTCATGGATTAATTAGAATATTCCAGAATTCATTAATTAACCAAATAATCACATTAATTGATTAATTAATATCTGACTCCATGCAATCGCTTGGGATGGCTCTATGGGCATACATATACCAACAGACTCCCACTTGCACTTAGAGCCAGTCACTCCAATATTATTCTAATCCATTACATAAACATTTTAGTAATCAATGTGATTCAGAGCAATTCCAATCAAATCCACAATTATACTCCTATTCCAACACATCCTATGCGTGTGACCCGGTAGGCTCCAAATTACATTGGCAGTGATATCCAAATCATATTATGATTTCACAAGCAATGATTGGTATCTAGCAAGACTTCATTGCTACCCAAGTAATTCGAGAAGTTGGAGAACAACTTAACCTATCATTCATGACTGGTGTTACAGTGATTGTACAATTTCTTTGTCGCTGATATCCGGATTGAACTCGAGTCATGGAATTGTTATCCTTTTCAATGTTCAATCCATGTTCCTTGAACTAGAGAAGACTGTCTGAGATATATGTAAGCTCAATATTACATATTGACTCACATCAGCATGGCCATGCATTTCTCAGTCTCGCTTATCAAGTGGTCGGAATATCAAACTCCCGTAGGAAGGACAAATTCCATCTACATCACTCACAGTTATGCCCATGTGTCACAGTGCACCCAAGCACCATATTTATGGAAATCCTTATTCAGGACCACGGTGGATGATGTCAAAGTACACCGAACGACATTCGATAAGTGTAGTGACTTCAGGTCTAAGAACCACAATCACCACCATCATTATGAGATGTGACTCTAACTACCAATCATGGTATCCATGTGTCACTCTCAAGGTGGGTCTATCCGATACACTATTCTCTAACAAGTATCTATGTATTTGGTTTGATATCTCCATATCATGGATAATGAGATTCTTCCATCAACCAACATACATTCTAATCTTATGTGTTATTGATGTCTATGGATATTTCCACAATAACAACCAATTAGGGACAAAACAAGAATACATACTCTTAGCATACATATGATCTCACTTTTCAGGTCATCAACCCGAAGACATATGTCATTGAGGATATCATTCTATAGACATCTATAAGTTTTATGGTCATCTCACAATATAAAATGCAAACATATAGATTGGAAACTTGCCTTTATTGATATGATCAATGTAGTATTACAAATCGTTTACATAGTATCCCATTACAATCATCGAATGATAGTATCTATGGGCATACATACCAACAGATTCCCACTTACACTTATACCCAATCACTCATGAATCTCAATCCAAGTGATCAAACATGTCCGTCATGTTTCTGCTGTGAAAGTGCTTTTGTGAGCAGGTCAGCCACATTGCTTTCTGTAGGTACTCTACAAATCTTTACATCTCCTCGTTGTACGATCTCTCCTATGAGATGGAACCGTCATAGAATATGTTTGGAACGTTGGTGCGATCTTGGTTCTTTAGCCTGTGCAATTGCTCCATTGTTGTCGCAAAACAACTCAATTGCATCACCAGCGCTTGGAACCACTCCAAGTTCAGAAATGAACTTCTTGATCCACATAGCTTCCTTCGCAGCATTAGATGCGACAATATATTTGGCCTCTATTGTAGAATCCGCAACCGTCTCTTGCTTGGAACTCTTCCAGCTCACAGCTCTGTTGTTTAGGCAAAACACAAATCCAAATTGCGATCTGTAGTCATCTTTGTCAGTTTGGAAGCTAGCATCAGTGTAACCCTTTACCACGAGCTCTTCCTCACCACCATATACCAAGAATTGATCCTTAGTCCTTCTCAAGTACTTTAGGATGTTCTTTATGGCTGTCCAGTGACATTCACCTGGATCTGATTGATACCGGCTCGTCATGCTCAAAGCATACGACACATCAGGACGAGTACATAACATCGCGTACATGATAGATCCAATTGCTGATGCATATGGAATCTTACTCATGCGTGCCCGTTCATCACATGAACTAGGACATTGGAATTTCGAGATCGTAACCCCATGGGACATGGGCAAGTTACCTCTCTTAGAACCCTCCATGCTAAACCTCTTTAGCACCTTGTCAATGTATGTGCTCTGGCTTAGGCCTAGAAGCCTTCTAGATCTATCTCTATAGATATTGATCCCAAGTATATAGGATGCTTCGCCTAAATCCTTCATAGAGAAAGTCTTCCCTAGCAAACCTTTTACTGTCTGAAGAGTAGGGATGTCATTTCCCATCAATAGTATGTCATCCACATACAATATGAGAAATACGGTTGTACTCCCACTAACCCTTTTGTAAACACAAGGTTCATCTTCATTTTGACTAAAGCCAAACTTTTTGACTACTTCATCAATACATAAATTCCAACTCCGAGATGCTTGCTTCAATCCATAGATTGACCTTTGTAGCTTACATACTTTATTGGCTTCCTTTGGATCAATAAAACCCTCAGGTTGTGTCATGTACACATCCTCGAGTAAATTCCCATTAAGGAATGTTGTTTTAACATCCATCTGCCAAATCTCATAGTCATGATAGGCTGCAATGGCAAGCATGATCCTGATGGATTTAACCATGGCAACTGGTGAGAAGGTCTCATCATAATCAACACCTTGAATTTGACGGAATCCTTTCGCAACCAATCTACCTTTATAGGTTTGAACATTTCCATCCATGTCAGTCTTCTTCTTGAAGACCCACTTGCACCCTATGGGTCTTACCCCTTTGGGTGGATCCACCAAGGTCCATACCTTATTGGTGTACATGGATTCCATCTCAGATCTCATGGCTTCGAGCCATTTCTCAGATTCTGGTCCCTTAGTAGCTTCTAGATAGGAAGTTGGCTCATCTTCTATGCCCAATTCGTCACTATCTTGAGTCACAAGAAATACAAATCTCTCAGGCTCAAGTCGTGTCTTACTAGACCTACGAGGTTCCTATGTTACATTTGGAACTTGAAATTCCACAAAAACTTGTGAGTCTTCATGTTCCTTATGTACCTCCTCAGGTTCTCTGCTTTCTTGTTGGTCTCGAACGTCTTCGAGCTCTAAATTCCTCCCACTAATTCCTTTGGAAATAAATTCCTTTTCAAGAAATACAACAGTCCTAGCAACAAACACTTTGTTGTCAGTTGGTGTGTAGAAGTAGTATCCCTGAGTTTCCTTGGGGTATCCAACAAAATAGCATTTTTCCAATTTGGGTCCAAGATTTTCAAGAAATTGTTTCCTAACATAAGCTTCACATCCCCAAATCTTTAACATAGACAAATTGGGATGATTCCCATTCATATCTCATATGGTGTCTTTTGAACCGATTTTTGGAAGGTACACGGTTAAGTGTAAATGCTGCAGTTTCAAGAGCATATCCCCAGAACGATATTGGAAGTTCGCCTGAACTCATCATTGATCGTACCATGTCTAATAATGTACGATTCCTTCTTTCTGACACACCATTATGTTGTGGTGTACCAAGTGGAGTCCATTGTGATACAATACCACAGTCTCTCAGAAGGTCCTCAAACTCTTGGCTTAAGTATTCGCCACCTTGATCTGAACGGAGTGCTTTAATACTCTTACCAAGTTGCTTCTCTACTTCATTCATGAAAGTCTTGAACATTTCAAGAGTTTCTGACTTGTGTTTCATAAGATATACATAGCCAGACCTACTGAGGTCATCAATGAAGGTAATGAAGTATTGATAGCCTCCTCTAGCATTTGATCTAATAGGTCCACATACATCAGTATGTATGAGCCCTAGCAAATCACTGGCTCTCTCACTGTGTCCAGTGAAAGGAGTTTTGGTCATCTTCCCTAATAAACATGCCTCACATGTCTCTAATGATTCAAAATCAAAAGAGTCTAGATAACCATCCTTATGGAGTCTAGATATGTGCTTCTCGTTTATGTGCCCAAGACGACAATGCCATAAGAATGTTTTGTTTGAGTTGTCAAGTTTTAACCTTTTAGTATTTACGTTATATATGCTAGTCTCAAGTTCTAACAAGTAGATACCATAAGACATAGGGGCATTGCTATAAAAGATCTCATCTTTAGATATAGAAATAATTCCATTCTTAATGTGAAATTCAAATCCACTCTTGTCCATACAAGATATAGAAATAATATTTCTATTAATGGCAGGTACATAATAGCAATTCTCTAATTCTATTACAAGGCTTGTAGGAAAAGATAAACTAATAACTCCAACTGCGGTGGCAGCAACTCTTGCTCCATTAGAAACCCACAGCTCAACTTGGCCCTTTCGTAAAGGCTTACTTCTTATCAGATCCTGCATATTAGAACATATGTGAGATCCACATCCGGTATCCAGTACCCATGATGAAGAAGTATTTAAGTTTATCTCAATAACGTATATACCTGAAGTGGGGATCTCTATCCCCTGCTTCTTCTTCCTCAGTTCCTCCAGGTAGAGAGGATAGTTTATTTTCCAATGTCCAGGATGATGACAATGGTGACAACTGCCTTCTTTGGAGATCCCACCTTTAGCTTTGAACGTGGATGACTTTGGCTTCTGCCCAGCTTTAGAACCTTTCTTAGCCTTGCTTTTGCCTTTTGACTTTCCCTTTGCCTTTCTGATCACCATCATAGACTTGGGCTTGTCTTTCTTCATCTATGCTTCAGCTGTCCTCAACATGCCCAACAATTATGACGATGGCTTGTCAAAATTGTTCATGTTGTAGTTCATGAAAAAATGATTATATGATTCAGGAAACGATTGTAGAATCACACCAGTGGCCAACTCTTGACCTAGGGGAAAACCCAGCTTGGATAGGCTTTCCACGTACCCAATCAAGGTGAGTATATGGGTGCCAACTGAGTCTCCCTCTTTCATCTTGCTTTTGAACAAAGCATTTGAAACATCATATCTCTCCTATCTTGCTTGATGTTGATACATGTTCTTGAGATGTGTTACCATCTCCATGACATTCATGTTCTCATGTTGCTCTTGCAACTCATAGTTCATTGAGCACAACATCAGGCACTTGACATCCATGGCATCATCAAGGTGCTTCTTGTAAGCATCTTTTTCAGCCTTGGGCGCATTTACGGCGGGCTCCTCTGTCTCTGGTGTTTCAAGGACATAGAGCTTACGCTCATGTGTGAGAACAATTCTCAGCGTCCTAAACCAGTTTTGAAAGTTGGTTCCGGTAAGTTTGTCCTTCTCAAGGACCGATCGCAATGAGAAAGTGTGAGTGTTGGTTGCCATTTGATTGCTACAAAAGAAAATTTTGCATTTAGTCCAAAACATTTTGAATTATAAAGATTTGATAAACGAGATTAATTAGGCCTTCAATTAATTACATTCGCACTATTTTATTCAAATTGATAGACCTCACTATCAACTCGGAGGATTGCAACGCACAACCTTCTAGTGAGACAAGACCCAAAATAATTGGATCAATGCCCAGCCAACGCTGGCGTCAAAGACCAAATACTAAGGTAGGCAACTTTTGCCAATTGCATCATATGCAACTCTTGGATAGATGATCATGCACAAATCCTTGCCATGATGCATCTGTGTGCCTCTAGGTACTTGATCCTATCAAGGTTCCCTAGTTAAGTCCAACCCATAATCCAACATGATGAGTGTGCACCATGCGGAGGCAGACCCACACGCCCACCTTCACACTTCTACGAGATAGACAGTGTACCACGCAGAGGCGTGCCCACACAGTCGATCAAGCTTTTCATGTGTGTTGCTTTATGGAAGGCAACTAAAACTTAATATTATTAATTGAGGGGTTTTATTAATACATAGACATATCCAAACACCACATACTTATAGTACGTATCATATACTAATATATCCACAACCACAAACGATAGACATGCAATCACAAACACAAATACATCAGTTATGGCCATACTATTGTAATCCTTTGGAGCAACAAAGGATTACGGTCCACCTATGGTCTTATGCATCTCCTGCAACACCTATGAATCAACTTGTAATCCTGTAATGATCAACATTACAAAGAACAACTTCATGGATGCTTCGTGAGGTTGGAACTTCAAGTTGCTTCTTAGAATTGGATCTTCTTGTTACTTCTCCATGGACGCTCCTTGGAGTTGGATCTTTAGGTTGCTTCTTGGAATTAGATCTTCATGGTGCTTCTCCATGGACACTCCTTGGAGTTGGATCTTCAAGTGGCCTCCTTACATCAAGTTTACAAAAACTAAAACTAATCCTATCTCTATTACATCATATGAGTGCAAATATAAAAGGAAAGAATTAATTACACTTTGAAATAAGAGATGAGGCTCGGCATGCAAGATGAATACTTTATACAAAGGATCCATATGTAACCATTATACATCCAAAGAATTCACAAACAAACATATCCACAAGATTGACATCCACATTCATTCACAACATTCACAAAAGGGGATACTAGGCCATAACCGTGCATGCACTCACCACATAAAATAGATTTTAAAGGCGACGTGTATGGTATCATAGGTATATCTACATATATGTATATACATATTAAAATTGCAGTACTTGTAATGTGGGACATTCCCCATTAAAAAAGTTTTGACTCCCACGTAGAGAATGTGGGGTACACAGGGGCAGCGCCCCTATGCGGGGATCCCCTGAAAGGTCTATGGAATTTCACTTCCGTGCACTTAGGAAAATCAATATTTTCCATAGTCGACCCCGTCCAAAATGTCAAAAACAGAAGCCTGCGACGTATGTGGAATTTAGGTTTAGATTTGCACATTAGCAGGTTTAATTCGCATCGTATGCAACATAAAAACAGTATACAGTGATTCGATCATATCGAAACTAATCCAAATACGTCGTAGATCGACGCTGCTCTGATACCACTGTTGGGTTTTGTGGAGAAAAACATGCGCGGCGGAAGCAATAAAATCCACGCAACCCGAAACAGGATCTCGTCGACAACAATGTATTTAGAAGGAGTGTTTGCGGAATATACCTTATCGCAGAGCAAGTCCGGTGATATCTCGTTGCATGACGGTGTAACACCGCTAACCTACACAGACGAAACTTCTCTCTTGTTCACTGTCGCAGGTTGATCTGGCGGCGCTCCTTTGCGGCAGTGATGTACGCCGCTCGTAGCGCGTACACGTGGTCGTCGACATCCTCCGAACGCAGGCGTCAAGGCGTATGCATCTCTACTTCATCCACACGGATGGAACGGAACTCCACATCATGCTTCCCAAGTCGGCGGGAAGGAGTCGTGTCTCTACGACTGCGTTCTAGCGGCGCGTTTCTCTCCTTTCTCTCCTAAGGACAATGACGGCTAGGGTTTATGTGCGTGAGCGTAAATGGAAAAGCCTCTCTCTATCTTCTATAGATATTGGCCATCAATCCTCCTTTAAACAGGATACGAAGGGAAATAGGGTTTCCTAAACCCATCGGTAAACAGAAACGTTGCGTTAATTAAAATGCTCGTGGATTAATTAGAATATTCTGGAATTCATTAATTAACCAAATAATCACATTAATTGATTAATTAATATCTGACTTCATACAATCGCTTGGGATGGCTCTACGGGCATACATATACCAACACAACTCCACCTAGAACCCTAAAACATCTCATCTCCATGCTCTTTTGCTAGGGTTTGCACCTCTAAAGTGGAGAAGGTGATATTTGCTCAAGAAAGGATCTTGGATTGGAGCAACCAAACCTTCTAATCTCAGAATCCTTGTTGTTTGGAACTTCTGACCTTCCTAGAGGCAAGTTGTTTTAACCCCCTTCTCATATATTTCTTAGTACATGCTTAAAACTCATGCTTCTATGTTTAAAATCAATGATCTCCATCTCTATCTACCATGTTCTTCTAGGGTTTTGGTTTCTTTCTATTTTACCTTCTATAGAATCTCTAGTTTGGTTACCTATGCAACTTCAAACCTGATCTTGGGTCAAATGGTGTTTTCTCCCTCTCCCTCTCTCTTCAATATCTCGATCGGTTTGATGATGTGGCAATTTCCTATTAGTCAGTATTAAAAAATTCATATCTTCTAGTCCGCTTATCTAAATTTGACAAATAAATATGTTTTGGAATTCTAAAATTAATCTCTATCTAATAAAAATATTTTCAAGGTCTGATTTCATGGTTTGACGAAGGGTGATTTTTGTAAAATGAATTTGATGCATAAAATCCATAAAAGTTACGTCTTAATCATCATAACTCCAAAAGTAACATAAAAATATGTTTTCTTCATCAGGAGAACCTAATAATCTCATTGGTGATATTTTCAAAATCTAAATCCGATTTTTGCTAACAAGTTCTGAAATTAGAGTTTCTATATATTAATGTGCACTATGTGCTCTAATACATTTTACTACATTGAAAATAGGCAAAGTGGAACTTGGACTCAATTAAAGTGGTGAAAGTTAGTAATTGATATCCGTAAGAGAGGTATGTGAATTCCTTACACCCTATGTTGGGATAATTACAGTCAAACCCTATATTTCCCTAATGAGGATTAAATGAACCCTAAATCTTTTATTCTTGAATCCTAATGTTGTTCATGCCTCAAATCAGATTATAATTTCTTCTTGTTTGGGTCTTATACCCCACTTCCATGCTTATTGAATATTATGACTACTCTTTCCATGAATACTTTTCTAGCATGTATATTTATGTTCTATTTAATTTAAAGTAGCAGTACTTATGTACAACCACCCACAGAGGACATGTATTAAATCTCCCTGGGGAGTGTTTTTATTCTCCCCTATATAATTTTGTAGGTGACTGGGAATGTCTTATATTCCTCTCACCTATAGGTTAGATGTCTGCTAGGTGCCTCAACCCTACTTAGTTAGGTAGACATAATTATCTTACATTCAAATCCTTTTTAATATAATTGTTAATGGTAAGTTTCTTTTGAATATAGCCTCATATTCTTATTATCTTCACCTTATGATGAACCATAGCCTGTTCTTATTTTCTTTACTTATCTTGTTATCCTAGAATAGTTTTGTGACACATACCTTATTTTATTTCCCCTTTTGTTGGGTGCTTTCCCAACCACCCAGGTGCTGGTGCTAAGCAAGGAGAAGGACAAGTTTGAAGGAAGTCTTCTTAGGAGTAGATCTCAAGCTATCTGAAAGGATGTCTAGGTTGCTATAGCTAGATCCCTTTCTCTTATCTTTTTCTTTTGGGAACAATCATGTAATGAACAACGAAAGCCATACAATAGACTTAGTACTTTTATTTCCACTACTATTAATATTTTATAATGTATATGATGCATGCTTATTTACTTGGAATATTATACATGCATCCCTCAATATCTTTTGTCTTTCTAAAAAGATGGATTTTTTGTACTTCCTTTAAATTTTAGTAAGGAGGTGATCTCGCCTCTTTATAGAGATTTAGTGCTCACATGTACTATTCTGCCAATGAGATTTAGTACTTTCATCAATGCACTATTCTACCAAAGAGATTTAGTGCTATCATATAATGGATCTGTAACGTCCCAGGATTTGAGGCCTCAGATAGAATGATCTTATAAGGAATGATTGGACTACCCATATCACCAAGGTGCACCTCCTTTTCTGGGAGCCCATCACTAAAGAACTCCATAGTTAAGCGTGCTCAGCTTGGATTAGTACTAGAATGGGTGACCAGTCGGGAAGTTGACCCCGGCTTGTGCGTGAGTGAGGAAAGAGCGTGCAATTAAGGCTAGTGGTGGTCTGTGGGGCCAGTCGTCATTCCTGAATCTCGACTAGAGCCTAGGGAAGTGGGCCCGGGTGTTACAAATGGTATCAGAGCCATAACCCCTCCAGTAGGTGGGCCCCACATGGGCATATGACATGCCAGTCTTGAGTCGTACGGTTCAAGCATGTTGGAAAGGGATATCCATGGTGATGTAGCCACCCTTGTGCTGGTATTCCATGATCGGGAGCTGGGTGACCATGGGCCATTTCAGTCTGCACTGAAATGGGGATAGATTATGAGGCTATATAGTTCAGCCTTGACGAGTATGTCAAGAGTCTAAGTGGGGGTGATTGTAAAGTCCCAGGATTTGAGGCCTCAGATAAAATGATATTATAAGGAATGATTGGACTACCCATATCACCAAGGTGCACCTCCTTTTTTGGGAGCCCATCATTAAAGAACTCCATAGTTAAGCATGCTCAACTTGGAGTAGTATTAGGATGGGTGACCAGTCGGGAAGTTGACCCCGGCTTGCGCGTGAGTGAGAAAAAAGCATGCAGTTAAGGCTAGTGGTTGTCTGTGGGGCCAGTCGTCATTCCTAAATCTCTACTAGAGCCTAGGGCAGTGGGCCCAGGTGTTACAGGATCAGATATCATATGTTTCATGTGTTCATAGCCATAAGTATGAAAATCTCAAGAAACATAGCATACGAGAACAATCATTTCATCCAATATCATATGCCAAGTATTTTACTACACATATAACACAATCATATTGTATAATAACCCAAGTAAGAGGTAATCGCACACCTTGATCAAGACAAACCTAATCATCACATCCCTAATATCAACTATATCTTTGGTCAAACCTCATTAAGACAAGATCATGTACCATCATCAGATTCCCATCATCTTACCCTAGTTATATCCATTTTAGGGTTTACTTAACTCAATAGGATAAACTAACTTTTACTTGTATTCTTATCTTAGAATCACCTTACTGATGTCGTTTTCCATATTGTAGTTCATTATCTGAACATTAGGTTCCATATTCTTTTTGTGAACATATTAACCCTAGTTTATACACATTATTCAAATAGGGTTACAACCCATGTATTAAGGGTCATCTTCATATAACATGGATTTCGTGTATAAAATTGATCTCATATTTACATATTAACTTCTAGTTACTGATATGTGGGTTTTCTATGAATTTCATCATTTATTGAGCATGTATGCATTAATTGTATTTTATTTAGGGTTATTAGCCCTATATAGACATTCTAAGCAAATTACATGATTATGTGTCATAACATGATCATATCTGATGTCAAATGGATTATAAACATGATTGTAGACTTAGTGACATATTCGCATAATTTTAGGTCTTTTTTTATTATTTATTAGACATGGAAAGACCATTTTACATCTTACATAATATCACTAAGATTAGTGCACCAAAAGCCTAAAATAATGCTTCCATGTTGTTCTAAACATTTTTTTGAGAAAAATGGTGCCTTGTTTGTATTTTTCTTATAAACATACTAATTACTATGCATTTCCTAAGATCTAGTTATTTTATAAGATATTTACCTCTAGTGGCCAATCGGAACCTGCCACGTGGCCCTGAGGAGGGTGCGGCTCCACTTTCTAGTGGTTCACTGTGAGCCAGACGATTGTCTTAGTCTGGGCATGGTTTAGGATGAGCGAATCCGGTTCACCTTTCTTTCTCCGTTCAACGTTCTCTCATGTGATATGCAGTGTGACTCTGTTCTTCCAAAAAACACCAGCACCGCCACCTCACACGATCTCTGGTGATTAATCAGCCCTCCTACAATAGTCCTCACAAAAGGCTTTGACTTCCCTGAGCTTCGTCCTAACTTGCTTGACCTCCACAACTACTCAACTCCTAGTCGTCGGCTGTGGAGCTCCTTGTCCACTAGGGCGTCGCCACCTAGCCTTGACTGTGGTGGGATAAATAGGCAAATGGAATCTTCTCATCTTTGCATCAAACTAAAGCTTTGAAAATCTTTACAGAACCTCTGTAGACTCCTTGAGACCCTCCATTCTCGATAAGAAAGTCTCTCCACATGCCTCTGAGCTCCATGTTCATGGATGCCTAACCTGAGTTGGTCGGCCATGGAAATGACCATTTGAGTCCATGTGCTCTAGTGCAGATGATTCCCCATGCCTCTGCATTGCTCTTCCCTTCTTCCTCTTCCACTTCCTCCAATTTGCCTTCCATCCCCACCCTCCTCTTCTTCACACCATCGGTATCACCCGATGGAGACGTAGTGAGGGAATAGAGGCAGAACTCTCTCATCTCCTCATGACAGGGTATAAAAGAAGGGGTCAAGTGACTCATCTCAATGAGCTGAGATCAACTCCTCAATCAGTTCTCTCTCCTACCCCATGATTTGAATGCATGGAGATATGCCAGGCCACAACTAAACTGCTCCTTACCTTGCTCTAACCGCAAGGTAGGAGATAGTGGTCGTGACTGTCTGATCTCAGCCATCCTACAGTCTAGACAGTTCCACGTAGACAAAATGTGTCTCCTTAATCATCTGAGATGTGTGACCAAGTCTTTGATCAACCTTAGGGTATAAATATTAAACTTAGGTCCAAGAATCATCACAAAGCAAATTATTTTACAAGCTTCAACCCTAAATAACTCCTTCTAGGGTACTCCAATTGCCACCAAATTTTAACCATAGTTCTATCATCACGCAATCTACATTTCATAGCATTTTGGTGTCAAAACTCAACTATTTGACTTGTCAATGAAATACCTCAAAGAGACATAAATTTAGGGATCTTAATCATGATATCAACATTAATCACCAACCAAACCTTACCAAAGCACTTATAACTCTTAAGATAACTCAACATTCATGAATTCACTTATGTCATTGGACATTTAGGGATTCTAAAATTCCACTCCATCACATCCTACACACCTTAAAAGATATTTTGTCCTCGAAATTAAGTCGAAATCCAGTCTTTCACATTGGTTGACTAGGACTCACTACTTCGTGACAAAGAGGAGGTTCAGATCACCAATCACATGTTGAGATCCCTCTTGACAGTGGCTCCTAGAGAAAAGCTTCACAAGGAGAAGCACTGGAGCATTTGATCAACAATGTGAGGGAGAGAGAATAAGACTATATGGTCTAGGAAAAAATTAAGCCAACAACCACTCAATCTGACCTAGGCCAAAAACATGTAATGAATCACACACCTTGCTTTAGGGCCACATGATGCAATCATGAAGGCCACATTTACAAGATCAATGGCTACAATGAATTCATATAAAAATGTAAATCTAAATCTTCAAAACTACATGAAAACTTAGTAAATGTGCTAGAAATAGCTCTAATGGCAAATAAATTTCCCAAAAATATCCTAGGTTCAAAAAGAAGTGTATGTAAAAACCCTATATTATTGATGGTTTAAAATCAATATGATAAAACTACCTATTAGGCTTGTTAAATGGGATAATTAGCATATCAAGGAGATCACATAACATGGATATACTATATAACCATGCTATTATTTATAATACAAATTTGGAGTATGCTCTCAATTATATATTGTCTTGTCTAATTAAAGTCTAATTACATGCTTAAACACTTATATTGATTCTAGAAAATGTATCCAACATCTAACAACATATGAAAAATGAGACAATCCTAATTATCATTGTTAATCAAAATAAATATATCACATAGAAGGGTATCATAATTTGATAGGTCTGACCTAAAACACGAAATTTGACAAAAATTCTAAGAATATTGAGGATCTTTATATTAATGATGTTTAATTTTTATTAATTAGGTGATTACATGATATCTAGATGTTCAAGGAATATTAGCAATATCATAATCATGTTTTTTGTTATTAGTCATCTTGATATGTGTTTAGACTACTTAGTCTACTTATGTGTTATTTCTCTTGATTAAATATAAGTTTATAAACTACTCAGCACCTACTTGGCTTTGATACTATTTGTGGGTTGTATATGGGTTTGGTACACTGTCTCTGATATTGTAGTATATTGTGCTCTTGTGCTTTAACAACTTCAAAAATAATTAGAATTTTCCTATATTGCACAAGCTATGAATCCCTCATGAGTGCATGGGAAGAGAACTAATACCATGCTTAAGCATGTGGCACTCAGGTTTGACCGACATTATGCCAAAGTGGGATAAGCCACTATATTGATTCTCAAGTTTGAGTTCAACCTTTGTAGTATGTAAGCATGATTCGTACAATTTTCTATAATGTGTACTTGATCCAAGCATACTTGTAATCAATTCATAGTTTTTATGCCTATGTAGCAGCACACTTGTGTCGACTCATAATTTTCTCTCAATTTTAGAATCATAGCTAGAATGGGA
Source organism: Alisma plantago-aquatica (assembly GCA_963693085.1). Classification (NCBI taxonomy): domain Eukaryota; kingdom Viridiplantae; phylum Streptophyta; class Magnoliopsida; order Alismatales; family Alismataceae; genus Alisma; species Alisma plantago-aquatica. The sequence goes on from OY856409.1 coordinate 693,626,525, forward strand.
GAAAAGATGACATGTGAGAACATGTACATGATGCACCTATTATATGAGACCCTAGTTAGTTTACATGTTCATCGACTTGTACAATTCCCTTTTCAATGTGTAAATATAATTTGCAATAATTCATTATTGTAATAATGTTACATGTTAAATGTCAGTAATGCATGTGATGTGTATTCATTATGGTTGTTTGTTCATGTATTCTATGTTGCTTCCGCATTACACTCTTATACAATTTAATTAATGTTCTGAGAGTTTGTCCTATGAACGCATTAGGGTTTTGGGAAGGCAAAATCTAGATATGTTACTTTGAGTTAATACCATATTTTGTTGATTCTTCATTAAAATATTGTAGAAGAACATTAGTTTTCAAAATCTATAGTACATAATGAAGATAAAATAATTTTATTTCCTTAGAGACAATAAATTCAACTAGAAACATATTGATTTTCTATGACGACCCGATAACAAATCAAGACATCACCAGTAATAATTGTGAAATAACCATAAACAGCGAATTAACAAAATCACTAAAAATTAAAACCATTTTGCAAAGAGAACCAATACTAGGAAACTCTCGCTGAAAGATCCAAAACTTATACTTATCATGATTCAAATTGTACATACACTGTTTTATCTCATCTCGAGGACAACATATAACAGTTGCTTTGTCAAAATATATACTAAAGCAACATAAAACCTCGAGGCATACAAGCTAAAATATCATATTGTTCATAAAACCAGTACGTACTGACTCCAAGGACCTAAGATTACAGAGACGACACATAGGACTTCTGTAACATCCCTGACCTGGGTTATGCTTAAACCTAGATGTTTTTCTTAATGAAGTTGATTATATGCTCTCTCTTATCTCTCTAAAAGTAATTAAGGCTCAAGAGGAACTTATATTTCAATTTTAGTCCCTTTTGAATAATGTTGAAACAATGTTTTGTTAGTTTTGGACTAAAAGTGCAAGTTACCCAAGTTGAGGGGTTAACTTGCAAATTGTACATGATACAATGTTCCTCATGTGTTGAAGCATCATGGGAATGTGTCTGATGTAGTAGTATAGCTTCTACAAGCCTGAATAATAAGAAAGAGCTTGTTGAGCAATGTTTGTGCATTAAAACCTAGTTTTGTTGTAATGTGCAATTTACCCAAAATCTAGGGTTCAATATGAAAAAAACCACTTCAATAGGGTACCTAATGATTCTTGGCATCAGGTAGAGAAAATAATTTGAGAGGGGCGCCTCATTTAAATCATTTTGAAGGAGAGAGAATCTTGATATTAAAATAATCAAGATTTAAGCATAATTGAAACCCTAATTCAATTTAATGCAAAAATAATTACATTAATTGGTTTTCCCTTCAACCAAAACTATAATGGTTGAGTTTCGTTATGTGTGGACGTCCTTGTGCCTTGTAAAGGCAAAGGAAATATCTACGTGAGTGGAGAACCCACTCACATTAAGAAAAGAAAAAGAAATATCCACTCACTTATGGATATTATTATAATATGATTTAAGGTGCTTAGTTTGTTTTCCTTTAAATCATGGATAATTGAGAGGAATAAGAGGCAAAGAGGATAGCCTAGTACCTAAGGAAAAGAAGGGGGCATATGGAAAGAAAGTTGAGGAGATAATTCCTACTTTCTCTCTCTTAAATAAATTTTCAATAAATTTCATATATAAGCTCCTTTATCTTTGAGGTGAAGGGATAATTTCGAATCCACTTTCACTTATTGCTTGAAAAAACGACCAAGGGAGCTTGGAGAAAAAGGAGGACGACCCCCAACCTGTTGGTAAGCTTCTGGACCTTCTTTCACCTTGAATTCATGGTGGAAATCATAAAACAATGCATGATTTCTTCTTTATTTCACTCCATCTTCAAGTTTTCACTCCAAAGCTTGAGGATGAGCCTTTGGAGGGTTGCAAAAGCTTATTCCACCATTTTTGACATGAATCTCCAAGATTTGAAGCTCAATTGAAGGCGGGTTATATAACATGAACCCTTTAACTTTGTTATTGATTCCATATCTTCATCAATTGTTGATTCTTTCTTTATTCCCGAAATTTTATTTGGTTGATTGATGCAATCACCATGAAAATCACAGAAAGCTTCGTGGTTTTATAGCTTGACGATAATGACATCATCATAAGCACACATCTCCACAAATATCTTTTGCAAACGGTTTCAAAGTTTTGGTGCAAACGGTTTCACCAAATCGTTTGGAGGTTTGGGTTCCAGACCGTTTGGAGTGGTTGACTGTTTGAAATGGTTGACCATTTGAGGAAATATTCTGTTGTACTTGGATATTGATCCAATGGTTTCAATTGGTTTGATTTTGAAGGTTTCAATTGTGAATGATTCCTTAAATGCAAACCCTAATCGGGTTGAGTGTGGAACCCTTAAGTACGTAATTGAATCAATTTTTGGGTTGATTAGCCCAAACGGTCTCAAGACCATTTGGAGGTCACCCAAATGGTCTCAAGACCGTTTGGAGGTCAACCATGATCGTTTAGAGGTCTATGGTGGTGTGTGATTGGATGGTTGAAGATCTAGTGATATCAAATTGAAGTTTAATCCCTAGCTGAATTGATGATCGATTCAATGATGCAAACTCTAAGTGAATTTTATAAATTTCAATGATGGGATGATTCAAATGGTCTCAAGACCGTTTGTAGATTATCCAAATGACCTCAAGACCGTTTGAGGTCAGGACATGTCATGGTTTGATGATGATCCAATGATTTCAATTGAATTAGTTCCACAATGTCAATCATTGATGGTTCTTCGATTTCAATACCCTAATTGATGGTTTCTTGATTATAAACCTTAGTACAATTGGGTTCAAAACCCTAATTGAAGGTCCTATTGAAGGGTAATTCAATGATTCAATTGAAGAACAAATTAGTAGTTCAATCGATAGAGGGTTTAATGATTGAAACCCTGAATTGATAAGTGTTGAAAGACCTTGTTGGTCCATTCAGTTTTGAGAGGGTTTGGACCAAATGGTCTCAAACCGTTTGGAGACCCAATTGGTTTCAAGTAAGAAATGTCCATAAGGTTTCATTATGGTTTTGCTTAAATGATTTCAAACCATTCAATGTCTGAGTGACTAAGACCGTTTGGGGTCTACGTGACCAAGAATATTTGAGGTTCAATTGGTCAAACCATTTCAAAACCTAAGGTGACTAAAGGTCAATTAACTAATTGATTATTAATGATGTAAATCAAAGGTGATTACAATGGTTGTACCTTTGAGGTACTAGGGTAATTAGTACCTTGTTGAGTGGTTAACTCTTGATGCTTATGAAAGCAATGATTTGATATGTTGTGACAACCCTTCATTCAAGTTGTTTGGACCTAATCTAATTAAGATTGAAGTAATTGATATCCTAGAGAGGATGAGAGAAGAGGAATCCCTACATGAGTGACAATCATGTAATGGTTAAACCTAAACACTTTCAACATGAACATAATAAGTAATCAGGGTATGATCCTTTGTAAAGAGATCATGAAATCTTAATTGAGAAGGCTAATGAAACACTAATCAAGGGTGTGACATGAGAAACCCTAATTAAGAGTGATGTCAAGTGAAAACCTAATTTTAGGTAATGATATGTGAAACCTTAATGTAGGGTAATGTTATGTGAAACCCTGATATATGAGGATGTTATGTGAAACTCTAAAGTAGAGTAATGTTATGTGAAACCCATACTTATGGGAGATGCTATGTGAACCTTAATTTATAAACATGGAAAATCCTATTCCTAATAATGGAATAGTGATTAATATATTGACATGTGTAACATCTAAAGAGGTTGATAGTGGATATCCTTATATCAATAGTTCCTAACTCAAAGATGAGTCCATATCATTAGCAATGGTTGTATTTTCTAAATACAGTGACTTGTAACCAATACATTACATGATAAATGTGATGAACTGGTGTATAAAGTATTAGGATGGGAAATACCCTAATACAAGCTAAGTGGATGAACTCAAGTAAGGTAATGGTGATGAAGGAAGTGATACATCAAAATATGATAGATATCACATCCAGCACCTCAAGTGTGATATACCTTAATGTATTTTAAATCCAATATATTTGGATGAGTGACACATGAAGTGTGTCATGTCAGTTGTTACATTCAGATGTAATGCACATCGATAAGTGTAGTCTAACGTGCCTTATGAAAAGGTTAATCCAAATCAATAGACTATGATTGTGGCGTCCAACTTATAAAACATGATTAACTAATGTGGAAGCGTATCGTTAGCAGTGGATTACTGAAAATTACTAAAAATTAAAACCACTTACAAAGAGATCCATTCTTAGGAAAACTCTTTAAAGAAGAACCAAAGTATTATATTTACATACTGGTCCACATTGTACATTCCATGTACCATCTCTTCTCGAGACATATATACATCACTTTGCCTTGATAAAAGCACAAGTAACAAAATCCTCAAGGCTTAAAGCCAAAATCTCAGATCAATTATAAAAACACTATCTACTGACTCCTAGGACCTGAGAGTACAGAGATGACACATAGGACTCTATTGACATAGCTTGACAGCCAGTATTTCCACCTGTAGGATTACTGTTGTCCCTGTTGTTGCTGTTGCTGCTCTGCCCCTACTACAGAGTTTCTACCTCTTTGCCGTCATCTATCATTTATACAATTGCCCCAATGAGAGATATAACTCTCCGCTGAAAACATTATTATTTTAGATTAGTAGAAATAAACTGAGCAGTGGGATAATATACTTTAATGGTAGATAAATCAATATCTGTGCAGATTAGAGCAATAATCTTTTCCAAATATTTCTGTTATAACTTGACAAGGTAGCATGTCTTTTATTCAATAATGAATTAAAGAACATAAGTAACATTTATGTATCAAGGACATGCTAAGAAATATGTCATCAACCAGTGGTTCTCATATTTCAATCTTATGCAAATACGCTACACGGCTGATTACATTTTACAAACATATTTAAGCTCTGAGGAGATGAGGTATACCTCTCATACTCCAACCGAGCATTGCGAAATCTAAATCGGTACCATACAAAGTCAGTGGAAGAGCCGACTTCCATGACTTCCCACATCTCAGTCAGTGTGAGATTACATGCAGTTCATCTTGTGTCTCTACTATATAACTTGCCAGGGTATAGTGGCATATTCGCTATAGAGCTACAACGGCGGCTGCACTCTCTTTGCAATCGAGAGATCTCGTGTTTACCTCCATCGATCTAGCATTAAACATCATCGCGAGATTTGTGATACATCCATCCCTGAACATACAATGAAGGATTGAGAGGTTTAATATTTACCTTCCATCAATTCCCCCATTAGGACGTAAGGATATTTTCACTCATTGACCCCCGCATATTCAAAATATGTGAACTCCAGGAGATCTCATAAGAAAACTTGTTTCACCATCACCTACTACTGACGATGATGGATCTATGGTCAGAGCACTACATGAATAGATTTCACTAGATTAATTAAGTACATTATCATATTCTTTTAGCATCAACCAAGTTTTCAAACATAACTTATTAGGATAAATGTTATAAAGAAACATGTACTATTTTTATTAGTTACTTCTTAGTCTTTAAAAGACATTGGGATCTCAGTCCCTCATTTCGAACTCAATGCCATAAACATATGGTCTTAAGTATTCAAACCCTTAGCTCATCACTGAGCATTGTTACCACTTTTTTAGGTAACCATCACCTTCAGGTCATATGACCAAGGTACACATGATACTTGCTACACAAGCATCTTATCTGGCACTTGAGGCCCATTAACTCTCTTGTTACCTTTTACTAAGCAACAAGGCATATTATGTCACACAAGGCCCAATAAATAATTTTAATAAATAAAGCATCATAGCTCATACATGGCTATGTTTATTATCTCATGATACCTGCATGGTTAGCACATAGGATAACAGATATATCAATCATGTTTCAATTCCATGCTATTCCAGAGGAACATCACTATTCCCTTACCAGGGTTAGGGTTTCCCATTTCATTTCAAACAGGGTACTCATCCCCTTTGTTCAATTAGGACCAATGATTCATCTTTTCATTGTCCAAGATTAGAGTTTCACACCCTATAGTATAATCCAGAGTTAGTGTTTCACATATATTCACCCTATTTAGGATTAGGGTTTATTATTCACATCACGTCACCCTAGATTAGGGTTTATATTCAGTAACCCACAATTAGGGTTTATTATTCATCCTAATTAGGGTTTTACATTAAAACACCCTGAATTAGGGTTACTCATGTCATTACTCTAAATTCATATCACATTATCCTCCTAGATTAGGGTTTCACTCAGAATTGCCCTAAATTAGGGTTTGAGTTCATCAATTAACTCAATTAGGGTTTTATGATCTCTTCCTCAAGGATCATACCCTAATTGTATACCTCGCTCAATTTGAATGTATTAGGCTTGATTTCTACATGATTATTTTTCATGTCTGAATCTCTCTCTCATCCTCTTCTAGGATGTCCAGAAGATTTAATCAATTGAACCTTCAATTACATGAGGTATCCAATTGAATTGATCAATTAAATCTTCAATTACATTAGATATCCAAATGGATTAACCATGTTGAACCTCAAACGGTTTTTGGTTACTTAGACCCTAAACGGTCTTGGTCTTTTCAGAGTTCAAACGGTTTGAAACCATTTGGGCACATTGCCCTTGAAACTGTTTAAGCAAGAATGTATTGAAACTGAATGGGCTTGGGTCTCCAAACGGTTTGGGACCGTTTGGAACCAAATGGTCTTGAGACTGTTTGGACTCAAACGGTCTTATGACCATTTGGTCCAAACCCTCTCAAAACCGAATGGACCAAAAAGTTTTTCAACACTTAACTGATTCAAGGTTTTCATCAAAGAACTGCCTATCAATAGATTCCTTGATTCATTCATCAATTGAACTATTGAATCATCCTTCACTTAGACCATCAATTAGGATTTTGAACCCAATTGAACTAGGTTTTATAATCAGGAAACCATCTATTAGGGTTTTGAAATCGAGGAACCATCAATGGTTAACATTGTGGAACTAACTCAATTGAAATCAATGAACCATCATCAAGTTATGATATGACCTGACCTCAAACGGTCTTGATGTCATTTAGATGACCTCCAAATGGTCTTGAGGTCGTTTAGATGACTTCTAAATGGTATTGAGACCGTTTGCCTCATCATTCATAAAAAATTTGTGAAATCTAATTAGGGTTTGCATCATTGGATTGATCATCAAATTAACCATTGATTGCACTTCAAATTGATATATCTAACTCTTCAATTACTCAACCATACTCAACCCTAGACCTCAAAACAGTCTTAGTTGACCTCCAAACGGTCTTGAGACCGTTTGGGGTGACCTCCAAATAGTCTTGAGACCGTTTGGCCAAATCAACCCAAACTTTAAGTCAAACAATTGTAAATTCAGCACTTAACCCGATTAGGGTTTCTAATTGGAGGATAGTCCATATATTGAATTAATCAATTAAACCCATTAGATCATCTTCCAACACTTACTAGGGTCCTGACCTCAAATGATCAACCCATCCAAATGGTCAACTCATCTAAACGGTTTGGGGTCCAAACCTCCAAACGGTTTGGAAACCGTTTAGTCTCCATATGATTTGGTGAAACTGTTTGGACCAAACTCTTGAAACCGTTTGCAAAGCAAACTTGTTGGAATGTGTGCCTAAGATGATGTTATCATCACAAAGCTTTATTACATCGAAAACTACTGCCATTATCATGGTAATTGCATCAATTAACCAAAGGAATTGCGAGAAGATCAATTGAACATAATTGATTGAAAATTTGAATTCAATAATAATGAATAGGGGTTCGAGTTATATAACCCGCCTCCAATTGAGCTTCAAAGCTTGGAGCTTCACGTCAACAATGGTGGAAGGAGCTTTTTCAAACCACAAGGTTCGTTCCTCAAGCTTTTGAGTGAAAAGGGATGGCTAGAATTGAAGATGGAATCAAAATAAAAAGAAATCATGCATTGATTTGTGATTTCCACCATGAAATCAATATGAACGAAGGTCAAGAAGTTTACCAACAGGTTGGGGGTCGTGTTCCTGCTGCCCCTAGATTCCTTCATCATTTTTGCAAGCAAAGAGAAGAAGTGTATTCAAAAAAGTCCTTGGTTTGAGTGGTAAAGGGTGTTTTTATAAGAAAATCAATGAGAGAGAAAATGCCTCATCTCAATCCTTTAATTCCGAAATTGTTGCCCCCTCCTTCCCCTTGGTTCCTTGTATGCAAAGGTACCTTTATCTCCACAAAAATACCTTCCATTATCCATGAATTAAGGGAAAAGAAATTAAGCACCTTAACCTTTATAATATTAATATCCATAAGTGACTGGATAATTCTTTTTAGTTTCCTTATGTGAGTGGGTTTTCCATTCACGTTGCTCTTTCCTTTGCCTTTGAAAGGAACAAGGACGTCCATTTATGTGGATTTCAACCAACACAAATTTGATTAAAGAGCAATCCATATAATATAATTATTTTTGCATTATTTCAATTATGCTTAAATCTTGATTATTTTAATATCAAGATTCTCTCTCTTTCCAAGTAGCTCAAATGAGATGCCCCTCTCATTTTTTTGCCTCTAAAAGATTTCAAGGATATAAAGGACCTTATTGAAGTGGTAAATTGCATATTATGCCCTGGGTTTTGGGTAAATTGCACACTACATCAAAACTAGGTTTTAATGCACAAATATTGCTTTATCAACTCTTTCTTGGTACTCAGGCTTTCACTAGCCATACCTCTGCATCATATTCATTCCCATGATGCTTCAACATATGAGGAACATATTATCATGCACAATTTGCAATTTAACTCCTTAACTTGGGTAATTTGCACTTTAGTCCAAACAAGTAAAACATTACTTTCAACATTATTCGAAATGGACTAAAATTGAAATATAAGTTCCTCTTGAGCCTTAATTACCTTTCAAAAGATAACATAAAGCATATAATTATCTTTCTTAATCAAAACACCTAGGGTTAAAACATAACCCAGGTCAGGGATGTTGCAAGTTATCCACCCCTTACAAGGATTTCGTCCCCGAAATCATCAACAAAACATCAAGAGAAAAGAGTAGGATATTTCCTCCTCATCTCTTCCTCTAGCTCCCACGTAGCTTCTTCAATGCCATGGTTATTCCAGAGAACTTTTACAAGACAAATGTCTTTCTTTTTCAACTTTTTAATCCTTCTGTCAAGAACCAACACATGTCCTTCTACATAAGATATATCATCATTTAGTTCTACCTCCATAGGTTGCAGAACTAACTCTGTGTCAGGATGACACTTTCTCAACATAGAGATATGGAACATTGGGTGCAATCTATGCAACTCAGGTGGTAACTCTAACTTATAGGCTACCTTTCCCATCCTTTCAATGATTGGATAAGGTCCTATAAATCTAGGAGCTAACTTCCCCTTCTTTCCAAATCTCAGGATTCCTTTCCAAGGTGAGACCTTGAGGTATACTCTATCTCCAACTTGGAATTCTAAGGGTCTATGATGCTTGTCAGCATAAGAATTTTGTCTATCCTGGGCATCTTTCAACTGTTGTTGTATTATTTTAATCTTCTCAGTTGTTTGATATATTATCACAGGACCCAAAAGTTGATACTCTCTTATTTCGTACCAACATAAAGGATATCTACAATGTCTACCATATAATGCCTCATATGGTGCCATATCAATATTGTGTTGATAGCTATTATTGTAAGCAAATTCTATCAAACTCAAATGTAGATCCCAACTTCCTACAAACTGAAGGACACATGCCCTAAGCAAGTCTTCCAAGGTTTGTATGGTCCTCTCTGACTGTCCATCTGTCTAGGGGTGAAAGGTTGTACTAAACCTTAATTGTGTACCCAAAGCTTTATGAAGTCGTTCCCAAAAATGACTCGTGAACTGGGGACCTCTATCAAAAACAATTGTAGTTGGAACCCCGTGCAAACACACTATCTCATATATATATATATATATGTGCAAGCTTCTCAGCTGTATAGGTTGTTTTGACAGGTAAGAAATGGGTTGTCTTAGTCAACCTATCAAGTATCACCAAAATGGAATCATGACTTTTGTCTGTTCTAGGCAAACCAACCACAAAGTCCATGGTCACATGATCCCATTTCCACTGTGGTATGGGTAGAGGTTGCATTGTTCCTGCGGGCTTCTGATGTTTAGCTTTAATCTGATGACACACCGGACACTACATAACAAACTCAACAATGTCTTTCTTCAATCCAGGCCACCATTACATATCTTTTAAGTTATGATACATCTTGGTGCTCCCTGGATGCATAGCAAACATTGAAGAATGAGCCTCTTCCAGAACTAACTTTCTTAAGATGTCAGCATCAGGTACTACCATCCTACCATTGTAACAGACTACCTGATCATATGAATCATGGAAACCATCTTGTTTCTCACTACCATACTCTAACTTAATCTGTTGAATCACAGTATCATCTTGTTGTGCTTCCTTAATCTGCTGTCTCATAGTAGGTTTCACTTGCATCTCAACTAATAGCTCGGCTAACAATGATACCTTAAGCTATACATTGTCTTAACTTAAGGAGATAAGCATATCTCTTTTAGAGTACACTAAGGAATTCAACTGTGCTTTATCTGGGGCTAGTGTTGTTGATTTCCTACTTAGTGCATCAGCTACCACATTAGCCTTCCCTGCATGATAATCAATTGTACAGTCGTAGTCCTTGATTAACTCCATCCAGTGGCGTTGCCTCATGTTTAGCTCATGTTATGAGAAGATATACTTTAGGTTCTTATGGTCTGTGAAAATCTAGAATGTCTCTCCATAGAGATAATATCTCCAGATCTTCAAGGCATGGACCATAACATCTAACTCTAGATCGTGTGTTGGATAATTCTCCTCGTGTTTCTTAAGCTGTCGAGAAGCAAAAGAAATCACTTTTTTATCCTACATCAACAAACATCCTAGTCCATTCTTAGATGCATCACAGAAAACTATATACCCATTTCCCTACTCAGGTAACACCAACACAGGTGCACTGGTTAACCTTTCTTTCAGCAAGTGGAAAGAATGTTGACACTTGTCATTCCAGACAAAAGGAACCTCCTTTCTGGTCAACTTGGTTAGGGGTAAAGCTATAGAATTGAAGTTCTTAATGAACCTCTTGTAATAGCCTACCAGTCCTAGGAAACTGCGTATCTCCGTTGGTGTCTTTGGTTGTTCCCATTGTAGGATAGATTCTACCTTCTTAGGATCAACACGAATACCTAAAGCAGATATAACGTGCCTAAGAAAAGAAACTTCTGGTAACCAGAACTCACATTTGCTAAACTTATCATACAACCTATGTTTTCTTAGCAAAGTCAAAGCCTGACAGAGGTACTGCTCATGTTGTTCAGCATCTCTACTGTAGATCAAGATATCATCTACGAAGACTACTATGCACTGATTAAGAAAAGGTCGAAAGATCCTATTCATGAGTTCCATGAATGCAGCTGGTGCATTAGTTAGTCCAAACAACATAGTTGTGAACTCATAGTGACCATACCTTGTCCTAAAGGCAGATGTAGGTATGTCACCCTCCTTGATATGCAACGGATGGTATCCCGACCTCAGATCTATCTTAGAAAAGATAGTTTCACCACACAACTGATCAAACAAGTCATCGATCCTTGGCAGAGGATACTTGTTCTTTATAGTTACTTTATTTAATTGTCTGTAGTCAATGCATAACCACATCGACCCGTCCTTTTTCTTAACGAAGAGGACCGGAGCACCCCAGGGTGAAGTACTCAGTCGGATAAAACCCTTCTCAAGCAACTCTTATAGTTGTTTCTTGAGCTCTTCCATCTTAGCGGGTGCCATCCTATACGAAATTTGTACTATGAGTTGCGTGCCCGAGATTAGATTAATCTCGAAATCAATCTCTCGAGATGGAGGAACACCTAGAAGTTCTTCAGGAAATACATCTTCAAATTCCCTGACTACTGGAACTTCGAAAGGATGAGGGCTCTCCATTGTGGTATCTACCACATGTGCCAAGAATGCAAAGCATCCCTGTCTCATCAACTTCTCAACTACCATAGCTGATACAAGACAAGTTGGAAGAATCTTTCTATCTCCCTGAAAGATCCATGTGCCACCCTTGTCTGTGAACACAGCCTGCTTGGAATTGCAATCCAAGACAACTTATACTTCTCTAAGGTGTCCATTCCTAGGATTATATCAAAACCCTGCATCTCAAGTGGTATAAGATCCACTTGAATGTGATGTTCAAAAAAAGAGAGAATGCAGGGAGAACACACCTCCCGCAACACTACAGATCCTAGTAAAGGGGCTTCTAGCATCAAACTATCTGTTCTATGACTGACCCTCATGTTACAGTCATGAATCACTTCTCGAGTGACAAAAGAATGTGTAGAACCCGGATCAATTAACACAGATACAAAGCAGGATGAAGACATATCAGAATAAAATAGTTCCATCTGACTTGTCACAACTCGAGGGTTGACTACTGCTTCAGGTTGATTCATAGCATAGAATCTAGTCATTGCTTGTTGTTGGCCCTGTGCTTGGTTGTTGGGTGTCGACGATCCATCTTGGTACGCTTGTCCACGTCCTCTAGCATTATTACTGAACTGTCGCCTCTGTGAGCCTTGCTGACTCTGCCTCTGGGGTTGGGTTACAGTTCTGACTTTCTCATGACAATCTCTCTTCAAGTATCTTGACCTCCCACACTGGTAGCAGTTGTAACTTCCCAAACTCTACCTGGGTGGTCCTCTCACTGATGTTGATGTTGTACTAGGGGATCTACTTGAGGAAAACTACGGCTCCCACCCCTACTTGATGTCCACTGTGTCGGGGTATTAAACCTTGGTGGCGGTGGTGGTGCAGAGAATCTCAGTTTCTTGAAACTCTCGGACCCTTGTCCTTGAAACTGAGGATACACTTTCTTGTTACTGGTCTGTCACTTCTCGATCACAGACCTCTCAATACGCCTCATGAACTCCACAAAAGTGGAAAATCTTTCCTTGTTCTCTAGAGCAGACACATGAGTGGGCAATTCAGCGTTCAACCCCTTCTCGAAATGCCGAATCCTCTCCTCATTCGTAGCTGCCATGTGCGGACAGAACTACAAAAGCTCCATGAACCTAACTTCATATTCGCTAATGTTCATCTATCCTTGCCTCAACCTCTCAAATTGAGAGATCTTCTCATCTAGATACGTCTTAGGGAAGTATCTAGCGACAAATTCACATCAGAATTCATCCCATCCGACCTCAACCCCAGGTCTTTTTCCTTCCTCAATGGTCCACCAATGACCGGCACTCCCCTTCAGAAGGTATACAGCATGCCTCACCTTCTCAGCTTCAGGGATGTTGAGGATTCTAAAAGCTTTCTCCATCTTCGTTAACCATAAATCAGCATCTGCTGGGTCAGTTGTGCCAGCAAACTCTGTGGATCCAACCCGGAAAATTAAGCCTTTCAAAGGTTTTTCCAGCTCCCTGTCCTTCACGGTGGTTAGGTGCCCTAGGTGCAGGTAGTGGCATCCTATCAGTCATATGAGTCATGGCTGCCATGAACTGTCCAAACATGACTTGAAAGGTTGGGTTCCCCATATCTACTTGATTGAATTGGGGTTGTTCAGGTAGGGGCTCCTCCCTATCTTGGTCTCTTGCACCGCCTCCTGGTGCAGCAACGCTGCTCTCAGCAGCATGTTCATCATATGATCCAGACATCTTCAAGTTCTTCTCCTCCTATATGAGTAGAAGACACTATAAGATAAACTGGAAAACACTTAGAACAGACTCAACGACCTTAATCCTATGTCTCTGTAGACTCAGCGAACTTAGAGCTCTGATACCACTAAACTTGTGGCGTCCAACTCATAAAACATGATTAACTAATGTGGAAGCATATCGTTAGCAGTGGATTACTGAAAATCACTCAAAATTAAAACCATTTACAAAGAGATCCATTCTTAGGAAAAATCTTTAAACAAGAACCAAAGTATTATATTTACATACTGGTCCACATTGTACATTCCATGTACCATCTCTTCTCGAGACATATATACATCACTTTGCCTTGATAAAAGAACAAATAACAAAATTCTCGAGGCTTAAAGACAAAATCTCAGATCGATTATAAAAACACTATCTATTGAATCCTAGGACCTGAGAGTACAGAGATGACACATAGGACTCTATTGACATAGCTTGACAGTCAGTATTTCCACCTGTAGGATTACTGTTGTCCCTATTGTTGTTGTTGTTGATCTTCCCCTACTATAGAGTTTCTGCCTCTTTGTTGGCATCTACCTAAAAAAGTTCGATCCCATGGGGGTGAGACAATTATACAATTGCCCCAAAGAGAGATATAACTCTCTGCTGAAAACATTATTATTGCATTTTAGTAGAAATAAACTGAGCAGTGGGATAATATACTTTAATGGCAGATAAATCAATATTTGTGCAGATTAGAGCAATAATATTTTCCAAATATTTCAGCTATAACTTGACAAGGCAGCATGTCTTTTATTCAATAATGAATTAAAGAACATAAGTAACATTCATGTATCAAGGACATGCTAAGCAATATGTCATCAACCAGTGGTTCTCGTATTTCAATGTTATGCAAATACGCTACACGGCTGATTACGTTTTACAAACATATTTAAGCTCTGAGGAGATGAGGTATACCGCTCATACTCCAGCCGACCATTGCAAAATCGAAATCGGTACCATACAAAGTCAGTGGAAGAGCCACCTTCCATGACTTCCCACATCTCGGTCAGTGCAAAATTACATGCAGAACATCTTGTGTCTCTGCTACATAGCTTGCCAGGGTATAGTGGCATCTTCGCTATAGAGCTACAGCGGCGGCTGCACTCTCTTCGCAATCGAGAGATCTCGTGTTTACCTCCATCGATCCGACATTAAACATTATCGGGAGATTTGTGATACATCCATCCCAGAACATACAATGAAGGATTGAGAGGTTTAATGTTTACCTTCCATCAATTCCCCCATTAGGATGTAAGGATATTTTCGCCCATTGACCCCCGCATATTCAAAATATGCGAACTCTAGGAGATCTCATAAGAAAACTTGTTTCACCATTACCAATTACTGACGATGATGGATCTATGGTCAGAGCACTACATGAATAGCTTTCACTTGATTAATTAAGTACATTATCATATTCTTTTAGCATCAGTCAAGTTTTCAAACATAACTTATTAGGACAAATGCTATAAAGAAACATGTATTGTTTTTATCAGTTACTTCTCAATCTTTAAAAGACATTGGGATCTCAGTCCCTCATTTCAAACTCAATGCCATAAACATATGGTTCTAGGTATTGAAACCCTTCGCTCATCACTGAGCATTATTACCACCTTTTCAGGTAATCATCACCTTCAGGTCATCTAACCAAGGTACACATGATACTTTCTACACAAGCATCTTATCTAGCACTTGAGGCCCATTAACTCTCTTGTTACCTTTTACTAAGCAACAAGGCATATTATGGAACACAAGGCCCAATAAATAATTTCAATAAAAAAAGCATCATAGCTCATACCTGGATATGTTTATTATGTCAGGATACCTACATGGTTAGCACATAGGATAACAGATATATCAATCATGTTTTAGTTCCATGCTATTCCAGAGGAACACCACTATTCCCTTACCAGGGTTAGGGTTCTCATTTCATTTCAAACAGGGTACTCATCCTCTTTGTTCAATTATGACCAATGATTCATATTTTCATTGTCCAAGATTAGAGTTTCGCACCATATAGTATAATCCAGAATTAGTGTTTCATGTGTATTCACCCTATTTAGTTTTAGGGTTTACTATTCACATCACATCACCTTCAATAACCCACAATTAGGGTTTATAATTCATCATAATTAGGGTTTTACATTAAAATACCCTGAATTAGGGTTACTCATGTCATTATTCTGAATTCATATCACATTATCCTCCTAGATTAGGGTTTCACTCAGAATTGCCCTAAATTAGGGATTGAGTTCATAAATTAACTCAATTAGGGTTTTATGATCTCTTCCTCAAGGATCATACCCAAATTGTATACCTCACTCAATTTGAATGTGTTCGGCTTGATTGCTACATGATTATTTTTCATGTATGAATCTCTCTCTCATCCTCTTCTAGGATGTCCAGAAGATTTAATCAATTGAACCTTCAATTACATGAGGTATCCAATTGAATTGATCAATTAAATCTTCAATTACATTAGATATCCAAATGGATTAACCATGTTGAACCTCAAACAGTTTTTGGTTACTTAGACCGAAACGGTCTTGGTCTTTTAGAGTTTAATCGGTTTGAAACCGTTTGGGCACATTGCCCTTGAAACCCTTTAAGCAAGAATGTATTGAAACTGAATGGGCTTGGGTCTCCAAACGGTTTGGGACCGTTTGGACCCAAACGGTCTTGAGACCGTTTGGACCGAAATGTTCTTGAGACCGTTTGGACCGAAATGGTCTTGAGACCGTTTGGACTCAAACGGTCTTAAGACCGTTTGGTCCAAACCCTCTCAAAACTGAATGGACCAAAAAGTCTTTCAACACTTAACCGATTCAAGGTTTTCATCAAAGAACTGCCTATCAATAGATTCCTTGATTCATTCATCAATTGAACTATTGATTCATCCTTCACTTGGACCATCAATTAGGATTTTGAACCCAATTGAACTAGGTTTTATAATCAAGAAACCATCAATTAGGGTTTTGAAATTGATGAACCATCAATGGTTAACATTGTGGAACTAACCCAATTGAAATCAATGAACCATCATCAAGTTATGATATGACCTGACCTAAAAAGATCTTGAGGTCATTTAGATGACCTCCAAACGGCCTTGAGGTCATTTAGATGACCTCTAAATGGTCTTGAGACCGTTTGCCTCATCATTCATCAAAAATTTGTGAAATCCAATTAGGGTTTGCATCATTGGATTGATCATCAAACTAACCATTGATTGCACTTCAAATTGATATCTCTAACTCTTCAATTACTCAACCATACTCAACCCTAGACCTCCAAACGGTCTTGGTTGACCTCCAAACGGTATTGAGACCATTTGGGGTGACCTCCAAATGGTCTTGAGACCGATTGGGCAAATCAACCCAAACTTCAAGTCAAACAATTGTAAATTCAACACTTAACCCGATTAGGGTTTCTAATTGGAGGATTGTCCATATATTGAATTAATAAATTAATCCCATTAGATCATATTCCAACACTTACTAGGGTCCTGACCTCAAATGGTCAACCCATCCAAACGGTCAACTCATCTAAACGGTTTGGGGTCCAAACCTCCAAACGGTTTGGAAACCGTTTGGTCTCCAAATGATTTGGTGAAACTGTTTGGACCAAACTCTTGAAACCGTTTGCAAAGAAAACTTGTTGGAATGTGTGTCTAAGATGATGTTATCATCATCAAGCTTTATTCCATCAAAAACTACTGCCATTATCATAGTAATTGCATCAATTAACCAAAGGAATTGCAAGAAGAGCAATTCAACATAATTGATTGAAAAATTGAATTCAATAATAATGAATAGGGGTTCAAGTTATATAACCCACCTCCAATTGAGCTTAAAAGCTTGGAGCTTCACGTCAACAATGGTGGAAGGAGATTTTTCACACCACAAGGTTCATTCCTCAAGCTTTTGAGTGAAAAGGGATGACTAGAATTGAAGATGGAATCGAAATAAGAAAAAAGCATGCATTGATTTGTGATTTTCACCATGGAATGAAGATGAACGAAGGTCAAGAAGCTTACCAACAGGTTGGAGGTCGTCTTCCTGCTGCCCCTAGCTTCCTTGATCATTTTTGCAACCAAAGAGAATCAGTGGATTCGAAAAAGTCCTTGGTTTGAGTGGTAAAGGGTGTTTTTATAAGAAAATCAATGAGAGAGAAAATGCCTCATCTCAATCCTTTAATTCCAAAATTGTTGCCACCTCCTCCCCCTTGGTTCCTTGCATGCAAAGGTATGTTTATCTCCACCGAACTCCCTTCCATTATCCATGAATTAAGGAAAAAGAAATTAAGCACCTTAACCTTTATAATATTAATATCCATAAGTGAGTGGATAATTCTTTTTAGTTTCTTAATGTGAGTGGGTTATCCACTCATGTTGCTCTTTCCTTTGCCTTTGCAAGGCACAAGGACTTCCATTTATGTGGATTTCAACCAACACAAATTTGATTAAAGAGCAATCCATATAATATAATTATTTTTGCATTATTTCAATTATGCTTAAATCTTGATTATTTTAATATCAAGATTCTCTCTCCTTCCAAGTAGCTCAAATGAGATGCCCCTCTCATTTTCTTGCCTCTACAAGATTTCAAGGATAATAAGGACCTTATTGAAGTGGTAAATTGCATATTAAACCCTGGGTTTTGGGTAAATTGCACATTACACCAAAACTAGGTTTTAATGCACAAACATTGCTTTATCAGCTCTTTCTTGGTACTCATGCTTTCACTAGCCTCTACATCATCTTCATTCCCATGATGCTTCAACATATGAGGAACATATTATCATGCACAATTTGCAATTTAACCCCTTAACTTGGGTAATTTGCACTTTAGTCCAAACAAGTAAAACATTACTTTCAACATTATTCAAAATGGACTAAAATTGAAATATAAGTTCCTCTTGAGACTTAATTACCTTTCAAAAGATAACATAAAGCATATAATTATCTTTCTTAATCAAAACACCTAGGTTTAAAGCATAACCCAGGTCAGGGATGTTATAATGATGCAATCATATTCTGGTAAAGATGAGAGAGAAACTCATACTTTGTGTTGATAATCCATTTAATGATGGATGATGAGAATAAATAAGTATGATTGAATAGTTATGTTATCAATGTTGGATCCTAGTTGTGTGGAGCAATGAGTTAAGGTTTGATCATTAATAACATGACCTTAAGAACCTAAATGGTTATTTGTGGAAAACCCTAATGTAGGTTGATAATATGTAAGGGGAATCCTAACCATAAAATGGGAATAGAGGTATTACTTTGTGTTGCATGGTGCTGATATGAAAGCATTATAATTGTTATCATGAGAACTCATCATGCAGGTATGTTGAGACGATAAGCATAGCCAGATATGAGCTATGATGCTCTTATATTGAAAATGTTTTATAGGCCTTATAAGCATTTACATGTTTTGTTGCTTAGTGAGAGGTAATCTGAAATTAATGAGCCCTGTGTGCCATATGATGTTTTAATTATTGAAATTGTTTATGGGCTTCATAAGTCATAATATGCCTTGTTGTCTTCTAAGAGGTAACAAGAGATGAATTAAGCTTTGTGTGTTATGTGGAATGCTTATGTAGTAAGAATCATGCTTACCTTGGTTAAATGACCTGAAGGTATTAAGTTACATGTTATGTGGTAACAAGTATTCTATGATGAATTAAGGGTTTGAATACCCATATTTTATAATCATGATGATGAACTTGTTAAGAAATGGAAATGTGTTTGATGAGATGAGGGATTAAGATCCCAATACTTTGTTAGAAGAGTATGTCTATAGGTCATGACTCCACAAAACAATCCCAGGCATTATCCGTGTGTTCTAAGCCTAAAAAGTGTATATGTTGTGGTTGTAACTCTATAATGAAGATATCAATTTCCTCTGGCAAGTTAATTGCAGCCTGACACATGATGTGTAAAATATAATCAGTTGTATAGTGTATTTGCATAAAGTTGAAATGAGAGAAGCAATTATGATTCCTCTATTCAGATTTATCTTATTAATATGCAATAATAATGTTTCTGGAGGAGAGTTATATCTCTTGCTGGGGCAATTTACAATTGTCTCACCCCCGTGGGAACCACATTTTTAGGTGGACGCGGACGAGGAGGCAGGAATCCTTCAGTAGTTCGACAACAACTGCAGTAGCAGGGACAACAGTGAATTCTCAGGTGGAGACACTGGCTGATATGTCTTGTATAGATGTACATAGAGTCCTATGTGTCGTCTTTGTACTCTCAGGTCTAGTGGCGGCGGGAAGGGGGGGAAAGCCGGGGCAAGTGCCCCCCCCCCTCAAATTTCTAAAAACCAATTAGTTATAATACATTGTAATTAATTAGTCTAGCAGGTCCCATATACAGTCGTCGCTCTGTTCCCATTCTATGCCCCCCCCCCTCAATTTTCTACCCCGTCTGAGCAAACTTATCACCTCCTATATTGCACCTTCTCCGTTCCCATCATCCCCTTTCTAAAAATCAATTAATTATAATACATACTAATTAATTAGTATGACAGGAGACTCTTCGCAAACCCAAAACCAGCAGTCCTGTAACCGGTAACCGCACGGTGGCAAAAAACATTTAATGGTCTGACTCTTCGTTTTCTCCCCGGTGAAAAAATCTGCAGATTCCGCTGCCAATATAAACACAATCTCTGGCTGTGGTCGAGAGACACCACAGACTGCTCACATGGGCAATTCATTTGAGATTCTGAGAATATAAGTTTCATATTTAAATTGCTCGTGTTGTTGCCTTTGTTTCTGCCTTTGTTTGGTCTTCTGCTGCAAATATTATTCATCATCTTTCTAGTTTTGATAGAGAAACAGTTCCTCCTCTGGCTTTGTTCATCAGTGTGGCACTAGCATTCACTTGTTTCGTGATTGCAGTTTTGGTTTTCTTTGATTGAGATATCGATTCCTTTCTCGTCATCGTGGCCGTAGCACAATCCGTCACCACAACAGTTGTGTTCGTTGTTGCTATTGTGCTCGTCTCTTCACAAACAAACTTCAGCTGGGTAATTTTTTACTATATCTAGAAAACTCTCAATATATATATATATATATATATATATATATATATATTGTCGGTACATGTATACATCCTTCCTTGAACTAAGAACAATATTGTATTTAATGTAAAGCAATCGAGAATTTCATCTATAATATTTTTTTGAAAGTTGTGTTCTTTGTTATTAATATTGTGGTTAGGGGACAAAGAAAATCTTCTTCGCCCAATCCTTCCCAACATCTCATTTATCATCAGTATTTTATAGTTTCACATAATATTATAACGTTATATACATATTTTTTTTCTATCAGATATGAAGAGATATTTTCATACGGTAACAAGACAAGAGTCTACATCTATTTCTTTACCAGAAACCTCTGTCCATAATGTTGAACAACAAAATATGCATGTTAACACTTGTGATACTAAGGCTATAGACTTGTCATCAAAAAGAAGTAGAGTTGAATATAACTTAGAAGAAATTGAATCAGATCCTGGGTTGCGGCTGAAGATATATGATTACCCAGTAAATAAAAGAGACGAAATTCGGCGATCATATCTACAAAATGGGCCAACTCAACCAGAAAATCATGAATTTCCTCAAAAAATGATGGGTACTAAGTTGCGCAGGTTTAACAAGGCATGGTTTCATGAATTTCCAACTTGGTTAGAATACAGTGTTTCTAAAGATGCAGCCTATTGCTTGTGTTGTTATCTTTTTAGATCTGAGGGAGATGGGCAAGGAGGAAGTGATGCTTTTATATCTAAAGGGTTCATAAATTGGAAAAAGAAAGAATCTCTTCAAAGTCATATAAGAGGACCCAACAGTTCTCATAATCAAGCTCTGAAAAAATGTGAGGATCTCATGAAGAAAAATCAAAGTATACAATGTGTCCTTCAAAGACAAACTGAATCTGCAAAAAAAGCATATGACATACGGCTGAATGCATCAATTGATTGTGTTAGATTTTTACTACGACAAGGTTTAGCATTCAGAGGGCATGATGAGTCTATTGAATAAAAAAATAAAGGAAATTTCTTACAACTTTTGCAATTTCTAGCCGACCACAATGATGAAGTAAAAGATGTTGTTTTAGATAATGCACCTGAGAACTTAAAGTTGACAGCACATGATATACAAACTGATATAGTAAATGCTTTTGCAACTGAAACAACTAAACAAATCATGCAAGAGTTAGCAGATGAAAATTTTAGCATCCTAGTTGATGAAGCTCGAGATGTTTCCAACAAAGAACAAATGGCAATTGTTCTGAGATTCGTCAATAGAAAAGGTCATGTTGTTGAGAGATTTTTAGGGCTTATTCATGTAACAGATACTACATCTTTATCATTGAAGAAGGTGATTGATGGGTTTTTCTCTATGCATAATTTAAGCATATCTCAACTAAGAGGTCAAGGTTATGATGGTGCAAGCAACATGAGAGGAGAACTAGGTGGACTTAAGACCCTTATAATGAAAGAAAATAATTCTGCTTATTATATTCATTGTTTTGCACATCAACTCCAGTTGTCATTGGTTGTTGTAGCAAAAAATCATCCACAGGTTGCATCACTCTTTCTAACAGTCAGCTATGTGGTAAACTCAGTTAATTCATCATGTAAGCGTCATGATCGACTTCGTGAATTACAAATAATCACAGTCAAGAATGCACTTGAAGAAGGAGAAATTGCTAGTGGGAGAGGATTACATCAGGAAACATGCCTAAGGCGTGCTGGTGATACCCGGTGGAGCTCTCACTATAAAACTCTTGTAAGCATAATTGTCATGTTTTCAGCTGTGGTTGATGTTTTGGAAATTATATCAGAAGATGGTTCTTCTTCAAAACAGAGGGCGGAAGCTTTATCATTAATGGATTCTATACAAACTTTTGATTTCATATTCACAATTCATTTGATAAGAGATATTCTTGGAGTTACTAATGAACTTTCACAAGCTTTGCAACGAAAAGATCAAGATATTATTAATTCCATGAACTTAGTTGATATTTCTAAGCAACGATTGCAGAAAATGCGTGATAACGGATGGGATTCACTCTTTGCGCATGTCTCATTGTTCTGCAATAGAAACCAAATAAATATTCCAGACATGAAGGGTTTGTGGGTTGTTAAAGGTAGACCACGTCGTAAAACAGATGGTTTGACATGTTTACACTATTTTCAAGTTGATTTATTCTATTCTGTGATAGATATGCAACTTCAAGAATTAAATAATAGATTCACTGAAGTAAACACAAATTTGTTGCTTTGTGTGGCATGTCTGAATCCAAGAGACAATTTCAAAGCATTTAGTAAAGAAAAGTTTATGGAAATGGCCCAATTTTATCCTAAAGATTTTTCTTCTATACAAATGGCTTATCTTGAAAATCAACTTGAGACATTTATTTTGGATATGCAATCTGATGTTCGATTTTCTGAGATCAAAGACACAGGTGAACTTGTAGAAAAGATGATTTTATATGGAAAACATCTAGTTCATGCAGATGTATATAAGCTGATAAAATTAGCATTGATATTACCAGTTGCAACAGCCACAGTTGAAAGATCATTCTCTATCATGAATATAATAAAAAGTCAGAGGAGGAACCGGATGCATGACAAGTGGTTGAATGATTCTATGGTTTTTTACATTGAGAAGGAAATATTTGACACTATCCCCAATGAAGTTATAGTGAATCGTTTCCTTACAATGAAGACGTGAAGGAAATTTTAGAATGTATAACTTTTTTTGTTTTCAAATACTATATCTTGACATTGTAGTTTGAATTTTATAAATAGAATTCTCATGAATTGTATAGCTGTTGGTTTTCATCAATATTATCTTTTACTGAATTTTTGTGCCCCCCCTCCTAGACTTGGCTGGCTCCGCCACTGCTCAGGTCCTCAGAGTAGTAGTTAATGCTTTTGAGATTTTGTCTTAGTGCCTCGAGATTTCATACTACCTTTATTTAGTTTAACAGAGCAGTGGATACATGTAATCCTCAGAAACAGATGATACAGTACATGTACCTGTGAACCAGTATGTAATTAAGTTACTCCAGTTCTTTATGAAAGAGTTTTCCTATGTGTGGACCTCTTTGTAAAATGATTTTAATTTTTAGTGATTTTTGGTAATCCACTACTTAGTGATTGCTTCCTCTTAGTTAATAATGTTTTATTCGAATGATGCATCATAATTTAGTGGTATCAGATTGCTAGGTTCGTTGAGTCAACAGAGACATAGGACTAAGATGTTGAGTCTGTTCTAGTGTCTTCCAGTTATCTGATAGTGACTTCTGCTCATATAAGAGGAGAAGAAAAACTTGAAGATGTTTGGAACACATGAAGAACACACTGCCGATAGCAGTGTTGTTGCACCAGGAGGAGGTGCAGGAGACCAGAATATGGAATGGCATGTACATGAATAGCCCCAGATTAACCCAGCCTTGATAGAAAATCCAGCCTTCCATACCCTATTTAGCCAGTTTATGGCAACTGTGACACACATGGCAGATAGAATGCCATCACCTGCACCTAGGGCACTAGCCCACAATGAGGGGTATGGAGCCGACAAGACTTTTGAGAGACTTCGCTAGGTTGGAGCCATAGATTATGCTGGTACAGCTGATCCAGCAGATGTTGATTTGTGGCTGACGGAGATGGAAAAGGCTTTCAAGATTCTTGATATTCCTGAAGCTGAGAAGGTAAGACATGCAATGTACATCCTAAAAGGGAGTGTTGGTCACTGGTGGATTATAGAAGAAGATAAGAGGCAAGGTGAAGAAATTGGATGGGAGGTATTCCGACGAGAGTTCGTCAGTAAATACTTCCCTAAGACATATCTAGATGAGAAGATCACTCAATTTGAGAGGATCAGACAAGGACAAATGAACATTAGTGAGTATGAAGCTAAGTTCATGGAGTTGTTGCGGTTTTGTCCGCATATGGCAGTTAATGATGATGAAAGAATTCGACATTTTGAGAAGGGGTTGAACGCTGAACTGACCACTCCTGTGTCTGCTTTAGAGAATAGGGAGAGGTTTGCCACTTTTGTGGAGTCGGTAAGGAGGATAGAAAGGTCTGAAATCGAGTAACGATAGGCCAGTGGTAAGAAGGTGTATACTCAGTTTCAAGGACAAAGATCCAAAAGTTTTAAGAAGCTGAGATTTTCTACATCGACAGCACCATCGAGATCTAATACCCAGACGTAATGGACGTCAAGTAGGGGTAGGGATCGTAGTTTTGTTCCTAGCAGAACCCCTAGCATAGCATCAACATCAGTGACTGGATCTCACAGACCCTATTTTACGACTAGGATCTGTTACAAATGCAGACAACTGGGACATCTAGCAAAGGATTGTCCAGACGGGAATACAATGGTGACTCAACCCCAGGGGCAGAGTCAGCAAGGCTCACAAAGGAGGAAATTTTCTAGTAACAATAGAGGACATGGACAAGCGTCCCGAGCTGGTTCATCAACACCTAATAATCAATCATAGGGTCAACAACCAGCAACTGTGAGAATCTATACAATGAATCAATTTGATGCAATAGTCAACCCTCGAGTTGTGACAGGTCAGATGAAATAGATTCATTCTGATATTTCATTTCATGATTCTGTGTTAAAAATAAGAAAGTAGTTGTTTGTGAACTCCCTCTGACTAGTCTTATAAGTATACAAGGGAGATGAGAACTTACATCTTACTCAGTGTTCCTTAAAATGCTTTATAATCTTCCTTATCTGTGTGTTAAAAGATGAGATATAGAAGTGATGCCTGAAGAAAATTCAAGAATGAAAAATCTTGTGTGTATAATGATATGAAAAGTGAGGAATATGATAGCAAATAAAGTGCATACTACCTAATCTCAATACTTGTATACCCTGGCCAGGTATATGATTATTTGAGATAAGGCAAGTATGAAACTCTTAGATTGTTATCTTTCTGATTACTCTGATCAAGTAGTCATTCGGAAACAATCTAGTGAGTATAATGAAATTACATAGGGAAGTGCTAAGTGAACTTTCCCAATTACATAGGAAGTGCTAAGTGAACTTTCCTAATAACATAAGGAAGTGCTAAGTGAACTTTCCCAATTACATAGGAAGTGCTAAGTGAACTTTCCTAACTACATAAGGAAGTGCTAAGTGAACTTTCCTAATTACATAAGGAAGTGGTAAGTGAACTTTACTAATAACATAAGGAAGTGCTAAGTGAACTTTCCCAATTACATAAGGAAGTGCTAAGTGAACTTTCCTAATTACATAAGGAAGTGCTAAGTGAACTTTCCTAATTACATAAGGAAGTGCTAAGTGAACTTTCCTAATAACAAAAGGAAGTGCTAAGTGAACTTTCCCAATTACATAAGGAAGTGATAAGTGAACTTTCCTAATAACATAGGAAGTGCTAAGTGAACTTTCCTAATAACATAGGAAGTGCTAAGTGAACTTTCCTAATAACATAGGAAATGCTAAGTGAACTTTCCTAATAACATAGGAAGTGCTAAGTGAACTTTCCTAATAACATAGGAAGTGCTAAGTGAACTTTCCTAATAACATAGGAAGTGCTAAGTGAACTTTCCTAATTACATAGGAAGTGCTAAGTGAACTTTCCTAATTACATAGGAAGTGCTAAGTGAACTTTCCCAAACAAATAAAGGATTGTTGAGTTGATTACCTCTGTTATATATATATGTTTTCTCTTTGATGAACAACCTTGGGTAATGATAGGAGTATGATACTTTATGCTTCTCCTTTCATTTACATGACAATCAAGTAAGTAATATGACAGTTGATGTACTTGGATTAGAAATAATCCGTTGATGGATACTTAGAAAAGTATCAGTTTGCTTTGGACTTTAGTTTCAAGATAATGATATATGGAACAAGCAATGTCCTAAAGTAAAAGAAATACTTTGTGCATGTGTACCCTTGGTGGTAACAATAGGGAATCGAATATGATAAGGATGAGATGTGTTCTCAATACATATGATGAATACCAAAGTAAGGTATTTATGTTGATTATCTATATTGGTCAACTATGAAATCAATCTAGTTACAAAAAAATAATATGAACATCATATGTTAGGGGTTTATGCTCTGCATAAACATAAACATTGATAAGGTTGAACTAATGGAAGGAACAAGTGTAATTATGGTGGAAAAGTTTATCAAGTTGAAAATATTTTCTTAGAATAATCCTGTGTGGAAGAACTTTGTGTGGATTAAAGATCTATAGTATCTCCATGATATTGAGATGATAATTAGAGACTTTATGACATGAGTAACAACTATCTTTTGTTATCTGGGATTTCAGGGACGAAATCCTTGTTAGGGGTTTATAATTTGTAACATCCCTGACATGGGTTATGCTTAAACCTAGATGTTTTGCTTAATGAATTTTATTATATGCTCTCTCTTATCTCTCTAAAAGTAATTAAGGCTCAAGAGGAACTTATATTTCAATTTTAGTCCCTTTTGAATAATGTTGAAACAATGTTTTGTTAGTTTTGGAATAAAGTGCAAATTACCCAAGTTGAGGGGTTAACTTGAAAATTGTACATGATATAATGTTCCTCATGTGTTGAAGCATCATGGGAATGAGTACGATGCAGTAGTATGGCTTCTACAATCCTGAATAATAAGAAAGAGCATGTTGAGCAATGTTTGTGCATTAAAACCTAGTTTTGGTGTAATGTGCAATTTACCCAAAATCTAGGGTTCAATATGCAAAATACCACTTCAAGAGGGTCCCTAATCATTCTTTTCATCAAGTAGAGAAAAGAATTTGAGAGGGGCACCTCATTTGAATCATTTTGAAGGAGAGAGAATCTTGATATTAAAATAATCAAGATTTAAGCATAATTGAAACCCTAATTCAATTTAATGCAAAAATAATTACATTAATTGGTTTTCCCTTCAACCAAAACTATAATGGTTGAGTTTGGTTATGTTTGGACGTCCTTTTTCCTTGCAAAGGCAAAGGAAATATCTACGTGAGTGGAGAACCCACTCACATTAAGAAAAGAAAAAGAAATATCCACTCACTTATGGATATTATTATAATATGATTTAAGGTGCTTAGTTTGTTTTCCTTTAAATCGTGGATAATTGAGAGGAATAAGAGGCAAAGATGGTAGCCTCATCCCTAAGGAAAATAAGGGGGCATATGGAAATAAAGTTGAGGAGATAATTCCTACTTTCTCTCTCAAATGAATTTTCAATAAAATTCATATATAAGCTCCTTTATCTTTGAGGTGAAGGGATAATTTCGAATACACTTTCACTTATTTCTTGAAAAAATGATCAAGGGATCTTGAATCAACAGGAGGACGACCCCAAACCTGTTTATAAGCTTCTTGACCTTCTTTCACCTTGAATTCATGGTGGAAATCACAAAACAATGCATGATTTCTTCTCTATTTCACTCCATCTTCAATCCTAGCCAATATTTTCACTCCAAAGCTTGAGGACGAGCCTTGGGAGGGTTCCAAAAGCTTCTTCCACCATTTTGACGTGAAGCTCCAAGCTTTGAAGCTCAATTGAAGGCGGGTTATATAACTTGAACCCTTGAACTTTGTTATTGATTCCATATCTTCATCAATTGTTGATTCTTTCTTTATTCCCGAAATTTTATTTGGTTGATTGATGCAATCACCATGAAAATCACAGCAAGCTTCGTGGGTTTATATCTTGATGATGATGACATCATCATAAGCACACACCTCCACAAATATCTTTTGCAAACGGTTTCACCAAACTGTTTGGTGACCAAACAGTTTACAAACTGTTTGGAGGTTTGGGTTCCAAACCATTTGGAGTGGTTGATCATTTGAAATGGTTGACCGTTTGAGGAAATATGATGTTGTACTTGGATATTTATCCAATGGTTTCAATTGGTTTGATCTTGAAGGTTTCAATTGTGAATGATTCCTTAAATGCAAACCCTAATCGGGTTGAGTGTGGAACCCTTAAGTAATTGAATCAATTTTTGGGTTGATTAGCCCAAATGGTCTCAAGACCGTTTGGAGGTCACCCAAACGGTCTCAAGACCGTTTGGAGGTCAACCATGACCATTTAGAGGTCTATGGTGGTGTATGATTGGATGGTTGAAGATCCAGTGATATCAAATTGAAGTTTAGTCACTAGCTCAATTGATGATCGATTCAATGACGCAAACTCTAAGTGAATTTTATAAGTTTCAATGATGGTATGAGTCAAACGGTCTCAAGACCATTTGGAGATTATCCAAATGACCTCAATACCGTTTGAGGTCAGGTCATGTCATGGTTTGATTATGATCCAACGATTTCAATTGAATTAGTTCCACAATGTCAATCGTTGATGATTCTTTGATTTCAATACCCTAATTGATGGTTTCTTGATTATAAACCTTAGTTCAATTGGGTAACATACTCAATTCCGGACACATAGGCTAATCCTCCGTTCTTCTAGGCCCCTCCTCAATTATATTGTTATCCAATATCCCTCTTTCCTTCCTCTTGATTTTGTTTCAAATATGTACTTTTTAGTGTGCATAATTCCCTAAATTTATGATAGATTAGACCTTATTGAGACCTAATAGCCTAGTTGACTCAATTGTATCCATGGACATAAATCTTAGGATGTTATAACCTTAATAACTGAATTATAGGAAATTAGTGAATAGTGATACCACACTCTTGTCCTAATATAAATTTAATACCTAGTATGGCCCTAGGACCTTAGAGAGAGATAATTGTAGGTAAATAAAGAGAAATTACCCTATTTGATCATTAGGATGAACTTAAAAACTATAATATAATAATTAAGTGAATTATGGGGAAAATACAGAGCAATTAATCTCAAAATGCAAAATTAAGTCTAAATTCGTGTTCAGCATACCCTAATTAGGTAACCCACCAATTTTGAGCATAATCAGATATCATATACGCCCCTAATCACAAATTAAAAGATAGGAAATAAGTTTGAGTGCCTTATGTGATATATCTTGATATCACGCTCCTTTTCCCTAAGTTCCAGATTATTTAAATGTCACACTGCATTTCAGTCACTTGATTCTTAAAAGGGTGTCATGCGGATCTATGTCGGGTCGAGTAAGCGGGAGTCGGACTTCGTCTCCCACCCCTGACATCTCCGCGCAACAGAGCGCTTGGGCGATCGGTTCTCCTGGACTCATTCTTCCTCGTCGTGCTCCCTCTACGCAGGTCTGTTTCTCACAATTCATTCGCCTTTAGGTTCGTCTCGTCAATCCGGTCCCTGTGATCCATGACTCTCTCTCTCTCAGCCCTAGGTATAAAATGCCTAACTTTCCCCCTTCCTCTTGTGGTAGTGGCCGCCACACCCAATTGGTGTCTCTGCTTCAAACCACCTTCAATTATTCCAGATATCATCTTTGTCTGCTCCTTCACCTTCTACCTCTCTCATTTGCTCCTGAGGATTGCTGGTTTGGGACTTGAGGTCCACCTTCTTCTCCGACGAGAAAGCTCGGAGCACAACGCCTGGAGCCACCTCGGAGCAATTCCTCTTCAGGTAACAATTTCAGACCCGTCCTCTTTCATTCTGTGTGCTTATATTGTTATGTTTTCCTTTGGTTTTCTCCAACGTCAAAGTCGTCGTCTTCTCCATGCTTCACCAACGAGGAGCATGGAAGGGTTCCTCCTCATGCTAGGACTGTAATGCAACCCCATTGGACTTGTACTCTGTTTCCAAGTCCCCAAGAGATAGTGAATCAACTCCATGAACTGAGCCCCACTGATCGTCGCTTTCACTGATTTTCGTCTGACCATCATCTACACTGGCCCCTTGCTTAGTTATGAGGTACCAATAGTACCCATGGAGCATTTTTTTATCCTGATGATTTGAGTATTGTACCCCTATGCTCACAACGATCCCGTGAAATCTATTATTTCATTTCCCTCGACTGCTTTGTGCCCTTCTAGTTTCATTCTTTAATAGCTCTCCAACCATGACCAAAGTCTGAAAGGGTGACTCCCAGTTTCCCTTGACCTTGCTGAGAAGCCCGAGGGTTCAGCCGAATAGAGAGAGTTATCCTAGTTTTTCCCTGGTGCACCTGTACACAGAATGTCATAGTTGATCCTCACCCAGGCAGGCTCCGGTGAGCCTCAGCGGCCATAGTGCGTGAGTGGGAAGGGGATTCAATCCCTAGGTTGAAAACCCACTCTTACAGGTTCTGTCAACTTTGGTTTGTGTTACCCACGAAGGGTATTTGGGACCTCTCGTGTTCTTTGACCTACCTTTGACCGCAGCTGCATTAGCCATGTAACACTATAGTACCAGCTTTACACTCACGTTTAATCATCACAATTCAGTCACATGAACTTTTGTCATTCACAAG
The DNA here is from genome assembly GCA_963693085.1 of Alisma plantago-aquatica. Classification (NCBI taxonomy): domain Eukaryota; kingdom Viridiplantae; phylum Streptophyta; class Magnoliopsida; order Alismatales; family Alismataceae; genus Alisma; species Alisma plantago-aquatica. The sequence goes on from OY856409.1 coordinate 693,657,770, forward strand.
TTATTTTCTTTTTCTTTTCAGAAATGGATTTGACTTGTAGAATCCATAAGTAATTATTGGTTTATATAATGCATATAAATACATTTTTTTTAATCAGAAAAATACGACTGATTTATTCAGACAAGTTTTACCCCCATATTTGCAACCTACTGTAGGGTCGATTTCTAAGTAAAAGATTTAATGCATATTATAATAATCAAAAGTATATATATTGTGACTAGGTGGAGACAACCCTGACCCTAAACTTAGGAGGTGTTATTGAATATCTAGGACTGATCATAAGGTATGTACATCCTCTATTTTAATTTGGGCATTATTTGACTGAAACCTACTTTTCTTTTAATGAGGCATCTCTTGAACTTTTAATTCCACTTGAAATGCATTTACTTGGGCATTCATATCTCATGTTCCTTATTCGTTATATTCATGTGGTTGATGAACTACTCTATTTATATGGGTTCTTGGACCCCCTTGCTATGATTGCCATTTTATGAAGAATTGACTAAACTGCTAGTCTTGCCTCTCTATTTTATGTATGCTACATGTTTGACTAGAATATCTAGAATAGTTGCACTTATGTACAACCATACTTTTATAGGGTGTGTGTATTCCGCCCGGGGTGTGCGTTTCCACCCTTGTTTACTTTTAGGCCATGATCCTATGGTGTTATGGCCCTATTTTAGGTATATTTAGTCTACATTGTTATGCATGAAAATATTTTTTGTTATAATATGAATCTGTGGATGATTGTTATGGCAGGACACTCTTTTATTATCATGCTTGTAATCTAAAATTTAATATGCCTCATTTCTTTTGTTACTTTTCTCTTGAACATAACTAATTGCAAATAGCCCCCTTTTCTTGGGGAACATCTCTTTCAGTACTTGTAACCCTATATAATGTCCAGAATGTTTTTTATATATGTACATACTCAGCCTTTGCTGACCTCTTTATTTGTTTTCCTTGTTCTGGGTGATGTTCCTTTCCACCCAGGTTTAGGTACATTGGAAGACAAGAGCTCAAAAAGATTGCTAACGTGTCATGAACTTAAGGATAGCTTGGAATGGCTGGGTTACCCTCTGCTACTGGCTTAGTTGTGTTTAGTTCAAGTATTTGTAAAATCACCTATTATGTTGAGGAACAATTGTATAAATGAATCATGAAGTGATTATGTAATAGTTTTGTTTCCGCTGCTTTATTATTACATGGCTCGTGTATTATATCATTTGAGTGGATCCCCTTTCAGGTTTCACTCTTTACAGTTTAGAGGTCTATGGTAGTGTATGATTGGATGGTTGAAGATCCAGTGATATCAAATTGAAGTTTAGTCACTAGCTCAATTGATGATCAATTCAATGATGCAAACTCTAAGTGAATTTCATAAATTTCAATGACGGTATGAGTCAAACGGTCTCAAGACCATTTGGAGATTATCCAAATGACCTCAAGACCATTTGAGGTCAGGTCATGTCATGGTTTGATGATGATCCAACGATTTCAATTGAATTAGTTCCACAATGTCAATCATTGATGGTTCTTCGATTTCAATACCCTAATTGATGGTTTCTTGATTATAAACCTTAGTTCAATTGGGTTCAAAACCCTAATTGAAGATCCTATTGAATGGTGATTCAATGATTCAATTGAAGAACAAATCAGTAGCTCAATCGATAGAGGGTTTAATGATTGAAACCCTGAATTGATAAGTGTTGAAAGACCTTGTTGGTCCATTCGGTTTTGAGAGGGTTCGGACCAAACGGTCTTAAGACTGTTTGAGTCAAAATGGTCTCAAGACCATTTGGGTCCAAACGGTCTCAAACCGTTTGGAGACCCAAGTGGTTTCAAGTAAGAAATGTCCATACGTTTCATTATGGTTTTGCTTAAACGATTTCAAACCATTCAATGTCTGAGTGACTAAGACCGTTTGGGGTCTAAGTGACCAATAATATTTGAGGTTCAATTGGTCAAACCATTTGAACACCTAAGGTGACTAAAGGTCAATTAACTAATTCATTATTAATGATGTAAATCAAAGGTGATTACAATTGATGTACCTTTGAGGTACTAGGGTAATTAGTACCTTATTGAGTGGTTAACTCTTGATGCTTATGAAAGCAATGATTTGATATGTTGTGACAACCCTTCATTCAAGTTGTTTGGACCTAATCTAATTAAGATTGAAGTAATTGATATCCTAGAGAGGATGAAATAAGAGGAATCCCTACATGAGTGACAATCATGTAATGGTTAAACCTCAACACTTTCAACATGAACATAATAAGTAATCAGGGTATGATCCTTTGTAAAGAGATCATGAAATCTTAATTGAGAAGGTTAATGAAACCCTAATCAAGGGTGTGACATGAGAAACCCTAATTAATGGTGATGTCAAGTGAAAACCTAATTTCAGGTAATGCTATGTGAAACCCTAATGTAGGGTAATGTTATGTGAAACCCTGATATATGAGGATGTTATGTGAAACTCTAAAGTAGAGTAATGTTATGTAAAACCCATATTTATGGGAGATGCTATGTGAACCTTAATTTATAAACATGGAAAATCCAATTCCTAATAATGGAATAGTGATTAATATATTGACAAGTGTAACATCTAAAGAGGTTGATAGTGGATATCCTTATATCAATAGTTCCTAACTCAAAGATGAGTCCATATCATTAGCAATGGTTGTATTTTCTAAATACAATGACTTGTGACCAATACATTACATGATAAATGTGATGAACTGGTGTATAAAGTATTAGGATGGGAAATACCCTAATACAAGCTAAGTGGATGAACTCAAGTAAGGTAATGGTGATGAGGGAAGTGATACATCAAAATATGATAGATATCACATCCAACACCTCAAGTGTGATATACCTTAATGTATTAATTTTAAATCCAATATATTTGGATGAGTGACACATGAAGTGTGTCATGTCCATTGTTACATTCAGATGTAATGCACTTCGATAAGTGTAGGCTAATGTGCCTTATGAAAAGGTTAATCCAAATAAATAGACTATGATGCAATCATATTCTGGTAAAGATGAGAGAGAAACTCATACTTTGTGTTGATAATCCATTTAATGATGGATGATGAGAATAAATAAGTATGATTGAATACTTATGTTATCAATGTTGGCTCCTAGTTGTGTGGAGCAATGAGTTAAGGTTTGATCATTAATAACATGATCTTAAGAACCTAAATGGTCATTTGTGGAAAACCCTAATGGAGTGTGATAATATGTAAGGGGAATCCTAACCCTAAAAAGTGAATAGAGGTATTACTTTGTGTTGCATGGTGTTGATATGAAAGCATTATAATTGTTATCATGAGAACTAATCATGCAGGTATGTTGAGACGATAAGCATAGCCAGGTATGAGCTATGATTCTCTTATATTGAAAATGTTTTATAGGCCTTATAAGCCTTTACATGTTTTGTTGCTTAGTGAGAGGTAATCTGAAATTAATGAGCCATGTGTGCCATATGATGTTTTAATTATTGAAATTTTTTATGGGCTTCATAAGTCATAATATGCCTTGTTGTCTTCTAAGAGGTAACAAGAGATGAATTAAGCTTTGTGTGTTATGCGGAATGCTTGTGTAGTAAGAATCATGCTTACCTTGGTTAAATGACCTGAAGGTATTAAGTTACCTGTTATGTGGTAACAAGTATTCTATGATGAATTAAGGGTTTGAATACCCATATTTTATAATCATGATGATGAACTTGTTAAGAAATGGGAATGTGTTTGATGAGATGAGGGATTAAGATCCCAATACTTTGTTAGAAGAGTATGGCTATAGGCCATGACTCCACAAAAAAATCCCAGGCATTAGCTGTGTGTTCTAAGCTTGAAAAGTGTATATGTTGTGGATGTAACTCTATAATGAAGATGTCAATTTCCTCTGGCAAGTTAATTGCAGCCTGACACATGATGTGTAAAATATAATCAGTTGTGTAGTGTATTTGCATAAAGTTGAAATGTGAGAAGCATTAGTTGATATTATACTGCTTAGTGTAGCGGATAAATGTTATATATGTTCTTCACATTCCTTATGGGATAAGTGATATGATGCTCTATCAGGTTACAACTGTAATATTTTAGATAAGAATAATGTTCTAATATATTAAATAATGAATTAACTACTGTTAAGAAATTATGATTCCTCTGTTCAGATTTATCTTATTAATCTGCAAGAATAATGTTTCTGGCGGAGAGTTATATCTCTCGCTGGGGCAATTTACAATTGTCTCACCCCCGTGGGAACCACATTTTTAGGTGGACGCGGACGAGGAGGCAGGAATCCTTCAGTAGGTGGAGGAAAACAACAACAGCAGCAGGGACAGCAGTGAATTCTCAGGTGGAGACACTGGATGATATGTCTTGTTTAGATGTACATAGAGTCCTATATATCGTCTCTGTACTCTCAGGTCCTCGGAGTAGTATTTAATGCTTTCAAGATTTTAGCTTAGTGCCTCGAGATTTCATATTGTCTGTGTTTAGTTTAACATAGCAGTTGATGCATGTAATCATCCTAAAAAGATGATACAGTATATGTACCTGTGAACTAGTATGTAATTAAGTTACTCCGGTTCTTTATGAAAGAGTTTTCCTATGTGTGTACCTCTTTGTAAAATGATTTTAATTTTTAGTGATTTTTGGTAATCCACTGCTTAGTGATTGCTTCCGCTTAGTTAATAATGTTTTATTCGAACGATGTGTCACAACTTCTATCTATAGGACACGATAGACAGTACACTCAACCTGATTTGTTACTACTGCCCCAACTGTTGTTGTTCTCTCTCTGTAGAACGGTCTCTACCTCCTCATGCACGTCCACCTAAAAATTGTGGATCACATGGGGTGAGACAATTGTCCTAGTGAGAGATATAACTCTCCTCCAACAATATTATTATCACAGGTAAGCAATTAAAACTGAGCAAAGGTTCTTTTATATTAACAAGTAGGATTAATCACTGTTATAAGCATAACATAGTAATCTCTTCTCTTAAAATAATGCATCTATCTATTGTAGAGCAATAAATCATCTATTTGCTTTACAGGGAATCTAAAGAAACATGTATAACATCTATCCAATTAAGATGCATACAGGAAGTGTACATCAACCAATGTCTTCCGTATTCGATCCTTAAGCAAATACGCTACACGGCTGATTACATATTATCACACTTATGCCCTGAGGAGATGAAGTATACCATTCATGCCCCAACCGACCACTACTAAGTTCAAATCGGTACCATACAAGGTTAATGGCAGAGACGGATATCAAGACCTCACCCATCTCAGTTTGTATGAGACAACTAACAGGACATCTTGTGTCAGCTGCTGGCAAGACATCTTGTGTCAACTGTAGATAGCATGTTGGGGTATATCGGCATCTTCACTATAGAGTTACAGCTGTAGTATGTACTCTCTTCGGGAGAAGACCACATAGCTTTCCTGGATTATAAGGAAAAGGAAGATTATACATCAATTCCTCACCTAGTTAGGAGATTATCATCAATCCCAACAACACATAATAATAATGAAGAAGAATTTACACATCAATTCCACATTTGGTTGAGAGATTCACGTCATGCCGAGATAAATAAGGAAGGTTCTACATCAGTTCTTCATTAGGACGTATGGATATACTTCATATTTCACCCCCGCATATTCAAAAATATGCTCTTTGAGTTAAACTCATTTCACCATCAGCAATTTTTGACACTTAATGGGTCTATGGTCAGGGAAACTACATGATGAGATTTCACTTGATTAATTAGGTACATTACAGTATCTTTTAGCATCAACCAAGTTTCAAACATGAATTATAACAGATGTTATAAAGAAGGGTATAGTACTTTTAAGATCTTTGGAACACTTTGAATGTATAACACTCAGGATCTCAGTCCCTTATCACATTATTGGGAATTCTCATCTCAACATCATCATCATCATGATTACTGGATCTGGGTATTCAAACACTTAGATCATCACTGAACATTGTTACCTCTGTAACAGGTAACTATTACCTCTAGGTCCTCAGACCAAGGTATTCATCACACTTGTTGTACAAGTATTTCACATAGCTCATATGGTTCATTACATATCTTGTCACCTCTCACTAGGCAACAACTATCTTTTAAGATATCAAACTATATAATCATTATACTTGTTGTAAAAATATTTAACGTGAATCACAAGGCTCATTTAAATCTGTATCATATAAAACATCATAGCTCATACCTGGCTATGCTCATCATCTCATGATTCTTGAATAGTTTGCACTTCATGATAAAAACTCTAATAGTATATGACATCACTATGTAATTCAAGGGAAATACATCCTTTCCATTATGAGGGTTAGGATTGCCTATTTAAACCGAATAGGGTTTCAAATTCACATCATCACTATGTGATATAAGAGAAATACATCCTTCCCATGATTAGGATTAGGGTTTTTCAATCTAACCGATTAGGGTTGTAAGTGCATACCATCACCCTTCATTAGGGTTAGGTTTTCCCCTTATTAACAAGTTAAGGATTCAAGATCATATTATCAAGAATCAAACCCTAATTCATACTCCACTTATTTTAGGAGTATCAATGCATACTTATTAACATGATTATCACAAATGGTAAAGTTTTTCTCTTATCCTCGTTAGGATGTTGATTGCATCATACTTTGGCTCAATCCTTCTCTTAAGGTACATTGGCCTACACTTAACACACATCATTAAACTCTTTATATCTTAATGTATTACTTTACATAACACAATTCATGTGTTACTCCATCAATTAAATTGAATTGAGATGCTTTCATCATATTGGGTATAAAGATGTATACTTGACAACATATCATACTTTCATATCGGGCTCGAGGTATAACCTCATCACTATACTGTGCATCTATATCGGGCATGTAGTGTTGCCTCATCATCATATCGTGTTTAGGGTGTATCCCTTATTACCATAACGTGTACCCAAATTGGGTTGGCTATCACTTAGGTTTTATCATCTCAAGTTAGAGATATTTAGCTTCATATCGTGTATGAGCTAAATGCTTGACCTCATATCGGGTATAAGGGTTTACATGATACCATATCGTGCACAAGGTGTGCACCATGTCGGGCATAGGGTATGTGCCTCATCATGGTATCATTTAGTAGGACATTCACCTCACCATATCGGGTTACCATGTTGGATTGTTATATCAGATTAGCATATCAAGTTAAACCCTTATGCTCATATTCTTTCATTCCTTCAAAGGATCAACTCTATCATTTAATTGAATAACAAGCTAGATATCTAGTTAAGCTCTTTTACAAACAACCCCTTTTGCACAAAATGATAGGGGTGTGTCAGATTTCATATCACCATCTAGGGTTTCAATACTATATCGGTTAGAATATACAATTGATACCATATTGGTTTTAGAGTGTATACAAGGTATGGACTTGACCTCATATCATGCACAATGTGTATGTAGGTATCACTCATATCATTTATGAGGTATCACTCATCTCTATATCGAGTTACCCATCATCTTAGATTTGTCATATTGGGTTTCATATCACCCTCTAGGGTTTCAACCTATATCGTGTTAGGGTATAATTCTAACACCATATCATGTAGGGGATAAATACTTGTCCCCGTATTGTGCTCATGGTGTGTATATGTTTTTCTCATATTTCCCATGAGGTATACACTCCTCACCATATCATGTTTATGGTGTGTTCAGATCAACATGTCAGGATACTTATCACCTAGGGTTTGTTATATCGTGTGGAAGTATATGCTTGACTTCATGTCGTGCATAGAGTATATACTTGACCTTATATCGTGCACATAGTGTATACTTATCAACATATCATGTACAAGGTGTGCACTTCATCATCATATCATGCAATATGTACCTACTCATCACCATATCATGCAAGTGGTGTGTTCACCTCATCATATCGGGTTAGAGGAACTTCAACCCAATATCGGGTTGGACCATGATGATGTCATCATCATCAACCTCTAGAATCTTGTTATTACTATTATAGATCATGGACAACAGTCCTAAGATACTTTTGGAACTCAAAGGATCATCAATTTATCAAAGGAATTCAAAGTTGAAAGTAGATCAACAAGTTCAACAATATTGAAGGTGAATAATAACATAGTTGGGTTCAAGTTATATAACCCGCCTCATGAACAACTTCAAAGATATAAACTCCAAACCTTCACGCTCCTAAGGTTGAAGATGATCTTATCCAAGGTCCAAGGCTAGTTCACAATTCCTCCATATACAAGGAATCACCATAGTTAAGAATTTGGTGAAGAAGAAAAAAGAGGAATAACTATAACCCGAAAATCATGCTTCAACCAAGGTTGAAGATGACCATGGCCTTACCTTAAGCTTGGTTCTCGAGTTCCCCTTGCTCCTCAAGCTACTATGCACAATATCTAAGAGGGTATGCGCTATATTCCAAAGAAAGAGAGTTGTGGGGTTCGTAAACTTCCATTAGTAGGTGGAAGGAGAGGTATATATACTTGGGGTTCATGAGAGAGAGTGTATAAGAGGTGTCTTCACCATATGCTACTAGGTGACATGTGGCCATGCATGGTTGAAACATGTCCATTCATGCACACATGTATATCTTGACATGCAAACGTCTTAAGGATAATCTAGATATGATATTTCAGCCATCCCTTGTCTTGTTAGATAAGATATCTCATCTTTATCTCACAAGTTATGCAAACCGTTACACTTTTTGCAAGGAGCATCTAACTCGTCATGGATCACCTCCTTGAGGTTCTTAGGCCGTCATGGCCTTTTCCAAGAGTTCACAAACTGATATGGGATCTCCTCTATGGCTCCTTGTCTGATTTCCATTCCCATATTAAGTCTACAACTCGATACAACTCAGGTAAGGGCTTCAACTATTCATCATCTCTTGGACTTTCCATCACCAAGAGTACCATCATTCAAAGATGATTCAAACATAGTGTCTCCTTCTTTCTATCTCCTCTAAATGATACATAGAGGGAGTAGGGACACTCTAGAGGTGGTAATTTGCATATCAACCCTACATTTTGGAAAAATTACAATTTGTACCAAAATTGGTACACAAGGCATTAGCATTATTCAAACAAGCTCAAACTTGGAATTTAGGCTTTCTACAAGCCACCACTTAGTATCATTCTCTCTCTTATGATGTTTAAAACACTTAAGGTACATTCAACATGTGACATGTTGCAATGTAACCCCTCATCTTGGGTAAATTGCACTTTATACTCAAACTATCATATAATGCACAAATAATTTACAATTAAGCTCACACTTGAAAATAAACCTCACAAAGAGTCTTAATTACTTTTCAAAAGATTTAAAACAAGTTTGTAACTAACTTCCTTAAGCAAAATTTCTAGGGTTAAGCCATAACCCAAGTCAGTGATGTTACCTTTTCAGTCACATATTTGGCTTTGGCATTTTAAATTCGTAAAAAATGCCTATAATGTACTAATTTCAGTTAATAAAGAACTATCTCATCACATACTAAAATAGGAATTCAGGTTATAGTCCATCATCACCTAAAAAATATGAAAAGGTTGAGCTATAGTTCTCCAAGTTCATATGAATTATAAGAATTCTAGTTTTGGACCACCCTAAGACTTATATATGAAACTTCTCTATCCTCACGATCTTGTGGGTTATGAAGATTTAACGTTAGGTGAGGCCTAATATGTATGACATGAACCTGGCATAAGAAAAATTCTGACTTCGACATGCTAGACATGAACCGTAAAATCTATATTCATATTTAACTTAATATGTTGAATAACCCTCCAGAGATCGGGATCAATAAAATGAACCTCTAGACTTTAAAAAAAAATAGATGTTGAATAACCCAAAATTTCTCACATTTTGACCATAAATTGTTGATGGTAGCATCTAACTTTGTTGTTAGAGGATGGAACAATCGTATTCATCCTGCATCCATCCGTAGGAAAAAACAATAAAGGTACAATTAAGATCTAAATCTACATCACACAATCCATGACACTAGGAACATAACAAGCTCAGCCCTAGCCAAGAATCCAAAATCCCCAAAATAAAAACCACCGCTAACACTCAAAATAACATGCATGTCAATCAACAAAAAGGAGGGAAAAGAGTATAGGCTAAGAGGGAAAAAAAGAGAGAAAGATCATAGCCACAACCACCTCCAACCGAACATCTCGGTGAATTTCAAACTTCACAACCACCTCGAACGCGGTGATAAACACCAACCACCCACAAAATAGAAAGAGACCAACCAGCCTCACAATTATGAAAAACCCAAACACCCCATGCAAGAATCGAAAAGGTAATCAAGCCCCAAGCACCGTTCAACAACAAGGACCAAAAGATATGTGAAATATGGTTCCTCTTGACATAATGTCCTCTTAACGAGAACCATGAAAAACTATGCATACTAGATTCTACCAATACAAAGGAAAAAATTGAAACATGTACATCTTATATATTGATGTCAGATAAGCGCTGCATTCTATTCACTGGTTCAACAATATTGGTCGCTGAAATCCCTCTCGCAACCTCTGCTTTTCCTGGTCGTCTCCGTCTGTCAGATCTCCTCGTCCCACTGTATCATCCAACAACAGAACCAAACCTATTTTTTGTTTTACAAAACTTATACAAGCTTGTAATTTCTTAGATCCGGATTAAGTAGATACATGATTAAAAGGTAATCCAGCAATATCCAATGACCCAAACGTACCCTTAGAATAGCATACATTGATAAAAATACGCTTAAGCAATATTAAAAAAAGAACACAAGTTAAAATAATAGAAAACAATCGCCGGGTGTATTTATGTGAGTTCGCAATGTAAAGATATACATCAATTTGTACTTTGTCATCCCACTATATCTTATCAAACCGATCATAAAGAAGTAAATTAGCAACACGGTATGCTAACAAAAATGCAAATATGAGTTTGTTAGAAAATAATGATACATTCTTGCGCGTACACATACTTACGTAAATCAAAATAACGCATAAGAAGAATCTAATAAAGAATATTGAAAAGAGAAGTTGAAATGTGTTTAACTAGTGGACTATACTGCTCGACCACAAATTTAGGTCACTGGGTAGGTTCAAACCCAGAGATGTGCTTTTGCTAACTAGACGGCATGCAATATTTTATAACATATTATTTAAGAGAATCGCACGCTAACCATCAACAATTTAAGAGAATCTCTTCCTATTGAAGAACCCCTCCGAGAATATGAAACTGCTTTATGGCGAGATAGTTAGCATAGTATAAGTGAAGATTAGATACTCTTATTATAGGAGAATTCACTCAACTTTTGTTACATTCTAACCAGAAACGACCATTTTTATTTACACCTTTGTATCATTATCCTAATCAAGACAAAGCAACCTCAAGTCTTTCGTTTCAGAATGTGGAAATATTGAATTAATACACCTACTGTCCATTACATTTTCACCACCTATTGCAGTAATTCCAAAACCCCTAGTTACCCACTCAAATTAGCACAAACGTTATCCATAAACATAACCAATTATATAAGCGTTTTGCAATCCCCTAAATCATGCAGAATAAAAATGTATTCAATGAATGAATTCCAAATTGGATCATGTAACGAAATCAATTGATCTAAAGCCCAGCAGGGATACAGAAAATCCAACTTGAAATGATTTCATACATCATATCGGGTAAAAGACGAAAATACTGTCGACCTACGCTAGCAATACGCGATGTGCTTGGACGATAGAGCTTAACAAGAACAACAAATGTTCTGACGAACAAAATCAATGGTTTCATGGGGGAAAACGGGAAAGCTGCTGCATCGGACATCATTATTTCACTATAAGCACCCTATCATGGGATTTCCATCTCCATGAAACCAATTACTCGGGAGTAATTTACTCCCATTCAGCATAGACACAAACCGTCTCAATGGATTTTCATCTCAACAAGATTCAAGATCCACAGACAGGAAGCGTCGCTGGCCTTAACTGTCTTCTGACTCCAGCTCTAACATGGCACCTTCAGCTAGAGACATCGGATTCCGGCTTGATCTTGGTACCTTGATTCCCTTGCTCCTCGGCCTCATTCTCAAGTGGATCGCCCTCCTCCGCGTCCACCAGGTAATCGTCGACGTTAAACATGAGGGTGTTCTGGATTGCCTCCGTCTGATAGGCCAACCCCGTCGTAGCTCGAACAAGCTTCTCAGCAAACGAAACGCTCTCGGCCAACCAGTCGCTGAGACGAGAGAACGCCATTACATCTCCATCGTCGAAGATCTGCGCCTTTTCGTAAGCCGGAGATGACCTGCGACAGAGCAACAGAGAAGAGGGCGGCAAATCAAGAAGCTAATGAGGGCACTGCAAATTAACAATTCGGATGAGATCTACGGTGCGGAAAGATAGTTGTGCGTATCAGGTTAACGAACTTCGGGATCTCGAGCCAACGAGCCGCAGCAAAATTCCGGAGCGGTCGTTCAGCAGAGGCCGTGCCGCCGTCTAGCATTCCATGACGACATTTGGATACTTCGAGAAGTTCTTCTAGCTTCTCGAACATTTCCCTCTTGTGGCTTTGCTTTTCTTGGAGATCCTTCTCCCTGACAGCCGCTTGCCCTGCCGGCGCCGCTGCTCCAGCGGAGGAAGTGACCCCCGCTCGTCTTCCCTTTACTGCGCCTCCGCTCCTCTGTTTCGAAGCAGGAGGCGGCGCCGGATTACCTTTCCCCTTGCCGAACTGGTCTTTCTGGCGGCGGAGACGAACCTCCGTTTCTTGGAGTTCTTCAAGCAACAACGTGCTCTGGTCGAGGAGCAGCTCCTGGATCCCGGTTCGAAGACGGAACGACATCTTCTGGAGCTGGCCCCATCGTGCTTCGTCTTCGTCGTCGGTGTGTCCTCCTCCGGCGAAAAACGCTTCCAGATCCATGCCGATGTCCCGTGCTAAAATCCTCTTTGTTAGGGTTTAGGCGGGCACTTCACCGGACCGACGAGGGCGGGCGGTGTTTCCGGTGGCAACCTAATGGTTGAAGGGAAGAGGGGATGAGAATGGGTTGAGAGACGGAGCCGGAGTTAAAGCCAGAGTGAGTGGCCCGGTCCGTAGGTCTTTCTTACTAAAAGCAATCACGCCTAAAGCCTCAGTTTGGTTCGGGCGTGGACCGCGTTTAGGGCTAGTTTGGTTGGGTGTACTAAGGTGCAGATGCGTGAGTTTACAATATAAAAATGTACATTAAACATGCACTTTGTCATCCGGCTACACCCTACCAAACAGGCCCTTAGGCCTTGTCACGTAGCGACACGTAGGACCAAACCAGTCCGGCTCGGGCTGGGTTTCCGTTTGGCAAGGAGACTGGTTCGAGACCCCGTTTTGAGTTTAGTCAGTCCCGTTTTGAGCTTGACGCAGTACAGGTAGAGGCAGGTTTGGAATCTCAAACCCGGTTTACTCCCTCGCGTCCCTCGCGTCCCTCGTCCCTCGCATCGCGTCTTTCTCCCTCTCTCCCTGGCAAAGCAGCTTTCCCCCCTTGTCTGCTCCCGACGCAGCTAGCTTCGGCGCTGCTGGCTTCTCCCTCATGACGAATCCACAGTTGCCTACCTCACCCGTGAAGTAAATGCGAGTAGGCTGCCTCGATCTGCCATGGTTGGCCCAGTCAAGCGGCCGCTAGGCTTCCTGTCGCCTGCCACCGCCGAGCTAGGTCGGTCAAAAGCAAGGTTCTGGTGCTTGGAAGAAGGCGAGCTAGGTCGGTCAAAAGTAAGGTTCCGATTATCTCCATTCGCCAGGTCTGCCATGAATGGTCATGTCGTCCACAGAAGAAGGCGTAGGCGGCACAGAGGAATCTGAAACCCTAGTCAGTGTTGTGCCTTTAAATTGGGGGTGTGGTGCTGCGAGGTGCTGGACTTCTACACAAGCTTCTTCGTTGAAGTGTTGCGAGGTGTTCCGCAGAAGATTGTTGCCGCTCGCTCGTGGTCTGTCGGCGCTGCCCAGGTCGACGCTTGTGCCCAGGTTCCGCCGCTTCCGTCGTCACTCCAAGGGGAGATTCTGCTCAGGTTGGTCTCTGGGTAGGGTAGAGGGTTATTTCGATTTTAGGGCACAATGTCGAATAGGGCACAATGTCGAATAAGTACCAAAACATTTGTGAAATGGTGTTCTTTATCGAAACATGTACGGTTGAATCTGATGTTATCGTCATTTCGGTTGAGTTTATCAGTTGTTAGATTGGGTTTATATGATGTTAAGTACGAAATAGTTCACTCCTTTTGCTAGTTAAAAGCGTATATTTTTTTAATGTTGTTGATTTTGATGCTTTTCCCGTTGTTTACTCTGCACAGAACATACTTGTTATTGTTTTGATGCTCTGGACGAGCATGGTCTCTCAACTGATGTGGTCTGTAGTATGTGTTGGTCTAAGAAGCACGATTTCAATAGGAAAAAAATTGATTCCTATAGACTATTGATAACATTATGAAGAATGTGACTCTCTTACTTTATAGTGATGATTATTTAATGAGTCTAACATTTCCAACATTCAATTTAATAGAAAATTGAACTAGCAGAGATACATGACACTCACATTCAATTTATCAACTAGATTTTAAGAAAACAATCAGTTTCCATCATCCTCTTTATATATAAATAAGTAAACAATAATAAAAAATTGAGAGTCTCTTATATAGAAAGGTGTGTAATGACTATATAACAACCCTTATTGAACCTATAACAACTTGCTTCTCATTATGTAGCCATTTTTATCATTAGATCCTTGAACCCAACCCCTTTTGATCCTTAATTTTTGTGATGTTAGTCATGTCATTGTTCTCCCTCTCTGTCACTGCTATTGGTTTTGGGTGTGTCACCGCCTCACCGTTGTTTTCATGGTGTTTTTTTTTATTTTTTCTCGGTATTTATTTTGATTTTTTCTCACCTCCAATAAATATTTTTGATGCTCACATCACAGATGCCTCCCATCACTATCACCTCCTTAATTTTCTTCTATCACATGTTTTGATACTTTTCCTTCTTCAATCACTCTCTTTTTTTTTTGTTGCTTGTACCACCTCTATTGTTGTTTCTTCTCCACACATAGGATTCCATTAACCATTTTCATACCTTGATATTTAGTATGAAACAAGCCATAGAACTTTAATTGTGATTGCATGCATACTATATGCTACAAAAAATGATTGAGAAGGTGATGGGTTTTCATTTAGTTTGAGGGTGCATCATTATGTATGATTTTTTATCATGCTTTAGTTACCAAATACAAAAGTCAACACACTATGGCTATCACATGTCAAATCCATAAAAAGTTGGTGATTTTTACCATATTTCCTACATCCATTACATTATGTATGCACACTCCTATAGACTTTATTTTATGAAAAAATATTTGCATAACCATGTGGGTGATATTCTATTTTTTAATCACCTCACTTAGGTACCAAATATGTGTAATACATCACCTTATAAATAAAGGTGATATCTTGGTATGCTTACAATTTATATAACAATGAAGTTGTATACCCATTGCACTCTGTAGCCTCATCATGGGAAATTCCAGTGGCATCAACACGATAGTCCTCTTGCAATCTTGGTTGTGTAAAAAGAACAACTCTGTTAGACTTGCTAATGGAGCCTAGAAAGTGTGTTTCTATATTGGAACACGCTAAAACAATTGTAGTTATCTAGACACACACCTTGTTACTCACTTTTACATGCTACTTTTGAACCATGTCATTATACCTTTATTTTTGATGCTCTATTACTAACATTTAGATGACTAAAAACTAGATATCAGTTGAAGATTTGTCAAAAAATATTATTTGTATATGTAATGAAGGTCTTTGCAGTTACCTTATCATATGTACAAATAGTTGATTTAATGTATGCCATATGATCTACCTATATGAAGATGTGATAAAATTTAAAATGTTATATATGTGACAGTGATCTAGGATTATAACTTCATATATCCTTGTCTTCTTATTAGACATTAATTGATGGGGATGTTAAATGATGGTACTGTACGTTTGTTTGATGGCTGAATATGGTGATATGGAGCATACACCATATCCTGTTGCTGGCTTTTCAGAAAGATGTTAGACTTGACTTGGTTTTAGTCATACACCACACTCCACTTGCATTTGAAGCTTGAAATGCGTTTTTCTTAGTGAGTCTGTATTCCATCTTGGTTAAGGAGTATCTTTTCCTCTGCTGTCATATTAGTGAGTCTGTATTCCCAGGTCGAGATGCTTTCTCTGTAAACCAGTTGGACAAAAGGTTTGTGTATGCATTCCATCTTGGTTCTCGTTCATCCATTATTCCTTACTGGGGCTGGGTATGCATTCCATCTTGGTTAAGGAGTAATTACCAAACCTTTTTCAGTTTGTACCATCTCCTGTTTTGAGATCATTAACTGTCTAATCATTCTATTTGATCATTAACATGCCTACATGCTCATTGGTGTTTCACTATTTGTGTTTGGGTGTTAATCAATCAAGCTTGTCTCATTTGTGTATATTTGTAACTTGCCTATATGCTCGTTGGTGTTTCATTATTTGTTTTTCGGTGTTAATCAATGAAGCTTGTGTATATGCTGATTGAATCAGTATTGAAGGAACACATATAAATGGTTTCTGTTGTGACTGAATTGTATTAAACATTTACACTGATTATGTAAAGGTACTAAAAATAGAAATGTATTTTAGCACAAAAATTTTGAGTGACGATCTCAGACAAATAATTTGACTCATGTCATCAAATATTGCAGCAACTACACGAGTATGCCTCCCGTCGACCCTAACCACCGTATTGTATGGACAAGAGAGTCTGATGTCGCTGTGGTGACAGCATTGCGCAGACAATATGACCTAGGCAGGTGTATTGATGGTAATTTTACTAGGGACTCTTGGAGGGAAATAACTTCTGATGTCAATAATAGGGTTGGCGACGTGTATAAGTTAGACCAAATAAGATGTCGCTGGAAGAACCTTAAAAAGGACTACGTCCATTTGAAGGATTTGACCAACAAGAGTGGTGTTGGATGGGATGAAGAAAGGCACAAGCCCATTGTACCGGACACCCCTGAGTGGAAAGAGGCCATTGAGGTACGCACACTATACATAACTTTTATCCTAATAAATTGTGACTGTACATGTAAACATGATTATCCTAATACACATATTTTTTAAAGCGTAGGCAGACAGGGACCTGACTAGGTTGCTTAGGCGCCCGTTTCCCCACTACTACGACATAGAGCTAATGGCGGGGAGGAACATTGCTAGAGGACACCATGCAATGTCTTCGGCGGACAGTCAGATTCCTGCAGATGTTGCGTGTGAGGATGATGTAAGTGTCGACTTAGGCGCGGTTGATACACCCATGTACACAGAATCGGCAACAGACGAGCGTAGCGTACCCGCACCTACCGTGCAAAGTGAGGGTGAAAGCGCGCGGCCTGGGGGAACAGATAACCCGTCAGTTGGGGGCAGGAGTCCTTCTACCCATACGCGCAGGAAACGACAATCAATGCCGCAAGAGCGATGTAGTCTTTCCAATGAAGTTCTGGCTGAGTTCACACAGGTTTACACAAAGGTTCACGAGTTAGGCACATCCATGTTGACCAAAGCCTATGAAAAAGAAGAGTTGGCAAACATTTTACAACATTTTAATGACAATTTCCCCGATGCCCCCACCGCTATTTTTACTACACTTGTGAATGTCATCAAGGACTCTACAAACCGCAACATCTACCTTAGCCTCAAAAACACCCCTGCAAAGATAACCTTGTGGTTAAACGACCTTTGTGAAAGGTCACAATTCGGTTTTGGCACATCTGTACCTCCAATGCCTTCATTTTATTTCCCGTCTCCGCAACCATTCCCTTCACCCAACTTCAACAACACGTCATCTCAACAATCATTTGTGGCACCATTCCCTTCACCCAACTTCAACAGCACGTCATCTCAACAATCATTTGTGCCACCATTCCCTTCACCCAATTTCAATACCACATCGTCTCACCCACCATTTATGTCGTCTTCCTCTGCACCCAACTTCCCAGGCACATCGTCTCAGCCACCATTTATCCTACCACCCAACTTCCCAGGCATGCCAGCGATGTGGTCTCCTACATCCAGTGATGGTGGCCCATCGGGAACATAATTGCACGGTTTATTTCATATGCATTTGATGTTTATTATTTTCCGTCCAAATATTTACATTTGATTGACTGTTGTAATAATTTATTTTCTGCACACACATTACATATTCGTACAATTTCATTTGATTGAGTGTTGTAATAATTTATTTTTCGCACGTGAATTGGATTGTCTTATGTTGTAGCAGTTATTATGTTGTTGTTTTCATTGTACATGTAGGCATCATGTCTGCCAATGACCAACCGCAAACACATGACATGCTCAACAACCTTTTATTAGATACCTTGTTGTGGCCAGTGATTCACGTTGGTGATTTAATTGCTGACTCTATTGCATACTCAATCATGGACGCAGTAGACGTTGATGCCTCCACACCACCTCGTATCCCTAGGTCTGTTAGCATCAGGAGTGGCCACATAAAGGTCTTTGAAATATTGACCGGTCACGAACAAAGGGCTTATGACCTATATCGGATGCGTCCACAAACTATAATGGCCCTTGTCGACAAGCTTGAGAGTCGTGGCTTCTTGCGAGGTAGTAGAGGCGTCACCTCAGTTGAGGCAGTCTGCTATTTCCTGCATATGGTTGGCCATGGACACACAAATCGTACTTTAGCGGAGGACTACATTCACTCCGGTGAGACCATGGGGCCTATCTTCTTGTATGTTATTGTTTCAATTTTCAATCAATCTTCATTACCATAAATCCTTTGACTGATTCAAATGCATGGTGTAGATGTCTATTAATCCAACTGAAGTTGTGCGGTGTGACTGTGGGTTAGACGCAGGCTTGCGACTTAACACTGACGATGCAGGGTTGTATGACTTTGGAATTCTCAGTGAAAGACCTGGTGAAATGTATTACATATGTCCTTCTCGCGAGGTGCGCTTGTACAAACACACATATTAGGTAGCCACTCTGTACGTTACACATTCGTTGTCATTTACGTAAACTTCATAATACATTTTAGGGGGAAGATCGCTGCAAATACTTTCGTTGGGCAATCGATCTCAGGCCTACAATTGATTCATTGAAAGCTGAGATTGCGTTACTCACGCTCGAGTGCAAGTCAGTGTGGGGTCAGGCTATGAACTTGAAAGATTTTGTTGAAATTCATCACAACCACCATGATGTTTACACCAACAAAAAGTATGAGCATGATTATCTAGAATGCTACGTAGAAGAACTGGAGGAACAATGAAGGCTTCTATTGGACACTCATTCACCCCCGATGACGCCGTAACGTCGAATGCCGGCCATACTTTTCATTCACGTCATCGGTTATACATTTTATTGTTTTTATTTAGAAGTTCTCGTGATAAGTGTTGTCGATTGTTGCTTGAAAAAAAATATGCCATGGTTTGTATGTTGCATTAAAATCAAACGGTTGAATGGCAAATGCATTTTCATTGTCATTTACATTGTCTTCTCTGTTTAGAATGACTATCAATGGATGTTATGAACATCATACACTTGTTTAATTTAGGCACTTTTATAAACTTCATATTACATTTTAAGTGGTATGAAAATTTTCTTCATGTTGATGAGTGTTTTATTAATGATGTATGTTATTATTCGAATTTTTTCTTAACGTTAGCTCAAACTAAATGATACAATTAATTGTGATATACACCCTTACTTTTGAAAATTATATTACTTACAGAATCTGTTATATGGTTGGCCAACCGCCGACACCGTCTTTTATCTGGTCACACAAGCTTGATATGGTTCTCAGGGGTTTGATGAGAACCCAATATCACGTGGGTAGATGTGTAAATGGAGTATACTCTACACAGGCTTGGATGGAGGCATGGCACCAGTTCTTATACATAACATGAGGCCCTTACATTTCATTGCCTGAGTTGCAAATGCGATGGCAATACATCAAAAGAGAGTTTGTAAGAGACAATATGTTCATATTGGCAGATTTATTGCCTCCCCCCACATTGGCCGCGCAACAAAGCATTGAACGCAACTTCTTGACGACGCGTCACACTTACCCACCAGGGATTTTTTTTACCACTGATGATTGAAATAAACAAATAAACTTGTAACATTTGTGCTAAATGTAGTTGTGTTTTTACGTCGCAACAATATACATTCTCTACTTATGTGTTACATTATTATATGTTGCTATCATAATGCGATCAAATTTCCTACTTCATTATTATCTTATTGCCACAGTTACTTTACGAATTATATTATTTATTCATACATTTGTTTTTATTAATTGTAGATGTCGACATTGCATCCAAAGGCAAGGGCAACGGCAAAATTTGAAAAACTTTTGATGTCACCGGAAAAAATTCATAAATATGTTGAAGATAACATTTTATGCACAAAACCATGTTGCAATCACACAAACGAGGAGGGCAAAATCGGGACCAATGATCAAGTCAAGGGCAAAGTCAGTCAGCATGTTCCTCATTTGCCATTGTTATTTGATTGGCCAAAAGACGACATCAAACAACAAAACAAACAACCGGTGTAGGAACCATGCCCAGTGTCATGGGACGAGTACGATGAGGCCATAACATGCAGGAAACATCCAACCATGTCTCCCCAAAGTGCCTTGTCAAAATCTTAGCTTTGGTTTGGCTGTTTATTGCTCCCATTTTTTGTCCTTCTCCCCTGACGAAGATCACCCGTAAACAATTATGTTATTATCAGTGATCGTTTATGTTTCACTAATGACGACAATATGATTATTATCAGTTGCTTTTACTGACGATAATGTAATTTGTTTATGTTATGAACAAAATATATTAGGGCAATTTCATATTTCATGTAGCTTAACTGTCAATTTCATATTTTAGTTACTTTTTTTTTAACTTCTGTTTAAACGGCGTCACAAGGCCACATTTTTAACAACAGTTCTGCGAGAATAGGACAGATTCAGCTAATCCTGCCTACAGTTCCCAAACAGAATCAGACTAAACCCAGCCTGCACAGCCAAACAGAATCAGCTTGAAACGAGTCTGAAATGAGTCCAGCCCCCCAGAATGAGACTGGTTTGCCAAACAGAATCAGACTGGTTTGCCAAACTGAATGAGACTCCAGCCGGCCTAAACTCGTCCAAGACAGACATGCTTGCATAAAGCCAGCCCCGAACCAAACAGGGGCTAAATGACCGTGCCAGCTCGCAGACCCTCGTACACGGCTTGTCCAGCCTGAACCTGAGTAATAGCCACGTGGCCTTACCATGAACAAATCCCTGGGCTGGCCAATAGCCCTTATTACCTCCGATACCCCTTCGTCCTTGCTTCGAAGTTGCGAGAGAGCGAAGAGGCTCTCTGAACGAGAAACGAGATAACAGAGGGTTGGGGCTGATAGATGTCACTGAGATGGCAAACCATAAAAGCCAGATATGCTTATACATGTTCTTCCCTCAAACTCTATTTAATTTGCCATAATTACGAAATTACTGTTTAACAGAATCGAATAATCCTTATGCGGAATGCCATCTATTGTTTATTTGGTATTCTAGTGACCAACATTAAGTGAAAAAGTAGAGGTGTTTTGTGAATTGTTTTTTTTGGTCAGCGTGTTTTGTGGATTATATCTTTATAGTATTTGTCTCCTCGTTAGGAATTACATAGACCATGGGGGTAAATGAATAAACTAGCAGTTCGAAGCAAGTCCTTAATATTTGGGCGACATGCAGATCCGAGGATGATGTTTCTATTACTTACAATGTGTAATCCGTCGGGTTTAATTATCTGCAGCTGTCCACGGTTAATCATGTTAATCTGGGTTTGGATGTAGAAATCAGCCCCCCAAAACCAACACACCCATCCATTTGATAGCCGAGTCTTTCCGATTAACCCACAGGTGGCACATTAAAATTGAAAAAATGCTTCTCAATCCAGTAGCTGCTAAGGCTAATCAACTCCAGTTTTGTTCCATTCGTGTACATCATTAATGAATTCTCATTCAACTAGATTCGTATATATGGGCATATGTATATTCGTTGGACCATATTACAACATCGTTGTCAATTGTCATACATTTTTTCCCCTTTTATATTAACATCAAATTGTTCGAGAAACAGGTAGTTGGTTACTTAGTCAGGTCGTGAATTTAGTATTTTTCGTGACGATTTGAAGTTGTATCCAGTCATTTTCTTTTTAGTTACACCAACAACAAACATGTTAGTATACTCATTAATATATAGTAGTAACTGAGAACACCCTTCTCCAAGCATGTTACAACAATAATAACAGTGTTGTATTTTTTCAATGAGAAAAGCAAGGTAGTGCTGAGTACAATGAATGATAGGTACCGATGTTATTATTTAATTATCAAAAGATGCCTCACCATTCACACCTCCTTCACTAAATGGTAAATTTAATTCTATGATATACATTATTCTTTTTGGATAATTATTCTTTTTTGTGGGTCAAAAGTGTAAATATGTTTGTCCAGTCAAAAATATCAGACTTTAAATTTATTACCTACTAGAAGAGACATTTGCAATTTAATAAGGAGTCTACATAAGTAGTGCGAGCGAACATAGGGATAAGGAGAATAATAGTATAAGAACGAAATAACCTTAGTTCAATCTAGTCTAACTAAATAAGTGAATTTGATGGTGTCCCAGTTAAGGAACAAATTTGTCTAACTTGAGCAGTAAATCTAAACTTAAAGAAAAATCAAAGGAAAGAAATAAAGATGAATCGCACAACAAAGATAAAAAAAAGATTTGGATTGAGTTTCACCAATCAACCAACCACAACCATGCCATAAAAATACATATGTTCCTTCCTTCTCTCGAGATCCAAATATATTTTTATCTAAGGGGGTTTCTCTCGAGATAATAATAAAAAGATCAAGGAAAAATCATATGATTTTAGTAACTCATCACTCTCGTATCTCGTTACTATCATATAATCCAAATCTCATTGAAATCATTCTCTCGAACAATATTCATATCAAACGTCTCAATAAGGTAGCTAATCAACAGGCGACACAGTAAAATGAGAATATAGAAATAAAACATTAAAGAACAGAAGAATGAACAATTATATGGTTGAGAGGACTTGTCGGCCATTCCCAACCCATACATATTACTTCTTGAATAAGTCATGATAAGGAAAAGAAGAGGAAAAAGTTGATATAAAGGTAGATTGAGTGATCGATCTACCAACCTCTTGGCTCATCAAGCAAGAAGTCGATGGCTAGCCCAATCGATAGTCAGCGGTTAATGGATCTTCTCCTCCTTTTGATCATGACTTTGTGTAATAACATGTATTCTCCTAATAATATAAGATAGATTATTACATTATAATAAAAAAATAATTGTAAGTATTAAATAAGTTGATAATGTTTCTGTAGGAAATTTTACAACAAAAAGGGAAGAACTAAAAGAACAAGAAACAAAATTGAAATACTACAAGAATTGTTATTTCATTAGTTGATATGAAGAAGATGAATAAGAGGTTTGAGGTGGTAAACCCAATCATTAAAATGTTGTGAAAATAACTTATGACTATAGTGTAATATTATGAAGTATGTAATTGAATAGTGACAAAAAGTAAGTGGTATGCTAAGATGACGATTTTAAATCAAAAGCACAAATGATGTACACAAAATTGTATATGAATGCAAATATACTGAGAAGATGTAAAGGAAATTTTAATAAAGTCTCAACGGACCTATGTGGAAAAGAATCAAAGCATGAGCACCTAATTCGTAAAAATTGTTGGACTTATTCTTAAGGACCATATCATACATAATTGTAAACTTATACAAAATATGGGTAAAAACCCTTTTAATCTAGCGCACAACTAACTAGCCATCCGCTAGTTCCCTTTCTTTATCTCATCCTTATCCCCTCCACTCACGAACTCCCTCCCTCACATCACACACAGCCACCAGCCATCCTCCACCTCGCCTGGGCCCCACCACCATACTCCCTTCCCTTCCCACTCCGCTCTTCCTCTCCCTCGCATGCATGGCTACAACGTGGATTGGTCATGGCAACTAACTGCCCCCCAGTGGTCTCGCGCCACATCAACATCGACCCTGCTCCTCCCCCTATCTCTCTTTCTCCTTTCCCTTCCCTCGTCTCTCTCTCTCCCTCCCCGATACTTTCCCTCTTTGGCTGCCGCGACGGCAATCTACCGGCAAGCCTACAACCCATGACCTACGGCGCCAACAGAGGAGGCCTCAGCCTCCGGTTTTCCATCGCAGCGCCTCTGCAAGTCTCATCGGAGCTAGCCTCGTCATCCAACGCCACCCTCACCGACGAATAGTTGATTTCCACCTTCACCTATTAACCCCGTCGGTAAACAGAGCAGCCTGCAGCAGCCAGCTTTGCCGCCACCCCCTCGCGTCCAATCACCACTGAACGTCTCGATATACCTCCACGCACCGCCCAAACCGCCCCCGAGAGCCTGTAGGTTCGTAATGCATCACCTTCTACTGTTACCCTGGCCAACGGCGGTGTCGCACACCATGAACGAAAGGCTGACTTCGGCGAGAGAAACCCGCTACCTCAGACTACTGTTTCACACGAAACTTGGTGGCTATGTCCACCGCGTGAAGTGCTACATGGACGGCCGCTTGCTTTGACCAATAGTGAGCTAGAAAAGAACTTATCACCGTCCAAAAACATCATGTCATTGTTTCTGCTTTCTGATTGGAAGAACTCCTGGCTACCCTTATCCAGTCTGTCATACTGCCTTGAACCTCCCCCATTCTACACCAAACTCCTATATATACCCTTTAGTTGTTGAATGAGGCATATCCTCCTCCATTCCCTTCTACCCATCCCCATAAAGCTACTCCATGACCTTCCTCCTTCACTTACTCCATGTTCACCCTCCCTTCCCTAACGATACATAGAAAATGACCATAGGCAACCACAACAGCCTCCTTACTCATACCACGAGCGTACACCCATGATATCAACCCTCTCCTCCCTTATTACTTCTTATTTTCCATGTTATCCTCCAAACTAAGTCCAATGACATACTACATTATCTTCTTTGTGTCCCACTTTCATTCTAGCAACACGAAACATTATGTAAGTGCTCTTATAAATTCTTAATACTTCTATCGACGTCCTTCCATTGATAATGAAGATCAACCTTGACAATATGATCAACAACATGTGAGCATGATAGAGGAACTAGATAGAGTCGTGAAAGACTATGAAGGGAACCAAGTGATTGATTTTAATGCCAACAAACAATAATAAAGCCTGTGAAAAGAAAGTATTATAGAATCAAACCAATGATAAGGTATGGAGTACCATTTGCTGAGTCATCACCTTGCTATATAATTTGTTGTATAGAGTATCCTCTTCTGAGTCATTTTGATACATACATCGTTGAATGGTTATCTTTTGATGAGTCATAAGCATCACCCATACATTGTTGTACCAAATCATAATCATTTTGATAAGTCATCAACTTCACTCCTCATTTATGAGCCCTCCTCAAGATGATTAGCATGTACAATCTATTAATGTCACACATGTAAGATGAAAATATAATCAAATTGTTAACTAGTTCATATGTTAGCACTTCTATATTTAGACTCACTCTTTTCCCTTATATTGGACATTTCTTTTATAAAGATGATATATGATTAAGTATCTTGTACCTATAATGTAACATTAAGGTCTTTAACATTCATATTGAAATTAATTACATGTTTGTAAAGATAAAAGCTCAATTGGAATTCACTTTCTTGCTAAGTCAACCTCAAGAAGAATTTATCTATTATAACAAGTGGTTTTGGGACTTTCAATTCATATGATCTTATGAGAATCAATAATACAGACAATATCTATTGTTTCAATTGAAATGGTGATTTGTGGAAAATGATATTGAGGATATATTTTTTTATCTTCATCGTTTTGTCTTTCAATAAGTCTTGATCTATTTATGCAATGTTTCACCATGACTTAATTGACAATATTTGAGAAAAAGACGAAAAGGTTAACATGATGAGATTGTACTCATGAATTATGATACTCAATGAAATTCCTCCTGGTTTAATAAAATTATGATATTTATTGTTGAGATTCCACCACTAAAGAGTTGGTTTCACAGTCCCAGAGTCGGTGATGACTGGAAGATTGATATTAATATGTTATGCTATGTGATATGTTTGGATTTGGATCATATCCTTCGGATGGTGAAGGGAGGAGGGATAGCCTTTCCCTTGCAACTACCCCACCTTGAGGGCAGCTGAAGTGTTGCTGGTCTGTGAGATAAATCATCAAAGGTTGTGTATAACGACCGTTGAGGTGATGGCACCTGCACTAGGCCACAAGACCATGGAGAGATATGGTTGTAGACCAACCCCACCTCGAGGGCAGACTAAGGGCTACAGGACTACCCTTCGAGTAGGCATTGAATTTGGGGCCTAAAAACCACACCACCTATGTGCGGTGGGACAGAGGAAGCTGTGAGGATAGATTTGGCACACGTGAGACCGATGTCTTTGTGATAGGGCAGTGTGCAAAGTGATATTGTTGATTTGTTACTTGTGGTCTATGTGACCTTAGTTGTTGTTGCAGGCCACAAGTTGGATCTAGGGTTGGTTAACAATCCCTCTGAACTGAGTGGGGAATGATACAATAAAAATAATTGATATGTTATTTACTATCTTATTATGTGTTTTAATACATTATCACATATTCTGACTTTCATGCCATATGCTTAGCTTTTATGTCTTTTATATGTATAGGCATATGTCTGATGTTATCAAATTGTCCATTATGCATATGATCAGCTTAAATTTTATACCTCTCCATACTTGGACATTTGTCTAACTCCTCTTGCTACGGTTCTTGTTCCCCTCCCACCGTAGGTTAAAGAAGATCTCAAGTTTCATTGTGTGGATTTTCTGACTAGATCCTGGCGGGAGCAACATCAGGCTAACTAATCAAATGCTTAGTTGATGTTCAAATGCTTCAATTTTAATTAAGTGAATGGAATATTTGAAACATTATTGTAACCCATGTCATGTAATATAGACATTTGATGATGAAATAAAGTTTTGTGGTTGTTGTTTATTGCTTGATGCTTCTTCCATAACACCCTCGGGTTTTAATCTCCATGATTAAGAGTTAATTGTGGAGGCAAAAATTTGGGACGTTACACTTCGTGCGAGTAGATCTGTCGCATCTATTGATGGCAGTGGATTGAGCCACCAAGGAAGAGGTTGACAGCCAGATGGATCTAGACTGGTTGATAGGTCTTGTCCTTGGGCTCTAGAACTTGGAGATAGCCTTTCGGCTTGGTGACTCCATGGATCCAAGATCATCAGGAGTGACACTTTGGGGACCTATTTTAAGGTTTTGACTTGTGCCTTGTCGATCTTGATTGGTCCACGTGGCATCGACCTCCCTTCTTCTTCTTCTGTCGATGATTATAGTCGATGAAGTGATTCTTTGACATGTCTTTGTCGATCGATAGGATTGTTGATCCTTACATGTGTCGACAGAATGGCTCCTTCACAGGAGTCTATCGGTCTTTGGGGGCATTGATAGAGTTGTTGACATAGTCATCGATATTCGGTTCCTCGATGAAAATATTGAGGGATTTACTCATTGACAAAGTTGTCGATTGATTGGTTTGATAGTTGGAAAATGATAGGATTTTGTCGTGGCAGACGTCGATGAGATGAATTTATCAAGGCTCCTACGTTAAGTGTGTCGATCCTCCTAAGCGATAGGTTGGAGCTTGATAAATCTATCGATGATTACTTTATAGGGCTTTGTCGAGTCTCTTGGGGTCGGTTTGATCTGTCAACATTCGTTCGTTGGTTGGGAATCTGTCGACTTCCGAGTGGTTGATATAGAGCATCAACGATTGTCCATCAATTTTGCTGATTTTACACTAAATTCCTTCAAATATTAACAAAACTTAATTAAAACGTAACATTTGGTAAACTAAAAGTAAAATGAACAAAACCAAACATCTAAATACTAGTTCTAATAATTTTTACCATGAAAAAAGTTATGAAAAGTGCATCAAAACTGATGTTATCACTGGGTAAGGAGTTACTAGTCCCATTCCAAGGGCATTGTGATGTAAACACAAACTATAGACATAAAAAGAACCATTGAGGGGTCTTTCAACTTTAACACCCAAATAGAGGAATTTATTCAAAAAGTGGTTAGTTTGATTAGTGAGAATCAAGATTAGGCCACCAGATTCTATAGTATTTGAAAATGAGGCATTTAGCCCAGTTCTAGCTATAGGTATTTCCATGGGTTGTCCTACACTACTATCATTGTTACGTCAAACACATGTGGTATTACATTTTGGTTTCAACTTAATGGACAATATTAGGGTTTATGGGATCCCTAATCTCATCTCATCAAATGATTCCCTACAATTCTATTTCATTTATGACTTACAAATTGAAGTAATAGTATTTTAATATATATATATATATATAGAGAGAGAGAGAGAGTCATGCTAGAATACACTCGAGTGTATAGATCACGTCGTACACCCCAATGGTGTTTTCCTATCTAGACCATATTTTTTGAAAATGCAATTCATTGATCTTCATGGTTACAATAATAATAGGTCACATACAAAATTTGAGCTCATTTGGATGAGTGTAAGTCACTCATCCAAGGACAACAAAATCGACGCACAAAACTAATTTGAAATGCATAATTTTTTCCTCCTTTAGATGCACGACCTATAAGTGTCCAAATGAGCTAAAATTTATTATATAGTATGTTCTTATGATACTTAAGAAGATCAACGGTTTAGATTTTTCAAAAATTTATTGCATCTTCAAAAATGACTGAGGTGTACGGTGCCTCCGGTACACTCGAGTATACACTAGCCTGACTCTCTCTCTCGATATATATATATATATATATATATATACATATATAATTCTTTTAGTTTTTTAAATAATAGAGGAACATTGAATCAATTGAACTTTATTTTGGTTAAATAAATATGAATGTTCGATATAGTTGTTGAATTCCAGTACATATATTAGAACCTAGTTTAAGATAAAAGTGAGTTTTATATCAAAGTTATATATGTTGATAATGAACCAAGAATACAATTAAAATTACATAAAAGTAAAATTTTGAACCATTTATTGAGTCCAAACTAGGTTAAGTATTTTTATGGATTACTTAGCCTAACTTTTACCCCAACTGACTACAAGAGTTGGATGACTAGTGTAGTCAACTGAGTAATGCATTAGTTGTGAGGCTACATTAGGTTGTTTTGGTTAGCGACGCTTAAAGATATCAATGATGAGCATCAATATAGTAGTGGGCCCTAGGTCGACCTATAAGATAGTGAAATGAAAATATGACAATGATGGACCACAATCCTTTATGTAGTGAAGTGTAAAAGACTGCTCCAAAGCAATTTGTAGCATCTAAAATATGTTATTAATTCATATATCAATTAAAACTGAACCCCACAATATAAATTTCCAAATTAAGAAAATTCAATGTGGGTCCTAATTCAATAAATCAACTAATGGACCTCAACACAATTAACCTTCACAAAATAAACCGCTTTTACCGTAAATAATTAAAATCAATGTGAAGTTGTTGTTACGTCCTCTGTCCTCTTTTTATGATAATAATCTTTAGTGCAAAGAAGACCTTATATTAAAAAATATAATTAGTTGTCTGAAAAGGTTACCTAAATGCACTTTCGTTCTGCCCTTTAAGTAACCTCATCATTCCATGAGAAATTCCTAACCTTAATCCTTATATAAAGGAAACTCATAATTCATTTAGAAACTAGAATTTTGTCCTAATGCGGTCACTATAATCCAAAATCTAAGATTTCTCATAAAAAGGAATAGTCACTTTAGTAGAAGCCCTTATTATATATTTAATGTAATTCTATAATATAAGAGTAGCTAACAATTAATTTGAAATGTGGAAATGAACCACATAGGAGTAATCTATACACTCTAATTAACCCATGTTTAAAATTTGAGATCAATCAATCATTGTTTGACCCCTCAAATCAAACCAAAAAGGAACTTTTTTATCATAGACCCTAAAATTTTAATCATCTAATTAATATGGCACATTCATGTAAGGCCCCATGATATCATAGAAAAAAAACTTAAAATATGCTTTCTATAAAAGAATTTCGTCTAATGTTTTCTAGTATTATACCTTAGTCTTTCTTATTATAATGTTTCTAGCCAAGTAACTTTTATTATACTCTTAAATTATGCCTTACATGTCTTTCCATAGCGTACCCAATGCTTTAGAATTGGTATATTTTGTTTACCAAATTTTTAAATTTCAAATGAATATCCCCTACTCACATCACCAATACAACTTATCTATGAAATAGAAGTTCCAGAGGAATATCCTTATTCAAAAAATGGGTACATGGATCTTTATCTATATTGTAACTTATTCTATCTCTTTAGTTATGTATTTCATTATCGTTACCTATGCGCTTAGTTTTCTATATCTTATAGATCATTATGATGTATAGAGTTTTTGACTTTTCATATATATAGCTTGTGTGAAATATTATGCATTCTAAGGACGTATGTCCTGGTCCTTTTGCCTTTGGTTGTCTAACCATTAGGAGTGAGGATTTGGATAATAAATAGATCTATGGTACTTCTTCTTCATATATGATAGGGACGAACTTCATTGTTACTTAGGCAATGTAACACCTCAATTTTCTTATCACATGAATGAAAACTAATTTCTTTTTCAACTTGGGAGTGTCACACACATGATACTCATCACAATAACAATAGAAAGAAACTAATACATACTACTACATAAAAAATATATTCTCATAAATTCTTAGAAAAAAAAGTTGATTACATCAAACTTAATAAGAAAGTCTAAATAAATGATGCAAAAACTAGCACTGTCTTAATATCTTAGATCTTCTATATGGTGCTCTTCCAAACAAATTGCTTAAGATTATTGATATAACCTCTCTCTTGACTGATCTTGCTGAAGATTAGTAGTTGAGGTTATCTTGTCCCCAACCATGCATAAATAGAGATACACCTTAGAGTAAGTGGCATTGAATTTCTAATAATATAAACATGAATATACTATACTTTAAAGACAAAATCAATAACTGAAAAATAAACTAAAAACTTAAAGTTATGTACTCTTAAATTAAGAAATATTTTATATATGACTTTTATTTGATTTGTGCCACCAATTTATGATAGGTCCTCTCTAAAGTGGCATATCTTTGCCTTTGAATTGGTACCTAAGCACCTATAAATTTTTAATACATGCCTCTGAATGACATTGAGGTATCACTGAGTTGGTACCAAAGTACTTGAATTGGAGTAAACATTTCTTTAGATTGGCACTACATGCCTCTAAATTGTCCCAGGACAAACTGCTTATCCCAAAGTGTCTTATGTGAACACTTTGACTTAGTTATCATAAATCTAAGCTTACTAAATTCCAAATCTAAATTTATCTTATATTGATAATTGAACATATACTAAATTTTGAATATGTTTCTAAACATATTCTCTTAATTTTTGAATGAATCTAAATATGAATATGGAATCTAATATTCTTATTGACTATTATATAAATCATAATTTGAAGCACTTTAATCAAATGACTTAATTTAATTCTAAAATTAGATATATGACATCTGACTCTAAAAGCTTGAAAACATGTGTTGAACTGAACGTGGAAATACAAAGTATCTGAAAATAGCTTAAGTACTAATTATCTAAAATATGATGTATAGACAAGATAACTAATTCCATATGAAGTCACATTTCTCAAAGCGTCATTGGATTTGAAATAAAAACATTATATATTGAATTTTTGAAAGTAACTTAATGTTTAAGTTACTCTATAAGGATCTACGTAAGATCTACATCAATAAATAATAAAACTTAATGGACATCTTACCTTTGATATTGATGATATCTTTAATGTGTTCCTAATTCCTTGTTTCATAACCTAATCATCTAGACACAAGTCCATGAGTATTTCTCTTTACCATTTTTAAATCTCAAACCCCCATCACCTTGACTCCCTTAACTAAATTAGGGTTCTTATTTAACCTAAAAATAACTTTGATCTAAAATGCTGATAAATTTTTTGACGTTGAATGTATATCAAAACTCATATTTTATAATCAGTATAATCCTCATACTCGAATAAGTCATAACAATCACATAATGTATTATATTAATCCATGATCAAAGTGTAAGTACATATAACGATGTTATATATTTTCAAAAAAAGTTGTATAACATCAGTTAACCTTTTATTGCTTGTCATAACCAACTTTATTGTGGTAGACATGATAGCTTGAAAAGAAGTCTACATCTGTACTTAGAGAACAAACGAGGAAATGCTACCGAAATTTTCTCGAAAACCCAATACACATTATACACTTACATCCTAAGTGAGATTAGGTGTTCAAGAACAGTCCCAAACCGGGGACTATCCAAGATTTACTCATAATGAGTAAATCTTGGACGGGTTTCTAGGTGCTTACTAAAATAGAACCATTATATGGAACTAATCCTACATTATACACATACTTTTCCTTAGTAAGATAATGTGCACTTCATGGAATTATTAAGATCTGAATATATATAAGTTGTTTCTACCAACTTTGATGGGATTTTATAACATTTGAGTCTTCCATTTAAGGCATTAGATGCATATATTGCAGTCCATTGTGTTGAGATAAGAATCCCATGTGATACACATGATTGAGAATCTTTCACGATACTAGGAAAATACACAACTAGATATTCATTTAGGTGTTAGACATTCATTTAGGTGTTCCTGATGACTCGCAGGTATGCACAACTATATATAAAATAATAGACTTGTCACACATAAAACACCCTACACAACTATAAAACAAAAAAGTATTAAGATATGCATGATACAATAACTATTTTGCATCACATTACAGCAGACTTATCATTGATACCTTACTAACTTATTTCTACATTTACATATCATCACTTGATCAAAATTACATGTATTGTATAGACAATAGAGGATTCAACTCAGTCGAAGCACAAAATCAGTACCTAAACCCTAAACACAAATAAGTAAATAACTTTTAAAAAAAATGCCCAACAGCTGCTTGGGCGTGCCTTGGCACCGCCCAAGCAGCCGCCGGAGCAGAGGAAGAAGGCAGGGCGGGCGGGCATACCTTGAGGGAAGAGGAGAGCAGCGGCCGAAGCACAGCAACCACCGGCAGAGGCGGCGGCAAAGAGAGGAGAAGCACCGACGAGGACACGGAGCAACGGCGGCGAGGGCACGGAGCAGCGGCGAGGGCACGGAGCAGGAGCACGGACGTCCGCCGGTGAGCATAGAGGGCAGGAGCAGGAGCACGGCCGCCGGTGAGCACGGAGCAGCGGCGAGGGCAGGAGCAGGAGCACGGAGTGGCGACGGAGGAGCAACGACCGGCGGGGGCAAGCAAGAAATCACCGGACCTAACTGAAATCGGGAATGAAACTGGGAAAGGGGAAGAAAAACTCGCGCTGGTGAGCTATTAAGTTGACAATAAGCGTCGGTTATTCTAATAAACCGACAAATAAACCAACTGTGTCGGTTCTATTCCAAAAACCAGCACCAATACTAGATTATAGTCGTCGGTTTTTAACTAAAGGTCAACCGACACCTATTCCTGTCTCGCGAATACCCTTTAGTCGTCGGTTATTTATTTATGAACCGACGACATATGTCAAATTTTGGAGGTAATTTTTTCGCTGGAATTTTGGTTTTGGCGGTTGATTTTAGGTGTCGGTTTTTTATTAATTAACCGACACTTAATAAAAGCGGTACCCGTGTCTGGTCGACCTTCACAGATTGTATGTCGGTTTATGTTATAAACCGACACTGTAGAGTTTAGGTGTCCGTTTATGTATACAACTGACACCTTGAAAAGTGACTTTATAAGCCATTTCTGTAGTAGTGAGGACTAGGATTTCTAGTTGTCTGACTAGGTCAATCCATATTTATATATGAATTCCCTATTGAATTTCAAATGATCAACTAGATTTCCCAATCAGCTGACTAGTTCGGTCTGAATTCAAGTCTTAATTGATTTCCAACTCGAAACCTTCCTTGTTGAATTCTAGTCGGTCGATTGCATTTCCCAATCGGCCAATTAGGTCAATCTAGAATGAAAACTAGTCGACCAATTGACAAACAATTGGTCAATTTACCCGAGCAATCCAACATGTTGACTGGACATTCTAATTGCCAGACTGGGTAGGAAATCAACCTATTATGATTCATGACCATGCTAATCATACATTTGATTGTGAACTTCAATTCTCTTATGTATCCTTATGTGTATGACCCAACAGGTTCCTAACTACGTTGTTAGTCATGTTCAAAATCTCATAAGAAATTGGTGTCTTTTAACACATGATTATCACCCAAGTAATAGGAGTAAGTTGGATAACAACTTCAAATAATAGTTGATCTATGCTGCCATGACCGTATAATCCCTTTTATCACAGTAATCATGATTGAAATTGAGGCCTAGAATTGTCATCCCCTTATCATTCGTTCAATGTTCCTAGAACTAGACAGACTATCTAAGATAATATGAGCTTGATATCATATATTGAATCACATAAGAAACACCATACATTTCCATAGTCTCACTTATCAAGTGGTTGGGATATCACTCCACATGAGGAGAAAATTCCATATACAACACTTAAAGTCATCCTCATGTCATAGTGCACACTATCACTACCTTATTAGCAACCCTTATTTAGACCACATTAGGCTAGTGATCAAAGCACACAGGCGAACATGTGATTACTACAAGGACACCAAGTCAAAAGAAATCAAGCACCACTATCACATTGAGATATGACTCTAAGATGTTATTACATGACTCGCACATGTCATTCTCAACGTGTGTCTTCCCAATACACTTTTTCTCTAATAATTACTTATGTGTCTGAGTTGATGTCTGATATCATAACTAAAGATGCATAGCCATCACCCGTCATACATGCTAGTATTGTATATTATTGTTGTCCTATAATAATCATAATAGTGACCAACTAGGGACATAAAAAATGAATACTCTTAAGTATACATATGATTTCACTATTGGATACTCAACCCAAACCTAATGTCATTGAGTAAAATATTCTTAGGGCATTGTTGTATTCAATCATTATCTCAATACTAAGATAAACATCATAAGTGAAATTGCCTTTTATTAATAATCAAATCATATACAAAGTATCCCAATTATAATCATCACATTATGGATCTCAGGGCATACTACCTATAGTCTCCCACTTGAACTAGAGACAATCACTCACAAATCTAATTCTAAGTGATCTAACATGACCATCATGCTTCTATTGTGAAAGTGCTTTTGTTAATGGATCAAGTGTTGCTTTCAGTCGGGACTCTACAAATCTTAGAATCTCCTCATTGTACGATATATTGTGATGATATGGTAACCTTTGAGTATGTTCTTAGAAAGATGATACAATATGGGTTCCTTAGCTTGTGAAATGGCTCTGATACAATCATAGTATACTTATATTGTGTTTTCAATGGTTGGAACCACATCAAGTTAACTTATGAAATTCTTGATCCATACTACTTCTTTTATTTCACTAGATGTGGCAATGTACTTCAAATTTGTTATAGAACTAGCAACTATTTCTTACTTGGAACACTTCAATCTTATAGCACCACCATTTAGGCAATCCTGATTGGGATCAGTAATTATCCTTGTTGGTTTTGAAGCTTGCACCTGTGTAACCTTTTACAACTAAATCTTGATCACCACCATAAATTAGAAATGTATCCTTAGTTCTTATCAAGTACTTAAGGATGTTCTTGCCAACTATCCAATGATCATCATTGAGATCCTACTAGTACATACTCATCATGATCAAAGCATATGACATATGGTCATGTACATAACAATTCATACATGATACATACAATTTCTATGGCATGTGGAATCTTACTCATGGATACCCACTCTTCAAAAGAGTTGAGGCATTGAGCTCTATAGATATTTATTCCACGAGACATTTGTAAGTTTCCTCTCTTAGATTCTTTCATGGTAATACTATTTAGCACTTTATCAATGTATGTACTTTGTCTTAGGACAAGAATCCTTCTAGATATATCTTTAATGATCCTGATTCCTAGCATATAGGATGCTTCTCTTAAATCCTTCATAAAGAATATATTTCCTAACCAATTCTTAATCAATTATAGATTAGGTATCAAATTCTACATCAATAGTATGTCATTTACATACAAATTGAGAAATATATTTATTTTCCCACTAACCTTCTTATAAACACAAGGTTCTTCTTCATTTTGAAAAAAGCCAGCTATTTGATTGTCTCATCAAAACAAAAATTTCACATTCCATATGCTTTCTTCAAACCATAGATTGAACTTTGTAGTTAACAGTCTTTATTAACTTATTTGGAGAAATAAAACATTCAGATTGTATCATGTACAAATCATCTAAAAAATTCATGTTAAGGAAAGTATTTTTGATGTCCATTTTCTAGATATATTAGTCATGATAAGATGCAATCTCAATCATGATCTTGATGGATGTAACCATGTCAGCTAGTGAAAAAATTTCATCATAGTCAGCGCCACAAACTAGTTTGAAATCTTTTTCTACTAATCAAGTTATATACTTTTGTATGTTACCAGCCATGTTACTCTTCTTCTTGAAGACCTATTTGTACTCAATGGGTTTTACCCCTTCAGGTGGATCCACCAAGGTCCGTACTTTTTTGGAATACATATAGTTCATCTCATATCTCATGGATGCAATCCATTTCATGGAATATGATCCATCAATATCCTCATCGTATGTTGTCATCTCATTATTATCAATGACCAACACATCATCTTCTCGAGTCACAAGATATCCATATATCTCTATCTCAAAACATGTCCTACTAGACATTTGAGATTCTTATGCTATAATAGGAACTTAAGATTCCACAATAGTTTTTGGTTCCTCTTGTTCCTTATATACCCCCATAAGTTCAATGTTATCTTGTTTAACTTGAACTTCTTAGATTTATATTTTCCTCCAATTGATTCCTTTAGAAATAAGTTCCTTTACAAGGAATACAACATTTCTTACAACAAACACTTTTTGTTAGATGGAATAAAGAAGTAGTAACCCTTAGTTTCCTTAGGGTATTCAATAAATAAGCACTTATCTAATTTGGGTCCAAGCTTTTTACATAACTATTTTTTACATAAGCTTCACATTCCCAAACTTTCACAAAAGTCATATTGAGACAAATTCCATTCCATATCTCATGTTGTGTCTTTTTAACAGATTTGGAATTTGTTTGATTAAGTGTAAATGCAAATGTTTCAAGAGAACATCCTCATATTGAAATCAAAATAGTATCCAAATACATCATTGAACCTACCATGCCATCCAAGGAGTGATTCCTTCTTTCCAACACATTGTTGTGTAGTAGAATTCAAGTGGAGTCATTTTTGGTATTGCAAGATCTCTCATATGGGCCTCAAACTCTTGGATAAGATATTCTTCACCTCGATCTGATTGAAGAGAGTCTGTTCTTTTTCCAAATTGATTGTATACATCATTTATGATTTCTTTGAAATTTTCAAGTGATTATGACTTGTGTTTCATTGGATATGCATAGCCATATATAATGAAGTCACAAGTAAATGTGATGAAGTACTGATATACATATTTAGCACTTGTACTAATAGGTCCACACATATTAGTATACATGGGCCCTAATAAGTCACTAGCTATCTCATTGTTTCAAGTGAAAGGTGTTTTTGTCATCTTGATCAATAAACAAGACTTACATGTCTTTATTAGTTCAAATTCAAAAGAGTCCAAGTAACCAACTTATAGAGTCTAGACATGTGCCTCTCATTTATGTGCCCTATATGACATTAGCAAAGATATATTTTGTTTGTCATTGAGTTGTAACTTATTGGTATTTATGTTATATACATGTGTCTCAAAACCTAATGAATAATGATCATAAGACATAGGGGTACTTCCAAATTTGATCTCATCTTTAGAAATGGAAATTTGACCATTCGCTATTAGAAATTCAGAACCATTCTTGTCCAAATAAGATACAAAATCATGTTTCTATTTATGGCAGTAACATAATATAAGTTCACTAACTCAGTTGCAAACCCAAAGGGAAGACATAAATAGTAGGCACCTACAACAGTTCCAGTAACTCTTACTCCAATTGCAATGTGTATTTCCACCTCCCTTTTTTTCAAGGGTCTACTTCTTTTTAGATCTTGCATATTTGAGCGTACATGAGATCCACAAATGGTATCAAATACCCATGATGAATAAGTATATAAGTTTATTTCTGTAACATATATACCTGAAGTGGAGGTATGTATTTCCTACTTATTGTTGTTTAGTTCCTCAAGGTACAGAGTACAATTTTTTCCAATGTCCAGCCTAGTGACAATGGTGACAATTACCTCCCCTAGCCACTCCTATTTTTTCCTTATGTGAAAGCCTTTAGCCAACCATATAACATTCAATAGATTTCCCTTTTTTCTTGGACTCCCCCTTTCCTTTTTTGACCACCAACTCGAATCTGGACCTATCTTTCAATTTTCCCTTAGCTATTCTCAGCGTGCCAAGTAGCTTTGTCAATGTCTTAACAAAAATTTCATGTTGTAGTTCATGATAAATTATTTGTATCAATGCAAAAATTATTGCAGGATCACATTTGTGGTCAACTATTTTCCTAAAGGAAATCATAGTGTTTCTAGAGTTTCTGCATACCCAATTAACTTGAGTGCTTGGGGTCCAATCGGATCACCTTGTGCCATCTTGCACTATAATAATGTCTTGGCGACATCATGCCTCTCTTGCCTTTCTTATTCTTGATAAACATTTCAAACACGTGTTATCATCTAATTAACATCAATATTATCATGTTGCTTATGAAGTCCATGATTCATGGAGCATAGCATGAGGTACTTGATAACCATGTCATCATTACAATGTTTCTTATGAGTTGTTCTTTTCTCCCTAGGATCATGTAGAGTTAGTTCATTAGGTATTGCTTTGTTCAGTACACAAAGCTTATGCTTATGTTTGAGAATGATTCTCAGCATCTTGATCCAGTTGTTGAAGTTAGTCTCATTTCATTTTTCTTTCTCATGGACCAGTTGTAATGAAAAAATATTATTATTTGTATTTTCCATTGATCTACATATAAGATATTTGCACGAGTCAAAAAATTGATTTGAAAATTGATTTTGATTTCAGAATTCTGATTTGGTGGAATTAAGTTGTCCTTTAATCAATCACACTCCCACTATTTTATTCAAATTAATACCCCTCACTATTAATTTGTAATATTATAATGAGTAGTCTTCTAGTGAGTCAAATCCATAAGACATTCATTCAATAGTAAACTATGGCCAACCACTCACAACATAACAATCTAGGTATGTAACACATATTGGTTACATCATATGCAATTCTTGATTAAATGGTTGCACAACTATGTATCAAGAAATCATCATGTGAAGTATATGCCATCTTTATGACTCTAGATGCTTAATCCTATTAATATCACCTAGTCAAGCCAACTCAAGGACAATATAATAACATGTTCACCATACTGAGAAGACTGACATTCTTATTATCACACTTCCCCAAGGTAGACGGTGCACCACGGTCAGCCTACTCATAATTAGTCCAACAAGGTTTTCATGTGTATTGCACATGGAAGGCATCTTCAACATTGATATTAGTTTTGGGGATATATAGTTATATTTCCATATATATCTTGTGAGGAGTGGAATCCAAGAGGGTATACCCTCCTTAAAATTTTAAGGAATAAACCCATCTAATCCAACATGCTAACAAGTATGTTGGAATAGGTATATTTCTCTCTCAAAAGAATTGTATACAAGAATATTAGTGGAATAAAATATCACTACTATTTTCAATTTATAAAATTGCATAATAATCTTCCACTTGGGGATTACATGAAGGTAACAACCTCAAGATCTAAGCATAAGGATATCATATATATTTCAAGTCTATCTCTCAAGAGTCATCTCCACTAATCCAAGTCCAGGTCATCTTGTCAAGCCCCAATGTCCTCAATATAAGGGGTTAGAAGCATGCCTCTCAAAAGAAGAAGTGTAAGTTGTCAGCAAAAAAATGTCAGTATGATAATATAGATAGGGATTGAGAAACATTAGTAAAAAAAGACAAGAATAATTTATCAAGGATTCCCAAATCATGAAGGAAAGAGAGCATCCGAATGGATATCAATAAGGCATTTATAGAATACAATCAATAAGAGAATTTCTTGCCTTAAAAAAGTCACATAAATAATACCAAAAAACATAAAAATTGCATGTGAATAACATAAGATGAAGATTATTTAATTTAGGGCCGAAACACCATAAGATCTCAGCCAAAAAATGTATGGAAAAGAGCACTCTAGGAGGGATATGCACGATATATATGTTGGTTGGAAAAGCAAACTTTGGACGATAAAAGCACACTCTAGGTGGGAAAAGTACACCCATATGTATGGTTGCACTCATGTATTGCTACTATAAATAGAATGAGTCTAATACATGAACAAATGTAGAGGAAATAAATAAGTTTAATCAAACTCAAATAATTTCATGAGAACATCCAACTAACATAATATGGGGTGATATGACAGATAAACAAATATTCAATCCTCTTTACAACATAATATGTCCATAAGAGGCCACAACAAGAACATAAGATTCAATTTGACAAATAAAGTCAATGTTCCAAATCTACAAATAAGGCTACAACTTGAAATTGGATGAATGAGATACAAGTTAGTGTCTAACCCCATATTAAGGAGATCATAAGATCTATTTCAGTAAAATAGATTCAAATAGGCCAATCGAAACATGAAAGAGGAATTTCAAAATGCTAATACCTCATAGAGATTCAAGATAGAGAATCAAAAGAGTAATTTCTCAATATGACTTATAACGGAATGAAACATACATTTTCAGAGAGAAAAATAGATCAATTTCTCAATATGATTAATGAGTGCAACATACCTCATATCTAGTCTACCAAGATCTAAGATCAATTGTAAATCCACATCAAGGTTCAAAGCCACCTATTAAAAGCATATATAGAATTAGGGTTAAGTTCACATTAACTACATAAACCCTAAAAGGCATCCTTTTTTTTAATGAATTAGTTATAAAAACCAAACCACCATGCAGATTATATTCTCTAGGTTCCATAGCATATTTTATTGTATTTTTCTAACTTATAGATTATTAAAGAATGATTCTAGAAATTCCAACCAATAAGAAAATCCTTAAAATCACATATTTGTACTACAAAAGTTATGTCATGAAACTTCCATCATCAGGTATAGAAAAATTTCCTAGTTTATAAAGTTATTTTGTTTTATGTTTATGATGTATATATCAATATCAATGAATTTTTTAATACAATATGACTTGTTGAATTTTAAGTTAGAAAAATAGAGTCAATTTATAGGTTTTCCCTTGCATATGGTTCGTCAATCCATATTGTCTAATAGTGTTAAACCTATAAAATAGGGTGTTTAAAACTTGTCTTGTAAAGAGAAATCATAGGTAAAAATATCATTTTGCCCTAGCCTTACAAGACAAAAGAATCATACACAGAAGAGAAAACATAAAATGTTATCTGAGGATTCTTCTTGTTCATTCTTGTGATGAACTCAGGCACTATAGGTATGATCACCAAATCCAAAGTCACAAAGTGATGCGAGATTTGAAAAAACAATCACATGAATAGACTCCTTGACTCTGTCTGAACTCAGGCCCCCCTTACTTGAGTCTAGACATGATTGGGAATGCCAACCAAGACTACCGCCATGGGAGTAGGAGTAGGTATGAACCTAAACTCCTCCACTGTGGAAACACAAGAACCTAGCATAGATCATCCCAAATCAAGAAGCACTGGGTACATATGATGATTTCATTAATTCAAGGATTTAGTGGGATGAGGAAAACATGCATTTTAAAATACCTAACATCTAGTTACACAAGAGTGTTTGCGATGCTTCAGTAAGTTCCTAGGTGATTTTCAATTGGTTATATAGGATTTGAGTTTTCTTCTAGTTTCCCAATAGAGTTTCCTACTGATCCCGACCATGATAGGTTTGTCGTCCCCTTTCAATAGCACTCTAATATAATCTACAACCTCATTAACACTTTCATGGAACACCCATGGGGTTCAAGAATTTTTCTAATAGGCTATGGGAGTTTCTAGAGCCATCTCATGCATCATGAGACTGTAGGAAAAAATTGACTTTAAGAAGCGATACAAGGTGTGTGGAAGGTTTAAGACAATTCTTCATAGACCAAGGGTGATATAGAAGACACTATATATATAAAATGAGACTCAAGAGAAGAGTGTGAACAAATTACAGGAAACTTGTTTATGCTCGCAGGCAAGAGAACTTGTTTCCATAAAAGTGATTTCATTTTTGGTTAGTAAAGGTATTAAGCAAAGATTGTTTGATTTCTATAAACCAAATCAAGAAAGGAAAGAGAGGAAATCTCAAGTCGGAGTGAAGGAAAGATTGTTTTAGGGAGAGAAATACTAATAAAGTGATAGAAGAAATCAATATTAACAATAAATTTGGGAGAGTCTCCTACTCGAGGTAGGAGATAGTCACTAGACTGTCATATCCTAAACCAATGTTCCCTAATATT
The DNA here is from genome assembly GCA_963693085.1 of Alisma plantago-aquatica. Classification (NCBI taxonomy): domain Eukaryota; kingdom Viridiplantae; phylum Streptophyta; class Magnoliopsida; order Alismatales; family Alismataceae; genus Alisma; species Alisma plantago-aquatica. The sequence goes on from OY856409.1 coordinate 693,700,697, forward strand.
GTGTCATACAACCTAGAAATAATTTTTTATTAACTCATTGAAGTCTTATTTGAATAAATGTCTTATTTAGATATCATCCTTACTAGTGAAATTAGGGCATCAAGGATCATCCTTTCTTAATGAAAATTGACAACTAGGACAAATTAGGCATGTAGATTTTGAATATAAACTTAGTTTCACTTTTAGGAATTTTTAATAAGTCGTTTATTTTATTTGAATCCTTGTAACATTATCTTGTAAATTTATTTTTTAAATTATTTTAGGCGACCTATACTCTTAATGTGGAATGAAATTTGGAAACTAGACCAATTAACATATGAGAAATCTAAATTGGGCATTTATATCTTCTGTTGAGATTGTGAATTATTTAATGTATAAGAGTGTTTTGGTATTATTTCAATAAGAGCCATTGTAATGTATTTTGAGTTATTATATTTGTAATTTATGAACATTTAAAAATTATCCACTCATGATGGAAGTACACCCTATCTTATCTTTCCTTAACTTCCTCAATCTCTCCCCAATTATCAAGAAGTCCATTTATTTTTAATTTCATCTAGACCATAACAACTTAGTTCCCAGATTATGTTAATTCTTTCCATTTTATGAATATTGTCCTTTTTAGACAACTAAGAAGGAGTAATACAAATTCTCTCACTATTTCCACTTGTTATGACTCCTAAAGATATATTTCACAAATTGTGCCACAAGTCTTACGTAATGTGATTATTTTTCTTGAAGAATTAGTAGCCATATATTACATTATTTTTTTTATTATCTAAATGTAAAAAGGTTCTAGAGTCCTTATTTAAAAGTAAAATACATTAGATTGTGAATTTACATTTTAACCCCTTACTAAAGTCTAAGCGATCCAATTATGCAAAGACCATCCAAGAAAGAAAATTTAGATCAAACTTTATGTCTATAAAAACCTAATGCACTCTCTCTTCAATCTAAGTCAGGGACAAAGGGAATAGAACCAATTCTAAAATAAAGGCGTATAAGAAGGTCAGGACTTGGGGTTAAACTTAGATTTAGGTATGTTACAACACTCCACCCCTTAAAGAGGATTTCAGCCATGAAATCCAAGCCACCAAAAGCTAGAGTAAAGAGTCACCAATTTGCCAAGATGTCTGTGTTAGTCCAAGCATCTTTCCTCCACCATTTTTATCTCACTAGAAGTTAACCTAAAATAGTTATACCTAAACCTGGGGTTCTTTCCACGTTATCACACATACTAAGGTTACATATTCATGATGGTGGTTTCATCATTGTCATTTTTTCCATTCAAAGTTTAAGTGTGTTGGTATGCCAAGGCTATTCATGAATTAATATTTTATCTTTTCTTAAATATTAAGGCTACCTCTTGTATTGAGTTTATGCACAAATTTTACTAAGTTGATTGATCTCACTACTACATAAATAGCTTACAACGTCACATTTGGAGGCGTCGGTTGTATCCAAACAACCGACGCCTAAACCCTACAATGTCGGCTGAAAACACAAACCGACATCTATATGTGAAGACCGACCAGACACTAGTATCACTTTTTATTTAGCATCAGTTTATCAATAAGAAATTGATGCCTAAAATCACCTGCCAAATCCAATTTTTCCAGTGCAAAAAAATTCCTCTAAAATTTCACATACGGCGTCGGTTGTTTATCATATAACTGATGACTAAAGATTTTTCATGAGACAAAAATCAGCCCCATTTTTGTCATCGGTTTGCTTACAATAACTGACACCGATGTGTGTCTATACGTTGTTCCCGCAAAAATATTTACCCCCCTTTGGCATTGATTTTTTATGGCAACCGTCGACTAGTGAACTTAGGTGTCGGTTTCTAAAACAACTGACGACAATGGTATACTTAATAGCACCCACGAAACAAACTCTTCTCCATTCTCTATTTCATCGCGATTTCACCAGCACCGCTAGGTCTCTGGCGACTCTACTCATCTGCCACCACCGCCACCTGTCGTCGTCTTCTCAGCCGTTGCCGTCTGTCGTTGCCACAAGGAGCTTGGTCGACTTGTCGCTCGTCTTCCGCCGTTGTCTCCTGCTCGTGTGCTCAACGTCACCGCCTGCTTGTGTGCTCAATGTCGCCGCCGCCTTCTCACGTGCTCAATGCCTCCAGACTACTTCCCCTACTGCTCTAGGTAAGGAAATTGTGAATGAGAACTAGAATGAGAGATGATAAGGCTCACTGGTGAAATCGTATATTATCGGGTTGCTCTCCCTGTACAGGTAGCTGCGAGCAAGAGGAGGATCGCTCGACGCGTCGACCTAATTACAATTTGTAGAAGTTGGCTAAATTCCAAGTAAGGTCCGAAACTGTGAATGTATGTGAAGGGTATATCGATAAATTGTTCATAATTTACTACAAGAAGTACATGATTGCTATATGGTTTCTTTTTTTCGTATCTTCAAAATTTTGCAACAACATCAGGTTTGTAACTTTATATACTTGCTATCAATTTAAACTCTGAAGATGACGTTCATGTTGCTATTGTGAGTTTCCCATATTTTTATGTGACGGTGTCAATCATATATGTTTTTTTGGTCGGTCAATCATATATGTTAGGAACATACAAAAATTAAATTTTGGTAGGTAAGTTATATGTTAGTTTGAAATTTTTAAATAAATGATGAATGATAGGATACCTACATTTGTGTGTAATGATTATTTTGATGATGAACATGCATGTACATTGGAGATGTTGAAATCAATATTATAGAATATGATACCTAGACTAGGGTATGACTAAGATTACAAGATGTTACTATTATAAATCAACCTAGGATATGAACAAATCTTGTGCTTGCATATATTTGTGCTTCTAATACTCGTTCTTGACCTAATTGAGTAAATTTTGATGCATGTTGAAATAAGATTCAAACTTATTCATTCTAGCATCCTAATTTGATTTGATTATGTGCTTTGAACCTTGAAACATGCGTGTTAAAGATACATTGATGTTGAATCTCAAACTTAACTCACATGTGGGTCTTATATTTCTAAAATGATTATGTGAACTCCTAAATCAGTAACATAAATTATTCTTTGTGCACCCAAATACCTTGTGAATCATGTATGCGCCCTAAGGTGATTAAATGCCTAAGTCTTGACTTGAAATATGACTTGAAAACCCAATACACATTATACACCTACTAGTGAGATTAGGTGTTCAAGAATGGGATAGGTGGTACACAGATTGTAGGTATAAGAATGACAACATACATGTATTTTTTTGGCCTAGAAACCCATCCAAGATTTACTCATTAGGAGTAAATCTTGGATAGTCCCCGGTTTGGGACTGTTCTTGAACACTTAATTGTGGGCTCCGATCTCCAAAACCATGATATAAACACGATTTAAACTTAGCAGAAGCATTCGATTAGTTGCGGAATATGAAAAATTACTGGGAATTAAAACTTTTGAAACAAGATCTGGAAATTATAAAACTCCTTTTTATAATAAACCAAGTAAACAATTTACATCTCTATTAAACCACTTCTCGAGTAGTTATATACAACATGATTCAAAAATCTCAGGAGCCAACACCGAAAACTCAAACCACTGATTCCTAGGACCTGAGAGTACAGAGACGACATATGACTATCTAACTATATAACTCAGCAATCAGTATCTCCACCTGAGATTCACTGCTGCCTTCGGTACTGTTGTTGCTGTTGTTGCTCATCCTTAAACGGGATCCTTTGTCTTCGACGACCACCTAAAAAGTTGAAATCTACGGGGTGAGACAATGTACAAATTGTCCCAGCGAGAGTTATAACTCTCAACTAGAAGCTTTATATAGCAAATCAAGAAAACAACATAGGCAAGGTAACTTAAATCATGCAACAGCAGATTTAATAACAAGTGAAGCAACTTCTACTTAAGCAGTCATTCCTTTAAAGCATATAAAGAACATGTGTACAAAATATTTGAACAGATCATTAATGTAAGCAATGTAACACCAAACATTGTTTCTCGTGGTTCAACCTAAGCAGATATGCTACACGGTTGATTATGTTTTACAAACATTATTATGCCCTGTGGAGATGAGGTATACCGCTCATACTCCAACCGATCACTAGTAAGTTGCATCAGTATCATACATAGGTCATTAAAAGAGACGGATTCTTAAGACCTCATCTTCCTCAGTCAGTTAGAGGATTGCTTGCAGGACACTTTGTGTCTCTGCTGTTATAGCTTACCAGGGTAATCTGGTCCTTCGCTATTTTAGAGTTACAGTGGCGTTCAGTACTCTCTTCGTCATCGGAAGATTTCTTGTTTATCTCTCACTGATGCGTTGTTTGTGTCTTCTTTGGGAGATTTGTGGTACATCTCACCATTTGGATTTGTAGTGAAGGGTTGATGGATTATGATAAATCTACATCAATTCCTACACTAGGATGTAAGGATTTACGCATCCATTTCCCCCACATACTCAAGAGTATGTGATCCAGGAGTCCCCTTAGGAAAACCTATTTCACCATCATTTGGTCTCTGACAATGATGGATCTATGATCAGGGCTCTACATGATATGATTATACTTGGTTATTAGGTACATTTCATTATTCTTTTAACATCATACATGTTCTCAAACATTCAAGTACTAAACATGGCTATAACAGAAGAATACTAAATGTAACAGGTATTACTCATATCAGTTATCAGATGGATATCAATTCTTAATCATCTTATCACTATGATTCAGGAACATGGTTACTTACACCCTTATATCATCATAACACTTGCTATCAAGTGACATGTCAGCATCAAGTCATCTATTAGCATGACCTTGATGTCATTCATGGCCCTCAAGGCATATCAGTTTCATATGATGCCACTTGCATCTAGGCAACATAGTTATTTCGGTTCATAAGCTATTGACATACTTTCAATGGATACGATATCATGATCCTTACCTGGATATGATTATTCTCTTATAAGAATCTACATGATTAAATCAATTGATAATAATCAACAATTCATAGTCAGATTAGTAGTCAATAAGACAGAATTAACCTTTTAATTCAAGGTTATACTTTTATGTCCTTACAAAGGGTAAGATTCCCTTATTTATATCATTTAGGGTTATTCAACCCTTTCATTATGATTAGGAATAATGGCTCCTCATCTCATATCTTGATCATACAATTCATGCTTAAAGGAATAACATGAGTTTAGAGTTTATTGTTCATTTCAACATATTACCATGAACTAGGGTTTACTATTCACATTACTCATGATTACCCTAAAATTAGGGTTTACTATTCACATCATAGCGAAATGAACTCATAGTATCATCATGAATGAGAAACATCATCATTGATGCTTTCAAATTAGGTTAAGAATCATCAATCATCTTAATTAGGGTTTTCATGATCTCTCATAAGTGGATCATGCCCTAATCCTGCATATTCATATACATTGAAGGTACTTTATTTGAGTTTTAACCATAAATGGTACTTTCTCTCTCTCCTTACTAATATATGGTGATTATATCACTCTAGATAGGGTTGGTTTAAGTCCTCATTGATTAACATAAACCAAATCATCGCTATCAAGTGATTAGGGTTTGATTAGAACAAGGTATCACTCAAATTAACCCCTCAAGGGCATTTTGGTAATTTACCCATTGATCATCACGGGTCAATTCATTAGTCATTTAGTCCCTTAATGTCTTAAGTTACCATTAGAGTTTAGATTAGATCATCATTGAACCATTTACACCTTCAAGTGATTAAGTATAAACAACCTTGAAAATCTCCAATTGGTTTAGGGTTTAACCTTCAACCTTTAACCCATTTAGGTTTTAAATGACCTTCAACTCGTTTAATCTCAAACGACCTTGAACCCATTTGATCCTTAAACAAGTGTGGACCCACTTGACCTTAAACTAGTTTGAACCCACTTGAGCTTAAACGGGTGTGAACCCATTTGACCTTAAACGGGTGTGAACCCATTTAACCTTAAACGAGTGTGAACCTGTTTGGGCTTAAATGAGTGTGAACCCACTTGATTTCAAACGAGTGTGAACCCACTTGAGCTTAAATGAGTGTGAACCCACTTGAGCTTAAACGAGTGTGAACCCACTTGATTTCAAACGAGTGTGAACCCACTTGAGCTTAAACGAGTGTGAACCCACTTGATTTCAAATGAGTGTGAACCCACTTGAGCTTAAACGAGTGTGAACCCACTTGAGCTTAAACGAGTGTGAACCCACTTGATTTCAAATGACTGTGAACCCACTTGAGCTTAAACGAGTGTGAGACTGTTTGGATGAACCCCCAAATGGTTTTAAACCCGTTTGGGTCCTTCAACCCAAAACTCAACAAGATCTATACTTGAAATCAGCAATTTCAACCCGATTAGGGTTAGGGTGTTGAAGTGCCTTCAACTCTCAATTGGTTAGGAATTAGATTATAATTCTTTGTAGAAATGAAATTCAATATATTATGAACAGACCCTCAAATGGTCGTCCCTTGGTCAACCCTATCAAACGGTCTTGAGACCGTTTTGATCCAAACGATCTTGCAGGATCGTTTGAGATCAAACGGGTTGAAACCGTTTGACCTTAAACGGGTTGCAACCGTTTGGACCAAAAGGGTCCAAGGTCGTTTGATAAAGTTACCTAGGAATCCACACCCATCATCCTCAACCTCTGTTCAGGTCGTTTACACCACCGTTTTGCTTACAAAAGTGCAAGGAAGAAGGGAGGTAGAAGAAGAACTAAGCACAAAAAGTAAGAACAAAGATATGCATAATAAAGCTACGAGTTTAGAGTTATAAAACCCGCCTTAGAACATTGTTCCTAGAGATCCAAGCTTCCAAGCTTCAAGCCTCTAATGGTGTCTTGAGATCCTCAACTCAGCCAGAGGTGATTCTCCAAGGAAAAGATGGGGATGATCAGCTAAAATAAAGAACCTAAGTCAGTTAACCATAAAACCCACCTTTTAAGAAGAATTCCACCATGAATTCGAGCTTGAAGATGGTTTCTCCTTCACCTTAGCACTAGTTGGTCGTCTCCCAGAGGTCCAGAGCTCTGCCTTGGCCGTTTTGAGAAAGAAGAGAAATGAAGAGGAGAAGTGATCCGTTTCTTGGTTTGCAAAGGAATTAAGCTTATATACCTTAGGTAGTTTTCCACCTTAAGGACCTCTAGTACATGGAATTCTCATCCAAGTCCCTCCTTGTTTCTAAGGCACGTCCAATACATCAAAGCTTATGCAAAGCCCATCTAAACTCAAGATCTAAGGGTAAAGAAAGCCATCTTTCAACTAGGATACATATATGAAGGGTCTTCATGCTCATACTAGGTGAAACTACTTCAAAGATCATTCTTTTCATCTGATTACTTCATTGAAGCATCCCTTTAATCATTTCTACTCTAAATGATTTCAAGAGTCATACTAGATGTTCTAGAAGGTGTATTTTACAGGTTACACCCCATGATTTCGGTAAATTGCATTTTACTCCAAATTAGGGTTTTTAAGCATAAGGATCATTCCACAAGCTGCATCTTGATGCCCAAGCTTGGAAAATCCATTATACTTCATCATATTCATACTTATGTTGTCTCAACATTAAAGGAACATATAAAAATGTGAAATTTGCAAGTTAACCCCTCTGATTGGGCAAATTACACATAGGTCCCTGTATTGCAAACAATACTTCAACATTGGTTCATAAGGGGCAGAAATGGAAACATATGTTCCATAGAAGCTTTAATTATATACTAAAGGATAATGACAACCATCTAATTTCATAATTAGGCAAAACACCTAGGGTTAGCTCATAACACAGGTCAGGGGTGTTACACTTATAATCTCACTTAGGATGTAAGTGTATAATGTGTATTGGGTTTTTAAGAAAATTTTGGTAGCGTTTCCCCATTTGTTCTCTAAGTACATATGTACTTGGAGAACAGCGGGGAAATACTACCGAAATTGTCTTGAAAACCCAATACACATTATACATTTACTAGTGAGATTAGGTGTTCAAGAATGGGATAGGTGGTACACATTTATGAGACTAATCAAGGAATAGTTCAATCAATTACTATTTCAATTTTATCCAAAAGATCATAAAGAGATTTATAAGAAATACCATTTATCTTGTCTAACCAGTCATGGCTCGAGGATTTTATCAAATCCTTGCATATCAGGGTATAAGATCCACTTGAATGCGACGATTAGAAAAGAAGAGGATGCAGGGAGATCATACCTCCTGCATAACATTAGACTTACTCAATGGAGTCTTCAACAACAAACTATCTTCTTTATGACCGACTGTCATATTGCAGTTACGGATCACTCTTCGAGTGATAAAAGTGTGCGTAGCACCCGGGTCAATCAAAACAAATACTACACAGGATTTAGACATATCAGAATATAAAAGTTTCATATGACCTGCCACAATCCGTGGATCGACCACTGCATCAGGTGGGTTCATAGCATAGAACCTCACTATCGCCTGTGGTTGATTTGGTTCAGATGATCCAGCTTGGGACGCTTGTCCACGTCCTTGAGCTGCTCCTTGAGATTGCTTTCTCTGTTATTTGTGTTGCCCTTGTCTCGGAGGTTGTGTCACATAGACAAGCTTAGATCGACAGTCCTTCATCAAATTCCCCATCTTACCACAGTTGTAGCAGCGTCTCTCCAGTTGTTGTGGTCTAAAGGGTTCCTTATCCTTTCTGGATAACCATTGCCTTGAGGTACTAGGTCCTGGTTGTGTTGGTGACATCAGAAACTTCTTTCTTCTGGAATTTCCAGGCCTTTGCTTCTGGGTTTGGATAGGCCTTTTCTCAATTCTTCCTCTATATATCCTTTCTGGACAATTAGATCTGATATGTCCATGCCTCCTACAATTATGACAGGTCCTGGTCTCTGGCTGTATTCTAATCCCTACATTACTATGGGCTGATTCATCAGGCTGAGGCTGAGCATAGGCTTGCTCTGAGTTCAAAGCTTCATCATTTACTTCTGCTTCAACCTACTGCTGAGGGTTACATATCCTATGGATATCCAAAACATCATCATTAGGAGCTGGCAATCTGGGTTGTACTGCTAGTGTTTGTTCCACTAGATACATCATGGTTGCCCTAAATTCTTCAATAGTGATTCCTAAGGAAGGATTCCTTATCATGGTTGGATTAACTAGGGGAACCTCAGGTAAGTGTTCCTCTACTGCTTGCTCCTCTGCACTTCTTCTAGGTGTAGCATTGTTGCTTTCTGCAACAAACTCCTTGTCCTTATATATCTTCTTCTCCTGAGGAGCAGAAGATTCTATTAGATGATGAAGAAATACTAAAGATAGACTCGACATCCTAAGTCCTATGTCTCTGTAGACTCGGCGAACCTAGAGCTCTGATACCACTTAATTGTGGGCTCCGATCTCCAAAACCATGATATAAACACGATTTAAACTTAGCGGAAGCATTCGATTAGTTGCGGAATATGAAAAATTACTGGGAATTAAAACTTTTGAAACAAGATCTGGAAATTATAAAACTCCTTTTTATAATAAACCAAGTAAACAGTTTACATCTCTGTTAAACCACTTCTCGAGTAGTTATATACAACATGATTCAAAAATCTCAGGAGCCAACACCGAAAACTCAAACCACTGATTCCTAGGACATGAGAGTACAGAGACGGCATAGGACTATCTAACTATATAACTCAGCAATCAGTATCTCCACCTGAGATTCACTGCTGCCTTCGGTACTGTTGTTGCTGTTGTTGCTCATCCTTAAACGGGATCCTTTGTCTTCGACGACCACCTAAAAAGTTGAAATCTACGGGGTGAGACAATGTACAAATTGTCCCAGTGAGAGTTATAACTCTCAACTAGAAGCTTTATATAGCAAATCAAGAAAACAACATAGGCAAGGTAACTTAAATCATGCAACAGCAGATTTAATAACAAGTGAAGCAACTTCTACTTAAGCAGCCATTCCTTTAAAGCATATAAAGAACATGTGTACAAAATATTTGAACAGATCATTAATGTAAGCAATGTAACACCAAACATTGTTTCTCGTGGTTCAACCTAAGCAGATATGCTACGCGGTTGATTATGTTTTACAAACATTATTATGCCCTGTGGAGATGAGGTATACCGCTCATACTCCAACCGATCACTAGTAAGTTGCATCAGTATCATACATAGGTCATTAAAAGAGCCGGATTCTTAAGACCTCATCTTCCTCAGTCAGTTAGAGGATTGCTTGCAAGACACTTTGTGTCTCTGCTGTTATAGCTTACCAGGGTAATCTGGTCCTTCGCTATTTTAGAGTTACAATGGCGTTCTGTACTCTCTTCGTCATCGGAAGATTTCTTGTTTGTCTCTCACCGATGCGGTGTTTGTGTCTTCTTTGGGAGATTTGTGGTACATCTCACCATTTGGATTTTTAGTGAAGGGTTGATGGATTATGATAAATCTACATCAATTCCTACACTAGGATGTAAGGATTTACGCATCCATTTTCCCCACATACTCAAGAGTATGTGATCCAGGAGTCCCCTTAGGAAAACCTGTTTCACCATCATTTGGTCTCTGACAATGATGGATCTATGATCAGGGCTCTACATGATATGATTATACTTGGTTATTAGGTACATTTCATTATTCTTTTAACATCATACATGTTCTCAAACATTCAAGTACTAAACATGGCTATAACAGAAGAATACTAAGTGTAACAGGTATTACTCATATCAGTTATCAGATGGATATCAATTCTTAATCATCTTATCACTATGATTCAGGAACATGGTTACTTACACCCTTATATCATCATAACACTTGCTATCAAGTGACATGTCAGCATCAAGTCATCTATTAGCATGACCTTGATGTCATTCATGGCCCTCAAGGCATATCAGTTTCATATGATGCCACTTGCATCTAGGCAACATAGTTATTTCGGTTCATAAGCTATTGACATACTTTCAATGGATATGATATCATGATCCTTACCTGGATATGATTATTCTTTTATAAGAATCTGCATGATTAAATCAATTGATAATAATCAACAATTCATAGTCAGATTAATAGTCAATAAGACATAATTAACCTTTCAATTCAAGGTTATACTTTTATGTCCTTACAAAGGGTAAGATTCCCTTATTTATATCATTTAGGGTTATTCAACCCTTTCATTATGATTAGGAATAATGGTTCCTCATCTCATATCTTGATCATACAATTCATTCTTAAAGGAATAACATGAGTTTAGAGTTTATTGTTCATTTCAACATATTACTATGAACTAGGGTTTACTATTCACATTACTCATGATTACCCTAAAATTAGGGTTTACTATTCACATCATAGCGAAATGAACTCATAGTATCATCATGAATGAGAAACATCATCATTGATGCTTTCAAATTAGGTTAAGACTTATCAATCATCTTAATTAGGGTTTTCATGATCTCTCATAAGTGGATCATGCCCTAATCCTGCATATTCATATACATTGAAGGTACTTTATTTGAGTTTTAACCATAAATGGTACTTTCTCTCTCTCCTTACTAATAGATGGTGATTATATCACTCTAGATAGGGTTGGTTTAAGTCCTCATTGATTAACATAAACCAAATCATCACTATCAAGTGATTAGGGTTTGATTAGAACAAGGTATCACTCAAATTAACCCCTCAAGGGCATTTTGGTAATTTACCCATTGATCATCATGGGTCAATTCATTAGTCATTTAGTCCCTTAATGTCTTAAGTTACCATTAGAGTTTAGATTAGATCATCATTGAACCATTACACCTTCAAGTGATTAAGTATAAACAACCTTGAAAATCTCCAATTGGTTTAGGGTTTAACCTTCTACCTTCAACCCATTTAGGTTTTAAACGACCTTGAACTCGTTTAATCTCAAACGACCTTGAACCCATTTGATCCTTAAACGAGTGTGGACCCACTTGACCTTAAACGAATGTGAACCCACTTGAGCTTAAACGGGTGTGAACCCATTTGACCTTAAACGGGTGTGAACCCATTTAACCTTAAACGAGTGTGAACCTGTTTGGGCTTAAACAAGTGTGAACCCACTTGATTTCAAACGAGTGTGAACCCACTTGAGCTTAAACGAGTGTGAACCCACTTGAGCTTAAACGAGTGTGAACCCACTTGATTTCAAACGAGTGTGAACCCACTTGAGCTTAAACGAGTGTGGACCCACTTGATTTCAAACGAGTGTGAACCCACTTGAGCTTAAATGAGTGTGAACGCACTTGAGCTTAAACGAGTGTGAAACCACTTGATTTCAAACGAGTGTGAACCCACTTGAGCTTAAATGAGTGTGAGACCGTTTCGATGAACCCCCAAATGGTTTTGAACCTGTTTGGGTCCTTCAACCCAAAACTCAACAAGATCTATACTTGAAATCAACAATTTCAACCCGATTAGGGTTAGGGTGTTGAAGTGCCTTCAACTCTCAATTGGTTAGGAATTAGATTATAATTCTTTGTAGAAATGAAATTCAATATATTATTAACAGACCCTCAAACGGTCGTCCCTTGTTCAACCCTATCAAACGGTGTTGAGACCGTTTTGATCCAAACGATCTTGCAAGATCGTTTGAGATCAAACAGGTTGAAACTGTTTGACCTTAAACGGGTTGCAACCGTTTGGACCAAAAGGGTCCAAGGTTGTTTGATAAAGTTACCTAGGAATCCACGCCCATCATCCTAAACCTCTGTTCAGGTCGGTTACACCACCGTTTTGCTTGCAAAAGTGCAAGGAAGAAGGGAGGTAGAAGAAGAACTAAGCACAAAAAGTAAGAACAAAGATATGCATAATAAAGCTAGGAGTTTAGAGTTATAAAACCCGCCTTAGAACGTTGTTCCTGGAGCTCCAAGCTTCCAAGCTTCAAGCCTCTAATGGTGTCTTGAGCTCCTCAACTCGGCCAGAGGTGATTCTCCAAGGAAAAGATGGGGATGGTCGGCTAAAATAAAGAACCTAAGTCAGTTAACCATAAAACCCACCTTTTAAGAAGAATGCCATCATGAATTTGAGCTTGAAGATGGTTTCTCCTTCACCTTAGCACTAGTTGGTCGTCTCCCAGAGGTCCAGAGCTCTGCCTTGGCCGTTTTGAGAAAGAAGAGAAATGAAGAGGAGAAGTGATCCGTTTCTTGGTTTGCAAAGGAATTAAGCTTATATACCTTAGGTAGTTTTCCACCTTAAGGACCTCTAGTACATGGAATTCTCATCCAAGTCCCTCCTTGTTTATAAGGAACGTCCAAGACATCAAAGCTTATGCAAAGCCCATCTAAAATCAAGATCTAAGGGTAAAGAAAGCCATCTTTCAACTAGGATACATATATGAAGGGTCTTCATGCTCATACTAGGTGAAACTACTTCAAAGATCATTCTTTTCATCTGATTACTTCATTGAAGCATCCCTTTCATCATTTCTACTCTAAATGATGTCAAGGGTCATACTAGATGTTCTAGAAGGTGTATTTTACAGGTTACACCCCATAATTTGGGTAAATTGCATTTTACTCCAAATTAGGGTTTTTAAGCATAAGGATCATTCCACAAGCTGCATCTTGATGCCCAAGCTTGGAAAATCCATTATACTTCATCATATTCATACTTATGTTGTCTCAACATTAAAGGAACATATAAACATGTGAAATTTGCAAGTTAACCCCTCTGATTGGGCAAATTACACATAGGTCCCTATATTGCAAACAATACTTCAACATTGGTTCATAAGGGACAGAAATGGAAACATATGTTCCATAGAAGCTTTAATTATATACTAAAGGATAATGACAACCATCTAATTTCATAATTAGGCAAAACACCTAGGGTTAGCTCATAACACAGGTCAGGGGTGTTACACTTATAATCTCACTTAGGATGTAAGTGTATAATGTGTATTGGGTTTTTAAGAAAATTTTGGTAGCGTTTCCCCATTTGTTCTCTAAGTACATATGTACTTGGAGAACAGCGGGGAAATACTGCCGAAATTGTCTTGAAAACCCAATACACATTATACATTTACTAGTGAGATTAGGTGTTCAAGAATGGGATAGGTGGTACACATTTATTATATATAAGACCTTAAACACTAAACTTTTAACCATAAACCCTAATTTTTTAACCCTAGACCCTAATATTTTAACCCTAAACCCTAATATATACTTGTTTTCTCTTTGATCATAGAATGGATAGATCATGGGTTTCCATTCCAACTCACGACACTCCAGAGTTTATTTATGGTCTTGATCAGTTTATTTTTCAGAGGAACATAGGAAACAACCTGGATAGAGGTTCTACTGTCCATGTAGGCATTACAGTAACAACTTGAAAGTCAGCACTGGTAACTAAATCAAAAGTCATGTCATGTTCAACAGGATTGTACAAGGCTATACAGAATGGCACTGGCATGGAGAGATTTCAAACCTGAAATCACTGAATGTCGATAGCAGTGCTTGTGTGGAAGAAGAAATTGCCTCCGATGACGTAGAAGTGAACGAACCAGTTCCAGTAGACATTGTTGATGCGATGCTGGATAGTTGTGGGGTAGAGCACACCGATCCACCTCCCATGTTTAGAAACATTGTGCATGATGCTGAGATACCGTTATACATAGGTTGTACTAATTTTACGAAGCTTAGCACTTTGTTGAGATTGTATAAGATAAAAGCTAACAATAGATGGAGCGAAAAAAGTTTTATGTCATTGTTGTCTTTGTTGAAAGAAATTCTTCCTGAAGGAAATGAGTTGTCAATCTCAACATACCAGTTAAATAAATTGTTGTGCCCAATGGGAATGGAGGCCAAGAAGATACACGCATGCCCGAATGATTGTGTATTATTTTCAAAAGGACTATGTGGATTTGAAAGATTGTCCAAAATGTGGCGTGTCAAGGTATAAATTGATGAGTTTAGGGGAGTCCAAAACTAGTTCTCCTACCAAGGTGATGTGGTATCTACCTATGATATCATGGTTTCAATGCTTGTTTGCCAATCCGATAGATGCGAAGAATTTGAGGTGGCATACAGATGTTAAGAAAAATAATGATGGGATCCTACGACATGAGTCTGATTCCCCACAGTGGAAGAAGATTGATTTATTATACCCTAAATTTGGTGAAGAAGTCAAGAATCTAAGACTTGGGATTTGTACAAATGGGATGAATCCATACGAGACATTGAGTAGCCAACATAGCACTTGGCCAATTATGCTTGTTATATACAATCTTCCTCCCTGGTTGTGTATGAAAAATAAGTATGTTATGTTGTCGTTGTTGATATCGGGCCCTAAACAACCTAGAAATGATAACGATGTTTATCTTGAACCTCTGATTGATGACTTAAAGAAACTCTGGGGTGAAGATGTGATGACCTATGATGCTTCACGAAGAGAGACATTTTGTTTGCATGCTATGTTGTTTTGCACTGTTAATGACTTTCCAGCATATGGGAATTTGTCTGGGTATATGGTTAAAGGATCTAAAGCGTGTCCTATATGTGAAGAGAACACTGATTCAATATGACTAAAACATGGCGGCAAGACTGTATATCTTGGTCATCGAAGGTTTCTTCCAAAATTCCATCTGTATCGTAGGTTGCGCAAAGCATTCAATGGAAGGAATGAGGAACGGAGTGCACCTAAACCTATACCAGGGGAGGTTATTTAAGAAAGAGTAAAATACTTTGCCAATGAATTTGGTAATAGATCACAATGTACCATGGCCACACGGAGTGACAAATCTTTATTCAAGAAGAATTCAATAATTTGGGATCTTCCTTATTGTAGTTCTTTGGCAATCAGGCATTGTATCGATGTCATGCACGTTGAGAAAAATGTTTGTGATAGCGTCATTGGTACTCTGTTGATTATAGCAGGTAAGACTAAATATGGGACAAATTCCAGAATGGACCTACGTGAAATGGGAATAAGAACAGATTTAACAAAAGTAGTTAGTAGCGATCGGAGAACATACTTACCTCCTGCTTGTTACATGTTGTCTAGAAAGGATAAGAAAGCTTTTTGTGAATGCTTGACAAATGTCAAGGTGCCACAGGGTTACTCATCCAGCATCCGTAGATTGGTATCAATGAAAGATCTGAAGTTGATAGGTCTTAAATCTCATGATTGCCACACTTAATGCAACAAATATTGCCCATGGAAATTCGATCTATATTGTCGAAGCATGTAAGGTTCGCAATCACCAGACTTTGTTTCTTTTATAACAGTCTATGCAGCAAAGTTATTGACCCTGATACTCTCGATAAATTGCAAAGAGAAGTGGTTGTTACCCTATGTCAGCTTGAGATGTATTTTCCTCCTTCGTTCTTTGATATCATGGTACATCTTGTTGTCCACTTGACTAGGGAAGTGAAAATGTTGGGACCAATTTCTTGCATTGGATGTATCCCTTTGAACGATACATGAGCATTTTTAAAGGTGATGTTTGAAACCGTTATTGGCCTGAAGGGAGTATTATTGAGGGTTATGTGGCGAGAGAGGTTATGTATTTTTGCAATGACTTTCTAAGTGGTAATGACGCTCCTGTTAATGACAAGAATATTGAGGAGCATTTTGGCAAAGGAATTTTGGGATCACGGATGAAAGTAATCAGCCGTGAGCAGTTGGAACAAGGTCACCTATATATTTTACACAACATCAATGAAGTGAGTGTTTATATCGAGGAACATACCAATTTCATCAAGAGACAATATCCCTTGCTAGAGAGCATAACAAGACATTTATTAAGTGGTTTGAAGAATAAGTCTTAAATCAACTATCTCAAACACCAAATAATCTTACTGAAACTATCAAATGCCTTGCCTTTAAACCAAAATTGAATGTTATGTCTTATGAAGGGTTTGACATAAATGGATTCTCATATTACCCAAAGCGTCAAGATGATAAGAGTTTCGTCCAAAACAGTGGGGTCACCCTTCAAGCGTCTTCATTATTTTTTGCAAGTGCAAAGGATAAGAGTCAACATGAAGCTAAAATGTCATATTATAGTGTCATTGAAGACATATGGGAGTTTGACTATGTAGATTTCATAATTCTGCTCTTTAAATGTAATTGGGTTGATAACACCAAATGAGTTATAGTGGATGAATTAGGTTTCACATTAGTGAACTTTGAAAAGATTGACGAGAAGGTTGAACCATTCATATTGGCATCACAGGAAAAACAAGTATTTTATATCGATGATCCTGCAAATGATAAATGGTCAGTTGTTCTTCATGGTAAAAGACAGTTCATTGAAGATCCTATAGATGAAGAAGAGTACTATGATAAGTATGATGAATCTAGTCCATTCTTAGTTGGGTTGCCAACACCACCAAATATTGAAGCTAATGATGACTTGTATGTGTGCGTAGATCACAAAGAAGGATTGTCAATTGATAAAAGATCGCAATATTGGAGGCATGGCTTACATATCTAGATCATCTCATTGTCTAAACTTGATCATTATAGTATATTTTATACAATGTATTAATATAATTATATAAAGTTCTAGTTCATCCACTAATCATATTAAGATCACTATAAAGTTAATATTGATTCACTTCAGTTTATTATGGTTGCATGTATATCAATTTTGACATTCTTGAATTGTTTATCCTAGTTTCCAGAGTAGACTTTTCCACATCATTAGTTTTAGAGCAATTTGGGGTAAAGGCAAAACAAGTTGTATCCTTTAATACCTTTTTAACCTAGCACTAACTCACATTATTTATGTCCACCATTTTAGATAAGTGAAAATAAATATGAAATCTATATTTTAATTAATTAGTTAACATTAACATGGTCATCTTAGAAAATTTCATTCATTATATTAGTTAGGTGGGGGTTTTAACCATACAACATTAAATGCGAAATTTGCCAAGGACTTAGTCAATTTGTTCATTATTACACATAAACAACCTTAAAGTTAAATTAACAACTAAGAGTCTATAGGCTACATGACTCCATACCTTAAATAGGTTTAAAATAAAAAGTCAAACAAACAACTCTTAAAGGTATAATGGTTATAGATTAAACATATGGATGTGTTTATGATGTACATTGGTAATGCCACAAACTAGATGGTGTTATCCACCTAGGTTTGATTTTTAGGTTCTTGGAATTCTAGCCTAACAACCCTTATGTTCATAGTGGTTTCCAAAAAGGTCATTAGGTGCAACTTTACACAAGATAGTAGAAAACGAGGAGGTTGGTTCATTAAACCTTTATTACATGCCATGATTTCCTAATCATCACTCCGTACTCAAACTAGGGTTTGATTATCTATATAGGGCTTCTTTACCAAACTTCATACATCTCCACATTGTGACTTAGTTTAGGAAAACATCTATAAAAATTCCAAAAATCTTCTTTGTACATATAATAGTATAATGGAAAACATTTTTTGATGGTGAGATCTATTTGAAATAAAACAAAATATGAATCAAAAATCAATTTCTGGAACCAAGTCAAAAAATTCCATATGTGATCTCCTTATCAACTACTTTCTCATTCGCATGCTAAATTCCACCCTAAAGTCAAATATTCATATCATAAGAGATATGTTATCAATGACCAATATTATAGGGTATGAGATTATTGTTGGATCCTAGATGGGTGATTAGATGCTCTAGAGGGGGGTGAATAGAGCTGAAAGCACTTAAACAAAATTCATTAAACCTTCAAATTATATGACAAGATAAGGTTGCTAAATAGGTAATTTGAGTGCAACTAAATCATGCATAGCAAGGATAAGAGAGATTGAACATGCACCAATTAGACAAGCTATTTAGAGTGGTTCCACACTTCAAACTAGAAGTGTGTAAGTCCACTTGCCTAGAGAGGTCAACCTCTAGGACTTCAACCAATTTCACTCTTATATTCATTAATAAGACATACAATACATGACCAACAAAGGACTTACCTATCCAATACAAAGAGTCTTCAACCTTACCAAGGACTTACCCACTTTGCAAGAGTCTTCGGCCTTCTCCAAGGACTTACCCACTCTTGCACAAGTCTTCGGCCTTGTAGGAATTACCCACTCTTCTTGGATCTTCCGCCTTTGACTTCACCTTCACTCGGAGAAGCTTTCCACCAAGGACTTACCCACTTGAGCTTGAGTCTTCTGCCTTCTCCCAGGGCTTACCCACTCTAGCTCCAAGTCTTCGGCCTTGATCTTCATCAAGGGACTCCACCCTTGTTCTTCTTCACCTCTCTTGGACAAGAGAGAGAACCTTCATCTTCAATATAGGAAATGAGAGATGGGGAGGTGGTGGAAGTGAGAGCCTCACAAGATATACAAATAATACTAGCTCTCTTACAAATCTCCTACTCACTCTAATGGATGTAGCAAGTGATTAAGCTTAGAGAGAGAGAGAGGAGGCTGTAGGAAGCACTCAACTATAGAATAGGAACCTCACAAAGAGTTTGCAATGAATGCTCAACCTTGGAATGAAGCCCAAGGGGTCCTATTTATAGCTGGGGATGCCTCTTAGCCTTTGGGAACACATGAGAACGAAAACTAGCCGTTTTGTGGCTTGCAACGGATCTATTTTCACTTGTTGCAACTCCACAACGGCTAGAATCACTTTTCTGCACTTTTTCGTACAGTCTGATCGGCCGAGTTTATATAAAGGTAACTCGGCCGAACCACTAAAGGACAAGGCTGAAAGCTAGACTGTCGGCCGAGTTCCTTTGGAGAAACTCGGCCGATCGGTCGACTTTCATCTTGGACCGATCAGTGGATCGGCCGAGTTTCCTAGCTAGAAACTCGACCGAATGGGAATCGGCTGAGTTTGTAACTCGGCCGATTGCAACAAAAATTCCAGAATATATGGATCGGCCGAGTTTGGAATTCGGCCGACAAAATCCCTATTTTGGGTATTTTGGAATTTTCGTTTGACTATACAAATGATGGATTTTTGTGTCCCAATAATTTTTCTAAGCTTAATTACAAGTCATACAATCATTACAAGTGGTTACAAAGCAATTCTAAGGTCATTTACATAGAGATCCCAAATTGCACACTTGTAGCTATTTTGACTTGTCTTTTCTCCAATTTTATATGCACAAGTTAGGGCATTTGGAGTGTGTCTAAACCTAATCTGAAATCACTCAATGTAGAAGCATTAGACACCAATATGTGGAATGGTTAGTCATCATCAAAACAAGGGTTTAGTCAATTTAGACGTGAGTCAACATTGACCTAATTGACCTTGAGTCAACATTCTCCCCCTTTTTGAAGATGACAAACCATTCCATAAATGTATTGAAAGCTTGTACGTAAAATCATACCTTCGGAGAAACCTAGGGGTTTCAATAGGATTGTGCTCATATGCTCCCCCTCAATTGATGCGCATGGAGTTCTCATACTCCCCCTCAATTGATGCTATTTCTCCTTCTCCCCTTTACATGGACACGCTTCTTTGCTTCATGTAAGACATGCCTTCTCCCTGTTGTCAAAAGAAGACATATCTTTCTCCCCCTTTGTCATTTCAAAAAGGTGGGGGTGTGAAGAAACTAAGAAACACCACTTGTTAAGAGAAAGAAGATAACAAAAGTTATATAAGGAGAGTAGAAGAGCACATATAGGGGCTTGTCCAAGCATAGAAAGAAAAGCAAGTTAAAGCATATACTTGAACAACCCAAAATGCAAGATGAAGTGCTGCAGAAAAA
Source organism: Alisma plantago-aquatica (assembly GCA_963693085.1). NCBI lineage: Eukaryota > Viridiplantae > Streptophyta > Magnoliopsida > Alismatales > Alismataceae > Alisma > Alisma plantago-aquatica. Next base: position 693,721,396 of record OY856409.1, read on the forward strand.
TAATAAATCGCAATTTTGACCCTCAAGATGATGGAATTTGACCAAAAACCATCGGAGCTCATGGCAAAGCGATGAGTCTTGCTCAGAAGGGTGTTTCTGCATAAAAAACACTATACTTGCAGCAAAAACTGAAACTGGAGCAAAAGCTGCATAAAATCCAAAAATACTCCAATTTCTACATATCATGTAGATCTATGTACCCTGCATCACAATGTTATGCAAGCAACTCAAGATAGTAGATATGCAATTCAAGGAACAATCTTGAGTATGTATGAGATAAGATACAAGCATAACATATAGATGATCAAAGATGGAAATTTTAAACAAGGCTAGAACTACATGTATATGAACTACTAGTAGATGGTATCACAAGTTAGGACTACTAGTAGGATCTAGATCATAGCAAGAGATACACAAGATAAAGCAAGTTATGAGTAGATATAGAGATATATCCAAACCAAGAGATATGCAATTTTAGACGCATGAAAGGATATATCTCACTAGATATGCATCCTTACCATAAGATGATTACCCCTAAGAACCTCAAGGTTGTATCAAAACAAGATATACACCTAGATAGATGTAGCAAGTTAGAGTACAACGGAAGCAATTTAAGACACAACCAAGAGATCCAAAGAGTTCATCATCAAAACCTGCAAAACAACTCAAAGCAAGTAATTGCACGATATAGATATACCAATTTAGAGCAATTAGAGAGATAGAGTTGTAAGCAAGATAGGCATTTAGAACATGGCAATATGCATATATAAAGGTACCAAATGAGAGTGCCAAAGAATAAGGCTATTGGTTGAGAAAATCTAGTTGAGAGGGAAATTCTCATTCAATAAGCCAAATGTATACTCTGTGAACAGTGTTTTCGGTCGAGTTCTGTGTATTGGCAACTCGGCCGATCGCGGCTGTTGGCAACACCCATTGGTGCCTATCGGTCGAGTTTTAGACAGGACAAAACTCGGCCGACAAAACTGCTGTAGAAAAAACACATATTTTTCATAAAACATATCTAGAGGCATGCTAAAAATACAAACCATATCCAAACATGTCTAAGCAAGTTAGTAATGCACTATAGAAGCATTAGAAACAGTTTTTGAGAAAGAGTGTGAAGAGAAACACAAAATTCCACTTTTGACTCAAAAACCATATGTATAGTGCACACTAACTTGACAAAAACAAGTTAGAAATGGTTATAGTCAATAAAACCTTTACCTTTGTGCTTACCATTGCTTTTTTAATGGAAGTCACCTTGGATTCCCATCTCTTGGGGAGAGTTCTAAGGATCTTTGAGTTGATCTCTCCACTAGACATAGGATGTCCTAGAACAGCAAGACCATTCAAGATGGTGTTGAGCCTTGAGTACATGTTGGCTATGCTCTCTTCCTTTCCCATCTTGAAGTTCTCAAGCAACCCTTAGAGCATGTAGACTTTGCTCTCCTTCACTTGATCTGTCCCTTCATAAGTGATGCAAAGCTTTCTCCATACCTCATAGGCCGTCTCACAAGAGGAAATCCGGTTGAACTCGGTGGGGGTCATGGAGGCATATAGGATGTGCATGGCTCTAGCATTCAAGGTTGCTTTCATCAAGGTGGCTTCATCCCATTCTTCAATGTTTGTCTTTGGTAGAATGTATGGGCTGTTCACCATTTGCCACATCTCAAGACTTGATCCTTGGATGAAGAATTGAAGTATTCTTCTCCAATAGAGGAAGTTGCTCCCATCAAAGATTGGAAGGCTAGTCGAGAGTCTCCCTCCTAGGTAGTCACCCATCTTCTCCTACTTGTTGAAGTATGCTTGGAGAAGACCCGCTCTGATACCACTTGTTGGATCCTAGATGGGTGATTAGATGCTCTAGAGGGGGGGTGAATAGAGCTGAAAGCACTTAAACAAAATTCATTAAACCTTCAAATTATATGACAAGATAAGGTTGCTAAATAGGTAATTTGAGTGCAACTAAATCATGCATAGCAAGGATAAGAGAGATTGAACATGCACCAATTAGACAAGCTATTTAGAGTGGTTCTACACTTCAAACTAGAAGTGTGTCAGTCCACTTGCCTAGAGAGGTCAACCTCTAGGACTTCAACCAATTTCACTCTTATATTCATTAATAAGACATACAATACATGACCAACAAAGGACTTACCTATCCAATACAAAGAGTCTTCAACCTTACCAAGGACTTACCCACTTTGCAAGAGTCTTCGACCTTCTCCAAGGACTTACCCACTCTTGCACAAGTCTTCGGCCTTGTAGGAATTACCCACTCTTCTTTGATCTTCCGCCTTTGACTTCACCTTCACTCGGAGAAGCTTTCCACCAAGGACTTACCCACTTGAGCTTGAGTCTTCTGCCTTCTCCCAGGGCTTACCCACTCTAGCTCCAAGTCTTCGGCCTTGATCTTCACCAAGGGACTCCTTCCCTTGTTCTTCTTCACCTCTCTTGGACAAGAGAGAGAACCTTCATCTTCAATATAGGAAATGAGAGATGGGGAGGTGGTGGAAGTGAGAGCCTCACAAGATATACAAATAATACTAGCTCTCTTACAAATCTCCTACTCACTCTAATGGATGTAGCAAGTGATTAAGCTTAGAGAGAGAGAGGAGGCTGTAGGAAGCACTCAACTATAGAATAGGAACCTCACAAAGAGTTTGCAATGAATGCTCAACCTTGGAATGAAGCCCAAGGGGTCCTATTTATAGCTGGGGATGCCTCTTAGCCTTTGGGAACACATGAGAACGAAAACTAGCCGTTTTGTGGCTTGCAACGGATCTATTTTCACTTGTTGCAACTCCACAACGGCTAGAATAACTTTTCTGCACTTTTTCGTACAGTCTGATCGGCCGAGTTTATATAAAGGTAACTCGGCTGAACCACTAAAGGACAAGGCTGAAAGCTAGACTGTCGGTCGAGTTCCTTTGGAGAAACTCGGCCGATCGGTCGACTTTCATCTTGGACCGATCAGTGGATCGACTGAGTTTCCTAGCTAGAAACTCGACCGAACGGGAATCGGCTGAGTTTGTAACTCGACCGATTGCAACAAAAATTCCAGAATATATGGATCGGCCGAGTTTGGAATTCGGCCGACAAAATCCCTGTTATGGGTATTTTGGAATTTTCGTTTGACTATACAAATGATGGATTTTTGTGTCCCAATAATTTTTCTAAGCTTTATTACAAGTCATACAATCATTACAAGTGGTTACAAAGCAATTCTAAGGTCATTTACATAGAGATCCCAAATTGCACACTTGTAGCTATTTTGACTTGTCTTTTCTCCAATTTGATATGTGCAAGTTAGGGCATTTGGAGTGTGTCTAAACCTAATCTGAAATCACTCAATGTAGAAGCATTAGACACCAATATGTGGAATGGTTAGTCATCATCAAAACAAGGGTTTAGTCAATTTAGACGTGAGTCAACATTGACCTAATTGACCTTGAGTCAACAATTATGGGTCCAAAATTTGTGATTTTCCAAGCCCCTGACTTCCTATATAAAGGGGAAATGTACCAAAGGGTGTACATAACTATTGAGACAACTTGTGAGACAAGTTAACGATGATATTTCTCTCTTACATAGAGAGATAAAGAGAAAGAGCTTCCTAAGGAAGACTTCCCACAATAGAAGAAAGGTAGTTCTAAGATGACTAGCACGTCGACAACTTTTATTCTAATTCAACTTGATGGCCAAGGTGGTGAACCACATTCTCACTCATCTGTATCAGTGAAGTAGAGGTAACACAACCAGCTAAAAACATGTCAAATGAAATTGGCTATTTAGTTTCTTCTCCTAAGGGTGCAATAGGAGCATGCAGGACCAGCCTAGGTGGTTGGGGCACCCACCAAGAGAAGAAACTAGGTATGTGTCAATTGAGGAACAAGGATAAGAATAAACAACAAAAGTAAATAAGTAAGGGATAATGATTCAACTATACTGAGAGAGTCAAGAGTATGAGGGAAATAACAAATAATATTTTTCCATGCAAATAATAATAACTTTTCATGATTGACTATTAATATGAATGCATTAACTAAAGTAGGTATGATGCACCTACATAACCTCAACCAATAGGTGAGGGAGAGTAGCACATTCCCAAACACCTAAATTATATATAAAGGTGGGGAGAGTAAACACATTCCCCTGGGAAAAACAACACATGACCAACTATGGGTGCCTGTACATAAGTACACTACATTAGCTATATAATCATAATACATCATGATAGAAAAAGAATCATATGGTAGATTAAACAAATGAAATATTGCATAGGGGTTCACAACCTAAGAATTAATTGACTAAATATGCCAAATGGACACTGATAAGATTAAAGGATAAGTTTATGCCCCATTGGGAATATTAGGGTTGGAAAATAAAATGCCCAACTTTAAGGGTTAGGAAATGCACATACCTCACTTTAGAGTCATGGTAACACTTTCCACTAATTAGGTTGTTTCCAAAACCACTTTAACCTAATTACACTATATATGTATGCATTAGGGTTTCATATAGCATAAAGTGTAAGAAAAATCCAAATTTTGGACCTTCTAAAAAGCCTTGTATTTCGGACTCAAAACCTAGACCAATTGATCAAATAAAATTTTCTAATCAAGAAAACATATTTGATTATCTAATTTGGAGTTAAAATGAGTTAGTTACAAATTTTAGTGCTTTTTATTTAAATAATTTAGTGTTTCTAAACAATTAGAATAGGGTGGAAAAACATGACTTGAAAATCCTAAAATCGCATTCTACTCAAAAAATCCTTTACAATGAATATTTATTCATAATTTTATGATAAAGCATCAATTTATTATGAATTTTATAAAATTGACCAATCAAGGAGCAGAGAACTATATTGTGACATTGATTTAAATCTAAATTATACAGATGTAAATAAACTATGAAATGACAAGAGAAGCTTAGGTGTGTGTTACATTTAATCAATCATATGAGGGCAATTTAGTCATTTGACTATGAAATGAATGTCGTGGTTGATGAATCAAATATGTGTGTGAAAACCCTAAATTGCCCATGCAACTAAAATCATTCAATCATCGTGATGGGTATGATGACCTGGTTTGTTCTTCTTTAGGCCGTGGCGATCGAACAAGCAGCCTGAAGACCCTGACTCCTCCTAGGGCAAGCGTTGTAGGGTTAAGAGTGAGAAATTAGGATCCACTATGGCATTCTTGCACCAATCTGAAGCCAAAGAACCAAAGCTCAAGCCCCGTGGTACGCTAGAGTTGGAGAAGATTGTCGGCTATTGCGGAGCACTGTGAAGCACATGTTGGGTCTAAGAAAGATATATCATAGGAAGTGCAAGGCAAGAGGGAATAGTATGTGAGTCTAAGCTGAAGACAAACATGACACTATGGGGAAGGCCACGAAGTAGGTGGGGTGTTGGAATAGTAGAAAAATTAGGGGAAGGGAATCGGAGTGCAGCACCAAGGCACTAAAATGAGAGGGGAAATCAAAACTACCATGTGCAAAACACTTGCAATGGTAAGCCAATGCCAATGGGCCGATATATGAGGTTGGAGTACCTCCGGAAGACCAAAACTGCACCCGATGTTAGAGACTCCAATGACAGATTATAGGGTCCGGCATCTCAAGCAAGAATGAGGGAAACTAATATGGTGCAAATGAAGAAGAGCTAGAAGGGATGCTCACTGACACCTCAATTGCTCAGGAGGGTGTACTGAATGTTGGAGCGACATTGAGATCACCGGAGATGAACTAAGAGAAAGTTTGGGAGTCTCACAGCATTGGTGAGAAAATTGACCAAAGAGGAGAGGTGAGTGGAGGTTGAGGATGTGATTGGGGCTCTTAAATCGGAAGGAGGCGCCTCGAGAGGGCATTTGGCAGTCATGGTGGATAGGGGTTCAGAATCATATTTAGGCATTTTCTCATCTGGTTAAAATGTAGGATGAGTAATGGTTTACTGGGTTTGGGAGATTAAGGTGAGGTCATTAGAGAAGAGATATCATAAATCCAAGCATTGATGGTGGAGGAAATGATCGAGGACAGAAAATATGGGTTTGCATTTAGGCTGGGAAACTGTCGTGAGTGGGATGACAGCTTCCTGGATGTTTGATCATACGCAATGAAATCCTGATCTAATAACATCCATTTGATGGTGTGTGGAAGGGGAAAATGAATACAGGTAACGCGTGACAAAGGGAAAATAATTGAACTATAGTGTTACACGTCGTATTAATATAATAAGTAATCAAACCTTAGTCAAAACTTTAGAAAAACTTCCCAAATCAATTTGGAGGATTAAACATGGTCCAAAGTTGACCAAATTTGGACCACATGTCCAATAAATGGCGTAGATTATTTCTATGCCCTTAAATTTTTGTTTCTCACAAGTTTTACCCATAATTTCTATAAAGGTCATTAATATTAATATTAGTGCATTAAAAGGATGAGTTAATAAGAAAATGCTTTTCTAATTAAATCTTTGGGTGAAATTTCTAGATGAACATCATATACTAAATTTAAGAGTCATATCTCACCTCATTATTCCCCTTTATGATTTATTTCCATCTAGGAATAGAAAGGAAAGAAAAGAGGATTATTATTCGCATAAGGATTTTTCTATTAGCATGTGATTTTAGGGTTTTCAAGTCATGTTTTCCACCCTGTTCTTATGTTTATTAGAAACACTAATTTATTTATATAAAAAAACCTAAAATTTGCAACTAACTCAATTTAACTACACATTAGGTAAGAAAATATGTTTTCTTGATTAGAAAAATACATTTGATCAATTGGGTCTAGGTTTTGAGTCCAAAATCCAAGGTTTTTCTAGAAGGTCCAAAATTAGGGTTTTTCTAATACTTTATGCTATATGAAACCCTAACGTGTATATGTATGTATATATATATATGTATATATACATATATATACATATATATACACACATATATATATATATTGTAATTAGGTTAACGTGGTCTTGGAAATAACCTAGTTCATGGAAAGTGTTACTAGGACTCTAAAGTGAGGTATGTGCATTTCCTAACCCTTAAAGTTGGGCATTTTATTATCCAACCCTAATATTCCCAATGAGGCATAAACTTATCCCTCAATCTTATCATTGTCCATTTGGCATATTTACTCAATTAATTCTTGGGTCTTGAACCCCTCTGCAATTTTTCAATTATTGAATCTGCCATATGATTCTTTTTCTAGCATGATGAATTATTGACTATATAGCTAATTAAGTGTGTACAAGCACCCATAGTTGGTCATGTGTTATTTTGCTGAGGGGAATGTGTTTCCTCTCCACATTGTTTTATATAATTTAGGCATTTGGCAATGTGTTACTCTCCTGACCTATTGGTTGATTTTAGGTATGTGCCTCGACCCTACTTTAGTTAATGTAGTCATATTATTAGTCATTCATGCAACTACTTTATTATTTTTCATGGCATAATTCTTATTTGTTTTTGCCTCATACTCTTGACTCTTTTAGTATAGTTGAATCATTATCCCTTACTTATTTACTTTTGTTAGTTATTCTTGTCCTAGTTCCTCAATTGACACATACCTCATTACTTCTCTTGTTGGGTTCCCCCAACCACCCAGGATTAGGATCAGAGTGCACACTAGGAGCATGGAGGACCAACCTAGGATTAGAATAAGGAGTCCATTCTCTCAGCATGTACTTATCTCATAAAGTTGTTTCTTGGAGACATATTTTTATAGTTTAGATTTCCTCTACTAGATCCTTTTGTGGTATCTTACCTAAAACCCTTAATGGGAGATTAAGATGTACATTTTCTTTTATTAAATATAGTCAATATTTTTATTCCTATGCTATTCATAGGTCTTTTGTATAGCATTAATTAAGATTTGAAAAGTTTACACCTACTCCAGCATTCCATTTGAGTGTGTTTGGAATGGATGTTAATTCTTCGAGTTTTAGTAAAGGGGTAGTTTCTCTTTTTTACAACATGGTATCAGAGTCCATGGTAGTCAGAATCTGACTATCTCAATTTTGTCTCCCTAATTAGAAACCTTGCCTTACATAGTTCCCCTTTAGTTAAGATGTTCACCCTAGAATTGACCTATGTTTTTCACGAGATGATGAAAGGTTGATTTAGGATCATAAGAGTTTCTCATTAGAAATATCTTTAGTTAACCTTATGTGATGAGCTTGTCATAATTTGAAAGCAAAGGTGTCTAGAAAGGATTAGGTTTTGGGGGCTGGCAAGATTTTCCTCCATGCCACTAGCTTGGTTTGCAAGGACTCTCGGAACCATATGATACCTGCCTGGCCTGAGGTGATATTGATTGTCTGAAATAGCATACCTTTAGGAAATAGTAGCTTTAGACATCTGTGTTGGATAGTTCTGGTAATCTAATATGATGACCTTGTTACTTGTTTGAAACTGGTTACCTGAAATAATTCCCTTTTGTCCCATAAGACCACATGTTTGGGTAGACTATCCCTAAAACCTAGATTTGGAAATGATAAATCTTATACATGGTTTAGTTAGACTCACCCTTTTACCTCTAGTTTAGTTTGACTTGGTAGGTCAAACCTTTGAGGGGTGAAGGGATAGCACGTTATAGAACATGGGTATGTTGATTTCAAGGATGAAATCCTTTTCAGGAGGATGGAACCCTATAACATACCAAAATCTAGCTACTCTAACTTTAGAAACCCTAACTCCATGATCATGAGGATAGTGTTCTTAAATCCTTAGTTTTCTATCAAATAAGGAAAGACTTATCCCCTAACATGTTTGTTTATATACTAATGAACATATAATAGTCATATAAAGAATAGTTCATATGTTTGAACCCTAATGAATGCCTACTGAACATAATATGAGTAACTCACTAATAGTGACATACGATGTTGACCATGTCATCAACCAATAAACCCTAATGATATGATGAGCAAGATAATTGGAACCTAACCCTAGAATTAATGCATGCTAAGAATGTATAGGTGACATATAATGATCATACTGACCTAAACCCTAAGTTGTAATCATATAACCTTAACATGTACATCCTTAATGGCTTTCATGATATATTAGTGACATTAGGTGTAATAATCAGATAAGATACCTTGATATGCATAAATGGTATATAATCACCTACTCATGTATTAATCCAATTATCAATTTGTAATGCATATCAGCTTGTTCACCAATATACCCCTAATGACTAAATATGGTTAGTGAGTAATTTGATTCACATAATCATGTATGAATGGCTAATGTGAGGTTAAATGTGCATAATCAATAATAAGAAGTGAATAAATATGACTAAATGATTTATGATGACATTAATGTGAGTATGAATGGTAATGTGACAATGTGTAATATAGATATAAGTAATTAATGTGGCATTAATTGGATTAATTGTTGGCTTAATAACAAATAGGATATGTCTTATTTCATGTAAAATAATTTGATATAATCCAACATGATGATAAAATGAGGATAATGGAGTTTCATCCTCATTATTAAGTATAATGATCTAAGGGATATTGAGATAATTGAGTAAACCCTAATGGTGCTAAAACTCTTAATAAGGTAAGTGAGAAATATATTGAGTTTCATATGAGACATAACTCTTTTAGCAACAAAGTGAATATAATAGGGATGATGTGATATCATAATGTTAATGATCTTAAAATGTTAATTGTCTAATAAAAAAAGAAATCTTAAAGTGAAACCCTTAGTGATCTATAAGAACCTGACATGCAAGGAGTTTCTAGAAGTACCATATATTAGAGGTAACCACCTAGGATCTTAGAGTTGAAATGTTACATACTCACCCTTCTCCCTTTGTTGAGATTTTAGGGACAAAATCCTCTTTAAGGGTTGGGAGTGTTGTAACATACCAAAACTAGTGTATATTTTTTATTTAATTCCTTTCCAAGCTTTTCCTTTCCTTTATATCCTTTTTGGCCTTTTTCTTACATTTTCCTTTCTTGTCTATCCTTTTTGTCCTCGATGTTAAAATTGTGGAATTATTAGTGGTTTGGAGAATATTTGATTAATATGTATGCTGCCAATATATGGGTTTGTGCACAAATTACCTCAATTAGTGTATTAATGAGGGTCTAAAATGCAAAATGGTCACTAAAGTGAGATAATAATTAGATTATATTAATCTAGAATTTCCTATGGCTTTTTGGAACAAGGAATGAGAGGTGGTATTGAGTTAGTTAATGAGAATAATAATCCTCTTTTCTTTTATCTCTCCTCCTAGATGGAAATAAATCACAAAGGGGAATAATGAGGTGAAATATGAGTCTTGAAATTAGTATATGATGTCCATATCAAAATTTCACCCAAAGATTTAGTTAGAAAAGCCTTTTCATAATAATTCATCCTTTTAATGCATTAATATTAATATTAATATTAATGACCTTTACATAAATTATGGGTAAACTTTATGAGAAAGGAAAATCTAAGTGCATAGAAATAATCTAGGTCATTTATTGGACATGTGGTCCAAATTTAGTCAAGTTTTGACCTTGTTAAGCCTCTAAATTGATTTGGGAAGTTTCTCTAAACTTTTGACAAAGGTATGATTACTTATTATATTAATATGATGTGTAACACTATAGTTTGATTATTTTTCCTCTATTACACGTCACATGTATTCATTTTCCCCTTCTGCACACCATCCAATGGTTGTTATTAGATTGGGATTTCATTGTGTACAATCGGACGGCCAAAAATCCGTCATCTAGCTCATGACGATTTCCCAGCCTGAACGCAGACCCATTTCTTTCCCCGATCATTTTCTCCACCATCAATGCTCAATCTTGTGAGTTCTCTTCTCCAATGACCCTGCCTCAGTCTCCCAAACCCAGCAAGCCATTACTCATCCTCTGTTTTGACCAGATGAGGAAATTCCTAAATAGGGTTTTGAACCCCTCTCCGCCATGACTGCCAAACGCCCCCTCGAGGTGCCTCCTTCTGATTTAAGAGCCCCAATTGCACTACCAACCTCCACTCACCTCTCCTCTTAGGTACATTTTCTCACCAATGCCGCGAGACTCCCAGAATTTCTTGTGGTCAGTCTCTGGAATCTCAGTGTCACTCCAGCATTCAGTACACCCTCCTAAGCAATTGAGGTGTCGGTGAGCATACCTTCCACCACTTCTTCAATTACACCTTACTAGTTTCCCTCATTCTTTCTTGGGATGCGAGACCCTATAGGCCATAGCTGGAGTCTCTGATGGCGTGTGTAGTTTTGATCTTCCAGAGGTACTCTGACCCCGAAAATTAGGCCATTGGCATTGCCTTTCCATCACGAGTGTTTTGCACATGATAGTTTCGATTCCCCCTCTCACTTTAGTGCCATGGTGCTCGACTCCAATTCCCTTCCCCTATTTTCGCTCCTATTTTGACACCACACTTACTTCGTGGCATTCTGCTCCCCACAGTGTCACGTTTATCTTCGGCTTAGACTCATAAACCATTATGTCTCGCCTTGTGCTTCCTCTACTATTTTTTTTCTCAAATCCAAGATGTGCCTCAATGTGCTCCTCCATGGCCAAAGAGATTCTCCAACTCTAGTGCACCACGAGGCTCGAGCTTTGGTTCATTGTCCTTGGATTGGTGCAAGCATGCCATAGTGGATCCCAATTTCTCACTCTTAGCCCTACAACACTTGCCCTGGCTAGAGTCAGGGTCTCCAAGATGCTCACTCAAGTGCCATGTACTGAAGCACAACAAACAAGGTCATCAAATGACCTTGGTGCCCTCATCATGATGATGGAATGATTTTGGTTGCATGGGCAATTTAGGGTTTTCACACGCATCTTTGATTCATAAACTGTGAGATTCATTTCATAGTCAAATCACTAAATTCCCTCATATGCTTGATAAAATGTAACGTGTACCTAAGATTCTTTTTTCATTTCACAGTTTATTTACAATAGAATAATTTTGATTTAAATCAATGTCACAATATAGTTCTTTACTACCTGATTGGTTAATTTTATAAAATACATAATAAATCGATGCTTTATCAGAAAATTACAAATAAATAGTCATTGGAAAGGATTTTTCGAGTAGCATGTGATTTTAGGATTTTCAAGTTATGTTTTTCTGCCCTATTCTGATGTTTATTAGAAACACTAATTTATTTATATAAAAAGCCCTAAAATTGGTAACTAACTCATTTTAACCCCTAATTAGGTAATCAAATATGTTTTCTTGATTAGGAAAATCTATTTGATTAACTGGTCTAGGTTTTGAGTCTAAAATCCAAGGTTTTCCTGGAACATCCAAAATTAGTGTTTTTCTTACACTTTTTGCTATATGAAACCCTAATGCGTACATATATATTGTAATTAGGTTAAAGTGGTCTTGGAAACAACCTAGTTGGTGGAAAGTGTTACTAGGACTATAAAGTGAGGTATGTGCATTTCCTAACCCTTACAGTTGCACATTTTATTATCCAAACCTAATATTCCCATTGAGGCATAAACTTATCCTTTAATCTTATCATTGTCCATTTGGTATATATATTGAATAAAGTATTGGGTCTAGAACCCCAATGCAATATTTCATTTATTTAATCTACCATATGATTATTTTTCTAGCATGATGAATTATTGACTATATAAATAATATAGTGTACTTATGTACAACGACCCATAGTTGGGCATGTGTTATTTCTCCCACCAGAATGTGTTTACTCTCCCCACTTTTATATATAATTTAGGTGTTTGGGAATGTGTTACTCTCCCTCACCTATTGGTTGAGGTTAGGTAGGTGTCTCAGCCTTACTTTAGTTAATGTAGTCACATTAATAATCATGCGTGCAACTTAATTATTATTTCTCATGGCAGAATTGTTATTTTTTATTTGCCTCATACTCTTGACTCTCTTAGTATAGTTGAACCATTATCCCTTTCTTGTTTACTTTTTTTTATTTATTCTTTTCCTTGTTCCTCAATTAATATATACCTTATTTTTTCTCTTTCCGGGTGCCCCCAACCACCCAGGCTTAGCATCAAAATGCGTAGCAGGAGCATGGAGGACTAGCCTAGGAGTGCGTAGCAGGAGCATGGAGGACTAGCCTAGGATTAGAATAAGTATTCTATTCTATCAGCATGTACTTATATCATAAAGTTGTTTCTTGGAGACAGATTTGTTATAGTTTAGATTTCCTCTACTATATCATTTTGTTGTATCTTACTTATAAACCCTATATGGGAGATTAAGATGTACATTTTCTTTTATTGAATATAGTCAATATGTATATTCTGTTTCTATTGATAGGTCTTTTGTATACCATTATTTATGATTTGAAAATTTTACACCTACTCCAGCATACCATTTGAGTGTGTTTGGAATGGATGTATATTCTTAAAATTTTAGTAAAACGGTAATTTTGCCTCTTTATAACAACCTATTAATATAATAGGTTAATGTCATTCAGGATGATTCTCCATAGTTGTTGTTCATTTCTTTTAATTCCTTGGTGAACTCTGTCATTCTGTTCCCTCCATATCCATAGAAGGATACAAAGACACATTATAATCTGCAATTTACTTTGAAAGACACACACATCTTTTGAAGAAGTAGGTTTTCGATCATCTAAGAAAATGCTAGCACACCTCCAAACAAATGAAGCATACTCACAGTTGAAAAACACATGATGAACACGCACTTTGCTATTCTTGCAAAGGAAACACCTAGAAAGCCAGGTTGATGCCCAGACGTTTTATGTACCTGGAGGTTACAACCCTTTGATGACCAATTTTCCATCCTAGAATCTGAAACCTTCTAGGACATTTAAACTTCCAAAGACATTGAAAAAAGGGACTAGGGTCAGCTTTAGATCTAACATTTTCCCAGACAACTCTTAGATTCACATTAGATTTTCCAACAAAAAGATGTCATCATCATAGTTCTTATGGGTAGGATTCTTCAGGAGCTTAACTAAAATGGAATGTAAACGGGACTTTTCAAAGAACCAGCTACCATTTCTAATCAAATCACAAACCTCTAAATTTCAGTCCAAACCCAACTAAATAACACACTGACTTCCCAGAACTTTGGTGAGAAACTTAGCTCTAGGGAGCCATGGATCATTTCAGATGGAGATACTAGATCCAAACCCAATCTCAAACATGATAAACTTCCTCAAAATGGGCCTTTAAGCAAGAATCCTTCTGAATAACCAAGAAAAAGAATAATTGATAGCTAGAGACCAAAACAAACTTCTATTTAAGTACTTTTCGTATATCCATTTAATCCAGATAAAATCCTTCTTCTTGGCTATGTTCCAACCATTCAAAATGATATAAGCTTTAGCAAAGTCTCTAATATTTTTAATCTCGGGCCTCCTTTGACCTTTGGTCGAACAAAATCACTCCACTTGACAAGGTGAAGTGAACATTTAGATTCAGACCTTCCCTAAACAAAATCACGAAAAATCTTCTCAATTTCATCACAACCAGATAAAGGCAAAGGGAAGAAGACAGAAGACCAAAACTAGTGAATAGCTAGTAAAGTGGACTGAGTTAGTTTAACTCTCCCAACCATGGACAATTTTTTTTTAAGAAAACTCCTCTAACTTTATTCAATGTGTAATCTGGACATTATTACAAGATCTTTTGTCACAGGCATACATACTCATGATGCAGTTCGGTGGACTGGCATAGTAGGTTTGATGCAGGTTATTTCTGAGGTGCATTTTAGCTAGCTTGTCAGCTACTTGATTGCCTTCTCTCCTACAGAAAACTAAACTGGAAGTGTTTGGCAATTCCGCCTTAATCTTCGTCGTCCACAGTGAGCAACTCGGCCACTCTCCTTCTTCCTCCTTTAGCATCTTGATTGCTAGAAGGCTGTCTGATTCAATGATCGTCTGAGTCCAGCTACTGCTCTTGATTTGCTCACAGACTAAAAGGATTCCAGCCAACTCAGCAGCAACCACCGAACCTGCTTGTGCTTTCCTTACCCAACCGCCTAGCCAATTGCCTCCGGCATCTCTAGCCACGACTGCCGCTGCAGCCTCCTCCCCTTTCACTGCGGCGTCGACGTTGAGCTTCACACACCCCGGTGGCGGTCTTCTCCAGACAACCGAGTTCCTGTTAGTGCTAGAGCTCCTGGTCATAATAGGCCAGACTTCCTTCGTGGTTTGTAATGCTTTCCTGATTCTGTAGCACTGATGGCTTCACGGTTTAGCATCCCCTTCGAAAGCTTCTCCATTCCTGAAATTCCAAATCATGTAACAGGTTGTCCAGAAATCCTCTATAGATATTGATACATGTTGCCGAATCACCTTTAAGCAACCTTCAATGGTGGTTGGTTGATACAGGGTCCGATACTCCTCCGCAGACAGCAGTGTCCTCCAGACACACTCAACTTTCTCACAGTCGCGTAGGGTGTGGATAATCGTTTCCGGCTCCCTTAGGCATCTTGGGCATGTCCCAGTGTCAGACATGTGCCGCTGTTGTCGCCTGGTGTTAGTGAGAATGGCTGAGTGTAGAACAAGCCAGGCAAACATTCTAATCTTCGCCGGCGTTCGAAGCTTCCAGATGCTGTTCCAGTTTCTATTCGTCTTCACCTCCTTATGATTTCGCAGGAGGTGATAGGCTGTGCTCGAGGTATAGGTGCCATCGGACGTATGATTCCAGATTCTAATATCACGTTGAGGCCTCCCTGTGGGCGTCGGACTACGTTGAATCAACTTCACATCTTCCTCACTAAGCCAGTAATTCAGGAAATCGGTATCCCAATCTCCGTGGTCAAGCACAATGCTTCGAACATTTAGATCTGCTAAGTCAGTAGGAACATGATGTTTCGCCCTGGTGCGCAGCTGCAGTCCGGGTTTAACCCAGATATCATCCCAGAAATTGGTGTCTTCTCCTCCAACCGGGCAGATGGACGTGTTGTCAAGAATGAACTTCTTTCCTTCAATGGTGGCTCTGCCTAACCGTGACCCAGTGATTGCCTTTCCGGGCTCAGCACAGTCGAACCTTCTCCTTAGTAAGCTGCACCATATAGAGTCTCTGTTGGACACCATGTCCCAAGAGTTCTTGAGCACAAGAGCCTGATTCCATTCTCGCATAGACCTGATACCCAGACCTCCATTGATCTTAGAGCTCGAAACCTTGTTCCATGCTACTAGGGAAATGGGTTTCTGCTTATGTCCTCCTCCCCAAAGGAATTTTCTAATCGTACCATCAATCCTATCGCAAATGCTGACAGGAAGAGTTGTAGTTTGCATAACGTAGGTCGGGATAGCCGATAAGGTGGATTTCACAAGACATACTCGACCTGCCATCGAAAGGGACTTTGCCGCCCAACCTTGAACCTTGCCCTCTACTTTGTTAATGACGTCTGAGTAGGTCGTTTTGGTCACTCTGGAGTGCAGAATAGGGACCCCCATGTATCTGCCCAGGTCGTCAGTGATGGTGAAATTACATTGCTGCTGGACTGCTCTTCGGATCGAGGAAGGGACACACTTGGAGAAGAAGACTTGAGATTTAGACGCAGAGATAGATTGTCCTGAAGCACGGCCGAACGTGTCAAAGCATTTTAGGATTCTCCTCATTTGATTTCTACTAGCTTCAGCAAAAAGGATAAGATCATCGGCAAAGCACACATGTGCAATTTGCATACCGGTTCTTCCCAGTTTCACTGGTTTCCACTTGCCACTCGATACCTTGTCCTTGATTAATTGAGATAGTCGCTCGAGACACAGCACAAAGACATATGGGGACAACGGGTCTCCTTGCCTGAGACCTCGGCTAGCTTTGAAAGGAGTAACCATGGACAATTGATTGGCTTTCCATCCTTCAAGTTTTATTTTACTTTATCCAGCAGAGGACTACAATGTACCTTAGTCAATTTACCTATAAAAGTGGAACTACAAGGAACTTCTGAGGAAGAACCCCTTCATTGATTTTTGAAATGCAACTGATTTTCTCTTTTTCAGCACCATGACTATAGATAATAGAACTATTGTCCCTATTAATCTTCAAACTAGTGAAAGCAAAAAAAGCATCCATGACTCTTTCGATAGCAAATGCAATCTGATCATCAACCTGAAACTAGACCATAAGGTCATCTGCAAATATAAGATGTGACACAAGAAAGTTGGAGGAAGATTTAAGAGGGACGAGCCTACCATCAACCACCTCTTTGTCAAACAGAAGAGAAACAATCTGCATCACTAGAACAAATAAATAGGGTGCCAAAGGGTCTCCCTATCGAACACCATTACTAGGTTTAAAAGCCTCGGTGGATTCTCCATTAAACAACAACTTGTAAGTCATAGTGCTAAGGATTTCCTTGATCCAGATAATCCAGCAATGAGGGAAGTTCATAAGACTAAGAATGCAAAATAGTGCATGTGAAGACACATAATTGTACGCTTTTGATATATCAATTTTAATCCACATTTAGGATTACCACCTTTCTTGTTGAAGTCATGAATTAACTTATTCAATAGGAGAAAAGCATATTTAATGTTCCTTCCTCTAATAATGGTGCACTGATTGCTTCTTATAATAGAAGAAAGTACTCCTTGAAGTTGTTGCTCAACATCTTCGAAATAATCTTGTAAAAAATATTACTTAACATGATAGGCCTTAAGCTCCTTAACTCACTTGAATCCTTTTCCTTTGTAATAAGAGTAATGGAAGACTGATTTGCTTCTTTAAGAATTCTACCAATATTGAAGAAACTAATGATATCTTCAATCACATCCATACACATGATACTCCAACAACATTTGTAGAATTTCCCATTAATACGATCCATGGTCCAGGGAATTTATCAATATCTAGATTACTAACGACCTCAAGGATTTCCTTAATAGAGAAACAAATTTCTTAAGCCAGCTTGTCAACATCACTAAGCTTAGGGAAAGAAAGTTTGTTCAAAATACATAAATCAACGTCATGCCCATTATTAAACGTATTAGAATATAACTCCATGATATGATTTTTAATGACAAAAGCATCTGTGCAAAACACCCCATCAATAGTAAGGTCCTTTATGTGATTCAAACTTCCCCTGACTTTTCTACATGAGTAGAAGAACTTCTATTACAATTAGAGTTTTGGGCTCATCACCAATATATTAATATAACATTACATCATTACCATTGTTATTTGTTATTTATAGTCTCATTATCTTCACATTGTTACCAACAGATTTTCTCTATACTATTATGAATGAATTTCCATATTTTTCTTATTTAATCACTTAAGTCCATCAATTCAATATTTATTTAGATAATGGTATATTATTCATATTTATGGTTATGGAAAGACCGGTTATTATTCTAATTCATGTATTAAGGAAATATTTGTGACATATTTAATGATTTTACTTTAATGAGCACATAATTAAATATGTGATGTTGATTATAGAACCTTGTGCCAATTAATATGTTATATTTGTTTTCAAGCCTAAATATGTAATGAGATTACCACATCGTTATTCATTTTATGTGCATTAAAAATATACATGAAGACATAACTTTATCCTTTTTTGGTCAAATATAAGGAACCAATCTTACTATCATCCTATTCATGGAATGAGATAAGATTCTAGGTTTTGATATGTTATAGATGGGTCGATAAAATGGATCAACAGGTGTATCATAGTCCCTCTCTCATTTAAATTAAAATTTTCTACTAGTCACTTTGTTCCAAATGTTCCTTATATTCTCATGTTAGTTTTAAAATTAGTGAACTCTTTTTAATGTTTTTTAACCTTTAAAAAGTTGTGCTTTACCTTATAGTATTGGTGGAATTTGATTATGATTGGATAGGGAGTGCACTCTGGAGATTTATACTACTTCTCCATCCCTCCACAATCTTTGAAATGCTTTTATTGTGACTTCTCCCCTCATATACATCTACACTTTGGCCATATCTTTTTCTACCAAACTCAAGATCTTAGATAACTCTATTTTGTCTTTTTCTTCTATTATGGGTGATGCTAGTCAACTATAATAAAAACATTGTGCCTCTTTCCCATCTCATACTATTAAACAATCCTCAAAACATTTGTATTTTATCATAGTGATGTGCATGGTCAATCAACAAGTTGTTATGGTTTCAAATATTATCTTACTTTTTTGGATGATATATCATGAATGATTTGGCTTTATCTTCTTCAAATACATGATGAGTTGTTCATCTTATTTGCACATTTTCCATGCCTATTAAGATTCTTGTACTGATAATGCCCTTGAGTACAACCAGTGGGAAATTTCTAATTTTTGCACACTCCTTTACCGTTCAAGAAAATATTCCCCAGAAATCTTTGGTTTGATGTTCTTCTCACTGCATGTTTCCTAATCAACCATCAACCATCCTTGGTTATCCAAAAATAGATTTCCTTTTTGGTTCTAAATCTACTGACCAAACAATTTTATTTACCACCTTGGGTTTTCAGATGACTCTCCTGTGTCTGTGATGTTGAATAAGGTAGAAAAATATCCCATGCATGATGAAAATGGTTTTTCTATGATACCCTTTCTCTCAATAAGGGTACAAGTGCCTTGATCTACAACCTAGTCGCATAATATATATGTATATATATGTCATTCATTTTCTACCTGCATGGGTAACTAACCTTAGTTACTCGTGCATCTAATTTGTAATAGGAATATACATATTTGTAATGAAACAAACAATATTTGTAATGAGATGACCAAATTTGTAATACAAACACTCATTTTGTATAACATGTCGAATTACAGTAAAAATGATATTTATGATAGCAGTTTATGTTATAATACGAAACGAGTATTTGTATTACAAATTGGTCATGTCAGTACAAATGTTATCTGTCTCATTACAAATAGATACCTTTCTATTACAAAATAGATCCACGAGTAACTAAAGTTAGTTACCTGCATGAGTAGTGAATATATACCCATAAATATATATACATATATATACATATACATATATATACATATACATATACATATATATACATATACATATATATATATATATATATATATATATATGTGTGTGTGTGTGTGTGTGTGTGTGTGTATTAATGTTACCTTTTGTGAGGACAATCTTTTCTTCTCTAGTTGTCATCACTGTATGATATGATAATATTGCTTCCTGAACCTTTTCTCCCAACCCAAACATCATCACTGCCACAAGACTCTAACTGGAACATGGAAGTTGATCCCTAAATAGTAGTCTTACAATCGCAATCTATTCCAGTCAAATCTGACTTACTAGTGGTGCTTTAAAAGGTATACATTTTTGCACCATCAATCATCCAATTTTAATGCATGTTGTCTAAATCACCTCTCCCCTATTGCTTCTTCTTTATCCACCATTATGTATACCACTTTTATTCCCAATTATCAAGAATACGCTTAATGAAATCCTAGAAGAGATGCAAGCTTTACATGATAGTCATACATTGGACGTAGTTGACCCTAGTCAAACATAACTCCGATGGATATATCAAGCGACCAAAGGCATGATTAGTTTTTAAATATTTTACTCAAACTTTTGGTGTGGATTACTTATAGACTCTCTCTGGTAACAATGATTGCCTCTATATGGTTCCTCATTTCCTTGGCAGCTCATTTTGACTGCCCACTTTTCCATCTGGACATCAAGAATGTCTTTCAACATGGACACCTCCTAGAAGAGATCTATATGTAGCAACCTATCATCATTTTTTTGAGGGGGGTCTTCTTACAAAGTTTACCATCTATGTCATTCTTTATATGGAACTAAGAAGTCCCTAAGAGCCTGGTTTAATAATCTCAAAATAGTCCATGAAAAAATTAGGCTTTTGGTAATCATATGTTGATTATTCACCATTCTCTTTAAATTCCTCAAGAAGGTAAATTCTCCTTTCTAGCTATGTTGATGACATTCATGACCATGGGAAATAACAAAATTGGCATTGATTTCTTTATCATGAGGAATTTGCCCCGGATAGAGCCAGTTTGTGAATCACCCCATCACAAAAAAACTTGGGCCTAAAAGGGTGGGGTCTGATCACCCTCTCCTATGTCCAATTAGCATGGAGTGTTGCTCACAGAGTGCCTTTGGTGTGATTCAACCAAGTTCATCATTGGGACTTATCAAGCTCTTACCAATTGGGATCATCTAGCCAGACAAGATTGGCATCTATAACATGAAACAATCACTTCATGCCCATTTCCATACAAAGAACTTGGGCAACTTGTGATACTTCCTCATGATAGATGTTATCCCTTAGACCCACTTCAAGAAAGTAGAACGATGGATGCTAAACTGTCTATACTCCAATAGATCATCACACAAAGGCTCCACTTGACGTGGAGCAATAGACTAAGAGAAGTATTGCAAAGTAGTTGGAAAATTGATTTATTAACTATATGTCGACCTGACATACTCTATGTTGTCAGAGTGATTAGCCAATATATGATTGCATCAGTCCAAGCTCACTAGTGAAACATCCAACACATCTCACTAGTGCAACATCCAACACATTCTACACTATCTCTAGAGCACTCTAGGAAGAGCTCTATTCTAAAAATGTCCTGATGAAAAAATCATTACTATTTTATATACCCAGATGTAGATTGGGTAGGAGATGCTCTAGACTAGGTGTCCAACTCTGGTTTCTATATTTTGGTAGGCACTCATCTAGTGGTCTGGAGAAGTAAAAAAGCAATCATGGTTGTGTGCTCCAGTACTAAAGTAGAATATCTAGCTATGGCACAAGCATGTTGTAACCAGCATTGGGTATGGTCCATTGTTTGAGTTTGGAACTCCTATTAAGACTTCACTATATTGTGTCAACTAGGCTGCTATCCACAAATCCAATAATCTAGTATTTCATAAGCGCACAAAACACATTGAGGTGGATTTTTATTTTGTATGGGACATGTTCAAAGCTAAGAAATTGTGAATCTTCCCATGCATATTGGATATCAAGTTGTTGATATCCTGACCAAATCACTCATTTCAATGTTTTTTTAGTATATGGGAGTCAATCTAGGATTACACAATGTATACTCTAAAATTTCATGGGGAGTGTTAGTATAAGTGATTTATTGGTTACTTATCATTAGGCCCATTGAATAGATAATTTTTATTATGCTATAAGTCCATATAAGCGAGGATCCCTTTACTGAATTAAATATACGCATGTATCCCCAGACTCATATATATATAGGAGACCCAATACCTCATTATAAACTACTGAAAAATATTGTTACTCTATCTACAAATCACAATACATATTTCTTACCAGTCATGCACACATTAAACGGACTAATTGCCATACCTATATCCATAAAAAAAAACAATTTCAAAGATATAACATTGGTGTATGTAATATCTATCTATATAGTATATATGTATATATCAAAATATACATATATAGTATATGATAATTGATTATTATTATGCATACATATAACAAGTCATTCAATAACAAAACCTTACTAGAAAACCCAACAGTGACATGAGATCTGCGTCATAAGCCTTATAAAAATATACATATATAGTATATGATAATTGATTATTATTATGCATACATATAACAAGTCATTCAATAACAAATAAGATGTGGTAGGCTTATGACGCAGATCTCATGTCACTGTTGGGTTTTCTAGTAAGGTTTTGCAACAAAATTACAAATTCTTGAATTCAACCCTAGCCATGAATATGTCAATGTCAATGACTTCGGGCGATAAAGAAGGATATTGAATACACATTAGTGCATACTATTTTTTAGACAACTACTGTCAATGTCTATCTCTTGCTTCTTGATTTGGAATTGAAAGTTGTTTAGGTGCACCAACACGATTGTCCTCGCATTACCAAGGATAGAACTCATTCTCTATGGTGCTACATTTTGTTCTCAAGTCTCTACACACCGTGCCTCGGTCTCTATGTCCTCTAGTGGATGTATGGTACATTTAGTGCACCGCCTTGGCCTTCAAATATAATATTAACATGCTAGCATCGATTGCTCATATTTTTTCCTCCTGTCGTGGGGTATTATCCTTGGGGATCACTTTCTTCCTTTCATGGGGATAAACTTATGATTAAACTTGTGTGTCTCAACTCCTTGATGTCACCTTTTTTTTTTTTGGAGAAGTCAGGAGGCAATCTTATTCATCCCGCCCTCCTCCTGCGAGCTAAATCAAAGTTTAACTTACATCCACTAATTAAACTGTGAATAGGAAACATAGTAGTACTACTACCATTACAAAATTCTTTAACTACTAAGGTACTAACCTCCATTGGAGGTAAGGGGTAATTTTGGAATCCACCAGCGTTCTTAAGGTGGTGTTTGGCAAGGCTGTCCGCCACTTCATTAGTAACCCTACTAGAATAACAAAGTTGCCACCTCTTTTTCTTCCGCGATTGGATCTTGTTGATTATTTTGACATATCCGGGATTCATGGTTACTGGTTCAGCTATCATATTCACGGCCGCTAGGGAGTCCGACTCAATGGTGATCTCTGCCAATTAACCCTTTTTTATAGCATAGGCATAGGCCACGATTTCCAATTAACCCAATCCTTTAACTAGTTGCAATCATGATTAATCACATAATAGGGAAAAGACAGAAAATATTCTAATCGATCGATTGAGAATCTAGTTGATTGATTGAACTTCTTTGACTTGTGCAAAATACACATTAGTCTATCAATTCATAATTCTGTTGATCTTTTTATGTGTTCAATCAATGGTTTGACAGTTCAGTTGGTCGGCTGACACATATGCGCTCTTTAAAGATGCAATTTCTTGCGATCGAAGATCAGAATGACATCACGCATCGAGTTTTAACGCGACTAGTCCAGCAATAAGAGGCGATCATATGAAGCCGAGCAACGATACCGCTTCCACATACACGCCAAGAACAACGCTGTTCGGAAGTTCGCCGGAATTGCAGTTGCTTGGACCACTGACGGCAGGTCTTTCATGATTCTGATGTCAAGCGTTTTGATCCAGGGACGCAGAACCCTCCTTGCGATCGCCGTCAGAACATTTTCGTTCCTCGCCGGCGCTCTTCCCGGACACCGCAATAGTCTCCACTCTGTCGCCTTCATTCCCCTGTTCCTCCGCGCCATTCCCCGGCTGACCGTCCTCTTCCTCCTTGGGGTCGTCGCCGACGTTGACCTTAAGCGATCCCAGGGTGGCTTCGAGCCGGTCTGTCTGACAGGACAGCTTCGTTACTGCGGCAAGGAGTTCGTCGGAGAAAGAAGCGGCATCTCCCATCCAGTTGCTGAGGCGGGAGAATACCGGCGCCTCATCATCCTCGACCAAGCCAACCTTCCCGTACACGGGAGAGGACCTATATCGGTCAAAGAAACAACCCCTTACATAGGAGGAGCTAGCCAAGAACGAAAAGATTGTACAAAAGATATATCGGTCAGGTTACTTACTCGGGGATTTTGAGGCAATGGGCCCATCGCCGGCGCATGGCCGAGGCGTAAACCGGGAGCGCATCATCGTCAGAGCTGTCGTCGCCGGCACCGGAGGTCGTCGCGCCGTCCTGCTTCCCGAGACGCGAACTGGAGGCTTCGACAAACTCCTTGAACATCTGGAACAGTTTCTGTTGGCGCATCCGTTTCTCCCGGAGTGCCTCCTGCCCTCGTACTCCGGTTGCGCCACCTGCCCTTTCTTTTGAAACCGCCGCTGGCGCCACGGGACCTTTCCCCCCGCTGAACCGTTCTTTATGGCAATCGACCCGTACCTTGGCTTCTTGGAAGTCGTCGAGCAGCAGTGAGACCTGGTCGAGCAGTATCTTCTGGATCGTCGTGCGCTGACGGAATTCCCACTTCTCGAGCCGACTCCACCTTTCTTCTTCGTCGCGTTCCTCCTCGTGATCTGAGTCTCGCTCGGAATGGGGAGATTTCTTCTCCGTTTCCTGGTTCTCGATCTGACTCTCCGGTTCTACTGGTTCTGGAATCGAAGTGGATTAAGTTAGAGGATTTGCAAGGCAAAGGAAAATGACGGCTTGCGCTGTAATGGAAGAGAAACAGAACCATTTGCTAGTTCGGCTTCAGATTTAAGCTCCACAGTAGCACCCCTAGCGCCATCCGCATGATCACAGTTCTTTTGTTCTTCGGAAACAGAACCGTCCGCATGATCGCCGCCAGAATTAGTGCCGGCATTAGCGCCGTTAGAACCATCATCTTCATGGCTGTTCTTCAGTTCTTCGGACACAGAACCATCTCCATGATTGCCGTCAGGATTAAGCTCGGCGCCGACGCTCTCCCCGGACGACGACACAGTCTCCACCACAACGCAATCACCCCCCTGCTCATCTCCCGCATCACCCGCGTGACCATCGTCTTTCTCCTCCTGTTGGCCGTCGTTGTCGCTGATGGTCACCGTACGTGCTCCGATGGCAGCTTCGATCATATCCGGATGAAAACACAGCGTCGTCACCGCAGCAAGGAGCTCGTCGGCGAATGAAGCGGCTTCTGCCATCCAGTGGCTGAGGCGGGAGAACGCCAACGCCTCTTCGTCCTCGTCCATGTACGCCTTCTTGTAGACCGGGGACGATCTGCGATCACAGAGACAACAAGCGACCGAAATCCATTGAGAGTGATCTTCGCACATTTTCAGTGAAAAGATTGTATGAAAGAAAGCAACGATTATACTGACTCTGGAATTTTGAGGACTTGGTCCCAGTGCCGAAGAACGGCCCAGGCGAGCGATTCATCGTCAGAGCTTTCGCCGGCACCAGAGGTCGTCGCGCCGTCCTGTTTCTCAACATGCGAATGGGAGGCCTCTATAAGCTCCGTCAACATCTCGAAAAGCTTCCGCTGGCCCTCACGCTTCTCTGGGAATGCATCCTTCGCGCTTCCTTCTGGAACCCCCGGTGGCGGCGGTGGGGGATATTTCCCCTTGCTGAACCGTTCTTTCTGGCGGTGGACTCGTATCTCGGCTTCTTGGAGGTCGTCGAGAAGTAGCGTGAGCTGGTCGTCGAGCAGATCCATGATCGTGATGCGTAGGCGGAGCGCCCATTTCTCGAGCTTACGCCACCTCTCTTCTTGGTCAAGCGCATTGTCGTCGGAGCCGTGCCAGTCGGGGAGGAGATCTTCGAACTCCATTTCCGCTGCTCGCAGTCTCTGGTTCTTTTCGAATCGAAACCCAGAGCGAGAGAAGAGGGAGAATTGAAGGCCAAATGTATGACCACTGCCCCTTGGTAAGTGATAGCCGACGGTTTGCCTTGGTGTGTAAGTCTATATAAAGGTCGATCTCGTCCGTAATGGGGCCAGGTACAGGCATCCACACACCGTGCCGCTGCGCCCTTCCCCAACTCAACTCACCACAACAAACAAACAAAAGCAAACTCATAGGACCAAACTCGATGACTAGATTCATACAAATTTACAAGATTAACCTAACACTTAACTTTACATTTGCCCAGGGAAAATACCCCTAACGCCATGTTATCTTTCACAAATACAATCAGGAACTAGTTATGCATTTTTCTCTAAGCATGCCTAAAAGTTTGAAAGAAATTTTGTTATTAATGTTTATCCTTGCACAACCATCTTCCACCACCTTTCATCTTCTCACGACTTAACAACTAGGGCTCTTAACAATGATGTGTTGTGGAGAAAGCTTAGGAGTGAGCCTACATAAACAACCATTATAATGTGGATACAACCCGCCACAAACTCCCAACTTAAACATGCAAAAGGTTTAAGTGCTTGTTGTCCAAGGAAACAAAGTTTAGTGTGCTTATTGAAAATAACCAAGAAAGGTTGGTGCATTTGCTAATGAACAATGTCCATCTAGCTTTTTTTTTTTTACTTCTGCACAAAAATTTTGATCACCAGTTTGCAGCGGTCCATAAAAGAGTTACTCATCTTGATTTGGTCAGGCTAGCTCCCTATTCAATATATGGAAAAGAGATTTACTTGTTTTCATGTACATTATAAACAATCCAAAGACCATCTACAATGCTAGAACACTGATGGCATACTTAAATATGATACTTGGAAAATCTAATTATTTGTATAACAAATAATATATTTCATAAATTTGTGAATAGGATATAACATAGATCTTAACATGTGAAGTCAAAATGTAGCCAAAACTATCTAGTATGAAAGTGTGGAGCTCTAAAAGATGGGTAATCCAAGCCAACCTATGACAGAAGTAATGGATATGTGAGAAAAATCATTGTATATCTAGTCACTTCATCGGAAGCAATTTAACAAGATGAGGTTTTGATGCCCTCATATGGTAATATTGTCGATTCTAAATGTCCTATAATGATAATGGTGATATGTTTGTCTCCTTGCATCTGGTCCAATCCTCACCAATGACTGGAACTCCCCTTTACCAGATAGAATGTGCGCCCAACCTTTTTCTACTCAAGATCATGTGCTAGCTTAAAGATTTTCATTGTCTTGAGTAGACATTTCCCTGCTTCATTAGGGCCAAAACCCCGTGTAAGGTCAAAAGCTCTGATCTTCCTAAGATTCTCGTTAGATTTTCCCAGATCCCTCACTAGATCCAGATGATGCGTAAGAGGTCTAAAGTCACTACTCATTTAGGTAATGACAACTATCATTCCTTGAGCCATGTCTTGCATTTCAAGAGTTAATAGAACTACCAACTTCTATGGCTACGTTGGAGGTGCTTCTACTTTTTCCTCATCATATGTTGTGCACTCAATCATGGGGGATTCATTTTTTTTCACTACAAGAGGGGGGGTGGTATATAATAATGCTCACATTGTCATTGTCAATGTACTAGAGCTTTATTGTGGTCAAGATGCTAGTTATCAATAGGTTGTTCTCTACCACATGCCATTTTCTTTGGATAAGATGTTGATGTGAGGGCTATGGCAAAAGAAGAAGACTCAAACCATCTTATCTTCTTCTAATGACAAACGTAAGCTTAAATATCAAGATGGCACACGTCTCCTGTAAGAATATACCTAAACATGACTATTAGGGACGGTATCAAGGTTGGTAAGGAACTGATCCCCAACTATCAACTATGAGGAATAATGCATGTAAATAGAATTTTCCATAGAGGAATAAAAAATGAATATTTCACACAAATACTAGAAAATAGAATTTCCATAGATTTTATTTACATGCGTTCAAAACAACCATTTGATACCCTATAATATATATTAAGAGAAAAAGATTTATCCCCCCTCTCCCACGCTCGTGGCAGAGGCCAAATGCCCAGGAGGGTGGTAAATCAAGGTGGCAACTGGGTTTGAACCCGAGTCCCTTTGTTAGGGGACATCGTGTTTGACCACTTGAACCACTCCTTGTCGGATATATATATATATATATATATATATATATATATATATATATATATATATATATATCCACCAAAGACCCCCAATACATGAACCTTTCTAAAACATATTAGACCACTACTCGGGCTTCACCTAGAAGTGAAGTCACTAGGATCTTCTATTAGGATAAGGAGTGGTTGACTTAAGTTCAAGACTTAAATAGGTGTTCATTGGTTCGCTAGCCAATGTCTTATAAAGCATAATTTTATTTTTATGCTTTATAAAAAAAATTGCATCCTCGACTACATTAGTTAGAATGGATATTATTTAGGACATTAAGTTTGACATATAAACAATTAGATCCATCAATGTATGTATCTAGAGAGAACAAATATAAATACACAAGTATGATATTAATACATAATAATTCTATTAAAGTTCTCACTTTAAGAATTTTCCTAAACTTTCTAGGATTGTACTTAATCACACATAATCTTCCACAATGTGCTCACATTCAAGACTTGTCATCCATGCTTTAAGGTTAGCTATCCACCCTAACATAAATAACCCTTCTAGGACATCATAGGGTTACATATGAACCTATATCATCTCTAATTTAAAACTCCCACGCCTTCATAAAGTCCAACTCATGCCACATCTCATGTTTTATATCACATCTAACCATTCATTTTACTTTTCACTTTTCTCTAGGATTGGGTATCTACTCCTAATCATAACTGTGATTTTAAAGCGTGAAGAAAACCTAGAGGGGGACACCAATGGATGTGTTAGAAAAATGAAGTCGCCATTATGTTTTTGTGGGGAAACAAAGAAAATCATGGAAATACACTTAGGGAATTTGGATGGGTAAGTCAAACAAAAAAATTGGACAAAAGGGTAATTCATAAAGTTACGCATGGGGAATGTATTAGGAACTCCCATGACGCCCTTGAAGTATCATAAATTCCAATGAGGTTATGGTGTTTTTGCATGGGGAATGTATGTGTAATATTGGGTCTTCCTCTTGTGTCTTTTTTCTCTTTATTCATATCAAGATGTTTAATTATGCATGTCTTTCCCCAATAATTGGTATCATTTTGAAATGAAGTTATTTATATCCTTTTGTATTATTTTATAGGTACCTCAAAGTCTAATTAATGGAAGGAGAATAGAGAGAAGATCCTAAGAACTCTATAAATATTATGTAGTCAGAGGAGTCCTAAAAGTCAACTCCAACTTACCCTAAGTGTCTAAGGATCATAAAAGTAAGAAACATCCATTGGCAACCAAGATTAGTATCAAAGTGCAACAACCATTTAACTACTAGAACGACCATTTTGATCTTAACAAGCACCTCCAATTATCTAAGATGTGATTTATTTTGAACAATACATTACCCCCACTCCCATTCTCACTAGAAAGTCTGATATGCTTTTCCCCCAAAATTGTCATTCTGGTGATAGAATTGTTGTGGAACTGACCCCAAGACACCTCCACCACTTATGTAAGACCTATGACCTATGTTTTGGGGTAACCCTATTTGTTTTTATGGATTAAAGTTCTTATATCCTTTCTCTAATCCTTTGATATGCTTTTATAGCTTTAGCAAAGCTTAAGTTTCTAGTTTAATCCAGTTTGGATGATGTTTATGCTTTTTGTGCTTATTTTGGGTCAAATTGAAATTTACCCAATTGATAGGTTTATCTTGCAATTTGACACATCTAGAGTGTGCCTTTAGTTCTTTAGCATCATTAAATGGAGTGTGATGTTTTGGGGTGCCTTTCTTGAACCTTGGACGAGTGGTGACATCACTAGAAGTGATTATTAGGGTTTCTAGGATTTTGTTGGTGTCGACCATGTTGAGCATGGTTGAGTTTTGCAACCTATGTCTCGACCATGTTGGTGTGTTTTGGGTGTGTCTTGATCGAGACACCTTCCTTGGGTTATTTCATTTTGACCTTGATGCCCTATATGTGGTTAGGTCGAGATGGTTTGTCTCCTAGTGGTGTGTCTCGACCTTGAGTGTTTGGTGACCTTTTATTTTGACCTAGGCATGTGCTTTAATGTTGTTTTGACCCCCTTGATGTGTCTCAACCGAAACCAATGTGTTGGTGACATAAATAGGTCGATACCCAACATTGGTTGTATCACCATAGGTTGCATGCATGCATATAGTGGTTTCATGGTCATTTTCTTGGTGGACAAGTGTCCCCTTGGTACCTACTTATGTTGAAACATCATCTCCACCTTACTTATCTCCTCCTTGAGTATATAATATCATTCTTCTCCTTATGGGTGAACCTTTTGGCCCTATTTCTTTCCTATCTTCTTGTGTTCAAGTTTTCTAGCTTGAGGAGGTTGGGAGTGTTGACCATGAATGTGGGCTCTGATCTCCAAACCATGACATAAACACGATTAAAACTTAGCGGAAGCGAATCGATAATCAGCGGAAGACAAAAATCACGGGAAATTAAAACTTTTCGTGACAAGAACTTGAATCCATAGAAGCCTCTTTCATAAAGTGAGGTAAACTGTTTACATCTCAGGATAATTACTTCTTGAGTAATTATGTACATCAGGATACAAAATCTCAAGATCACTTATACAAAAAGACTCCAAGACCTGAGAGTACAGGGGACACATAGGACTGACTCTAACTACACCATAGGGCAGGACAATCTCCACCTGAGATTACTGCTGCCCCTGATGCTGCTGCTGAGACTGATCACCTGTAGGCTGGTTCCTTCGTCTCCGACGTCCACCTAAAAAGTTGAAGCCTACGGGGTGAGACAATTATACATAATTGTCCCAGCGAGAGTTATAACTCTTCTCCAGAAGCTTTATTATAACATCAAAGAATATTTTAAACAGTAAAGCCTTCAAAGCATTCTGTAACAGTTGCAGGTATAACAAGATCTCAACCATTTAGGAGATAGGGAGAATATAAACACTATTGCAATGTAACATCAATCAACTAACTTGGAGTTATCTCTAACAAGTTATACTATATGGTTGATTATGTTTTACAAACAACATTATGCCCTGTGGAGATGAGGCTTACCACTCATACTCCAACTGATCGCTGAGAAGCCGCATCAGTATCATACATAGGTCATTAAGAGAGCCGGATTCTCATGACCTTCACCTTCCTCAGTCAGTAAGAGGATCACTTGTAGGACATCTCGTGTCTCTACTACTATAGCTCACCAGGGTAAACTGGTCCTTCGCTATTCTAGAGTCACAGTGGCGTTCTGTACTCTCTTCGTCATCAGGAGGTTTAATATTTACCTACCACTGATACGGATATCTGTGCTTTCTTCGTCATCAGGAGGTTTCATGTTTACCTACCACTGATACGGTATGAAACTATAGTGAAGGATGGATGGATTACACATCTACATCACTTTCCTACACTAGGATGTAAGGTTCTACACATCCATGTACCCCACATACTCAAAAGTATGTGCTCCAGGAGTTCCCTGAGGAAAACCTGTTTCACCATCACTTAATTTCTGACAATGATGGATCTATGATCAGGGCTCTACATTATACTTGATTAGTTAGGTACATTCAGTATTCTTTAACAGCATACATTGTTCTTCAAACAATAACAGTAGCATAGCAGCTATAAAAGAAGAATACTAAATGTAACAGGCCTAACCTATATCAATCATCATTTATCATTATCCTCATCACAAGTCATCTCTAAGGCATGACCTTGATGGTATTCATGGCTCTCATAGCCCATTATCAGCAGAGGATGCCACTGGCAAGGCATCAGATTACTTTACTTATTCATAAGGCTAACAACATGCCTTTAATGAATATAACATTAACATCCATACCTGGATATGATTACCTTCATATCAGAACCTGCATGGTTAATATATCTGATAAAGGTAATACAACAATAAGGAATGTACTTCCTACTCTTGTCATAAGAGTTAAATCTTTAACTCAAATCAAATAGAGTTTAATACTCAAAAGTATGCCATTACCCTTGAATTAGGGTTTACTATTCACATTACATGTCATCACCCTTGAATTAGGGTTTACTATTCACATCAAGGTGAATTAAACTCATAACATCATCATGTATGAGTAACATCTTCATTGATGCTCTTGGTTTAGTTAAAGGTTCATCATTTATCATAATTAGGGTTTCTATGATCTCACACAGGTGGATCATACCCTAATTATGCTCATTTCTGTGTATTGGGGATGCTTCAATTGCGTTTCCACTTAAAAAGGGTACTTTCTCTCTCTAGAAGTACTTTCTCTCTCTAGAAGTACTTTCTCTCTCATCATAAGGTTAGGTGATGTCAACATCACTCTAAAACAGGTTGGATTGAGTCATCATAGACTAACATAACCAAAAACATCATCATTATGTGATTTAGAGTTACTTTCTCTCTCTAGGGTACTTTCTCTCTCTAGAAGTACTTTCTCTTTCATCATACTAATGGTGGATGATAACTTTAGACTAGATCAAGTTGGATAGAGTCATTATGACTAAAAACATCATTCTCATGTAATTAGAGTTTGAATTGAGCAAGGTATAACTCAATTGACCCTTTAGGGGTATATTGGTAATTCACCCCATTGATCATCATTATGGTCAAAACCTTAGTCAAATAACCCCTTAATATCCTAGGTTATCATTAGGGTTTGATTAGGGCAACATTGAACCATTTACATCATCAAATGGTTGAATGTGGTCAACCTTGGACCACATTGATTAATTTCAATCATTAATCATTAATTGAATTGAGATCGGTTGAAAGTGTTGACCGTTTGCCCATTTTGACTTTCCAAGACCGCGAGCCTCCTTCTAGCTCCAAGACCGCGAGCCCCCTTTAAGGTTTCAAGACCGTGAAGCCTCCCATTGGTTCAAGTTAATGTTGAGACCGCGAAGACCAATTTGAGTTGAGACCGCGAGGGTTATGAAGACCGTTTGCCCTTCTTTGACCTCAGGACCGCGAGGCCCTTCGCGGTCTTGAGACCGCGAGCCTCCTCTCGGTCTTGAGACCGTGAGCCCCCTCACGGTCTTGAGACCGCGAGCCCTCTCACGGTCTTGAGACCGCGAGGCTCACATGGTCTTAGCCGCTTGGTCCATCAACAAAATCAACAAAGCAATCGATGATGTCAACCGATGTTGAAGCCCTCAAAAGGTCAAATCTATGTTGACCACTTATGGATTGATTCAATTAAGATTATGCTTGATCACTTGGTCATTCAATTGACCCATAATGGTTAACCAATTATGGTCGAAATCGATTCAATTAGGGTCTATCAATGTTCACCCATCAACACTCAACAGTGTGCATTAACACAAGGTTGAACCCTTCAATTGAGCTCCAATTGGGCCCAAACTTGGCCCAAACGGTCTTGAGGTCATGTGGGTGGACCCCACATGGTCTTAAGACCGTTTTTCCAAGATTTCACCAAAGTTTAAGGTGATTTGATAGGGGTTGAACCATGATTGAACCACAAAATAGAATTTTGATTAAATTAATAACTTATTTGCAATTGGGTCCTCAATTGGTCAAATTACTCAACCCTAGACCTTCAAACGGTCTTGGGTGATTGTCCTCTCGGTCTTGAGACCGTTTGGATGAGTTCCAAACGGTCTTGAGACCGTTTGCCCATCCAATTTTTGGATTCTAGTGCAGATTCATCAAGGTTGAACAAATTGAGTTGATGATTATATCAATATATAATTGCAATGTAACTTGGTGTAAAAGTACCTTCAATTGGTCAACAAATCTTGACTCCAGACCTCCAAACGGTCTTGGTTGATTGCCCTCGCGGTCTTGAGACCGTTTGGTGACCCCCAAACGGTCTTGAGACCGTTTAGGTCAATCAACCCTAAAAACCCTAATTAGGTCACCATAATTTCAGTACTGATTTTATCTAGGGTTAGCCCTAGTATTCACCCTTCAACTCTTAGCCCGTTTGGAATTAGACCATCAAACTTGGTGAGTTGTTAATTAACATAATTTTGAACAGTAATATCATACGGTCAATGCTTAGTCAACGACCTTACACGGTCTTGAGACCGTTTGCCCAAAAAGGCAATTTCAGACCGTTTGAAAATCAGCAATTAATTCATTTAAAGTTGTGACTTAAAAAGGTCATATCTCCCGATTCCTTTGGAGTTAGTCTCCCAAATGTTGAGGGTAATTATCCTATATAATTAGGAACTGATTTCTTATACGGTCCACGCTCGGTCAACGGGGCCAAACGGTCTTAAGACCGTTTGCCCTGGCGCGGTCTCGAGACCGTTTTCTCACCTCGCGGTCTTGAGTCCGAGAGAGCAAACTGTTAGGACCGTTTAAGGAAAAGAAAAGCGGTGGGTTTTTCTTGGAAATCACGCCTTCATCTTCTAGCTCAAGAACAGTACAGATATCCCACGGGTTTTCTTGCAAAATAGCAGGGAAAAGTAGGGAAACACTAAGAGCTATCATCAAAACGCATATAAAGATGCACATAGTAAAGCATGGGTTTAGAGTTATAAAACCCGCCTAAAGCTTGCTTCTTGAGCTCCAAGCTTTCAAGCTCCAAGCTCTAATGGCGTCCTTGAGTTCCCTCAGGTTGGCCAAGGTGAAAACTCCAAGGAAGGATGAAAAGAGACGGCTAGAAAGGTAGGGTTTCAAGAGTTAGCCATGAAGATGACCTTGAATTCGAGTTCTAACCATGGAATTAGGCAAGAAGAGGGGTTTAGACCTACCTTGCACCCCTTGGTCGTCCTCCTTAGCTCCAAGGCAGTCCTTGGTCGTCTTTGGTGAAATGAAACAGTAAGGGAACGAAGGGTGAGTTCCCTTGCAACTAAGGGAGGGAGAGCTTATATACATGGGGTAGGATCTTCAACATTAGTTCATAAGTTTCCCTTAATTCCAACTAAGTCCTTCCTTTATTACTTGCTCGTCCCTTCCTCTTTATTCTAAGGACAAACCTTATCTTAAGTTATAGAAAAGAAGGCAAGGAAGAACAATCTAATAATAAAGTTCATACTTAAAGGGATATTGCACATATACCCTGATTATTCAATCACAAAGCCTATTTCTTAACTTGATAACTCAATTGAGGTGAATTCCTCATCATTTATTCTCTAAATGATGGTAAGAGTCTAAAAAGATAATTTAGATGACATTATTTACAAATTGCATCCCATCATTTGGGTAAATTACATTTTATCCCAAATTAGGGTTTCAAGCCCTGGGATTGCTTCCACAGCTGCACCTTGGTGCTCTAGCTTGGGAAATCCCTCAAACTTTGCCAAAGAGATTCTCATGATGTCTCAACATCAGAGGAACATCTCAACATGTGAAAAATTGCAAACTAACCCTTTTTAACTGGGTAAATTGCACATAGGTCCCTGTATATCAAAACAATGCTACAACTTTAAATAAAAAGGAGCAAATACTGAAATATACGTTTCTGAGAAACTTAATTACATGCTCAGAGTTAATCACAAAGATTTAATTACATATTTAGGCAAAACACCTAGGGTTGACTCATAACCCAGGTCAGGGATGTTACAAATTATCCACCCCTTACAAGAATTTCGTCCCCGAAATCGATAAAACATACTAAGAGAAAAGGGCAGGATACTTCCTTCTCATCTCATCCTCTAACTCCCAAGTGGCTTCTTCAATACCACGATGGTTCCAGAGGACTTTCACAAGACTTATATCTTTCTTCTTTAACTTTTTAATTCGTTTATCAAGGATTGACACTGGTCCCTCCTCATAGGATATGTCATCATTCAATTCTACTTCCATAGGTTGTAGAACTGACTCGGTGTCTGGGTGACATTTCTTCAACATAGAAATGTGAAACACGGGATGTAACCTTTGTAATTCTGGGGGAAGCTCTAGTTTATATGCTACCTTTCCAATCCGTTCAATGATTGGATAAGGCCCCATATATCTAGGAGCTAACTTCCCCTTCCTTCCAAAACGAAGGACCCCTTTCCAAGGTGAGACCTTAAGATACACTCTGTCTCCAACCTGGAACTCTAAGGGTCTACGACGTTTGTCAGCATAAGATTTCTGCCTATCCTGAGCAGTCTTAATCTTATGTTGTATAACTTTAATCTTTTCCGTGGTTTGCTGCACCAGGTCAGGACCTAACAACTGGTGCTCACCAGTCTCAAACCAACACAAGGGTGATCTACAACGTCTACCATATAAGGCTTCATAAGGTTCCATATCAATACTATGCTGGTAGCTATTGTTATAGGCAAACTCTATCAGGCTTAGGTGTAGATCCCAACTTCCGGTGAACTGGAGAACACATGCTTGCAACAGGTCTTCTAAGGTTTGTATGGTCCTTTCCGACTATCCATCAGTCTGTGGATGAAAGGCCGTACTAAACTTTAGCTTAGTGCCTAAGGCACTGTGCAACTGTTCCCAAAAACGACTGGTAAACTGAGGACCTCTGTCAGAAACTATTGTGACAGGAACTCCGTGCAAACGCACTATCTCTTGAACATACAACTCTGATAACTTTTCAGCAGAATAGGTTGTTTTGACAGGTAAGAAATGTGCTGTCTTAGTCAACCTATCAATAATTACCCAAATGGAATCATGTCCTTTGCTTGTCCTGGGTAGGCCAACAACAAAGTCCATGGTCACATGGTCCCATTTCCACTGTGATATGGGTAAAGGTTGCATTGTTCCTGCAGGCTTCTGGTGTTCAGCTTTAACTTGCTGACACACAGGGCACCTCAGAACAAACTCTGCAACATCCTTCTTCATCCCAGGCCACCAATACAGATCCTTCAAATTCCGATACATCTTGGTGCTCCCTGGATGCATAGCATACATGGAAGAATGGGCTTCTTCCAGGACTAACTTCCTTAAGTTGTCCACATCCGGCACTATCATTCTTCCATTATAACAAGCTACTTGATCTTTTGAGTCATGAAACCCATCTTGCTTCTCATTTCCATACTCAGATCTTATATGTTGAACTGCAGCATCACCTAGCTGTGCTTCTTTAATCTGCTCTCTTAGGGTAGGTTTTATATGCATCTCAGCTAACAAACCGGCTAGCAATGACACCTTCAACTGTACATTGTCTTGCCTTAAAGAGATAAGCATATCTCTCCTAGAGCATACTAAAGAGTTTAGTTGTGCTCTATTCATGGTTGATGTTGCTGATTTCCTACTCAAGGCATCTGCAACAACATTGGCCTTACCTGAATGGTAATCAATTGTACAGTCGTAGTCCTTGATTAACTCCATCCAGCGACGTTGCCTCATGTTGAGCTCATGCTGAGAGAAGATATACTTAAGGTTTTTGTGGTCTGTGAAAATCTGGAATGTCTCTCCGTAGAGATAATGTCTCCAGATCTTCAAAGCATGAACCACAACTGCTAACTCCAGATCGTGTGTTGGATAATTCTCCTCGTGTTTCTTAAGCTGTCGAGAAGCAAAAGAAATCACTTGTTTATCCTGCATCAACACACATCCTAGTCCATTTTTGGAAGCATCACAGAAAATTACATATCCTTTTCCTTGTTCAGGTAGCACTAATACAGGTGCACTTGTCAACCTCTCCTTCAGCAACTGGAAAGATTGTTGACACTTATCACTCCAAGAAAAAGGAACATCTTTCCGGGTTAACTTGGTCAAAGGTAAAGCTATAGAACTAAAGTTCTTTATGAACCTTCGATAATAGCCAGCTAACCCCAAGAAACTTCGAATCTCCATCGGTGTTTTCGGTTGTTCCCATTGTAGAACACATTCTACCTTTGTAGGGTCAACACGAATTCCCGAGGCGGATATTACATGTCCAAGAAAAGATACCTCCGGCAGCCAGAACTCACACTTGCTAAACTTAGCGTACAACTTATGTTCTCTTAGCAAGGTCAAAGCTTGGCGAAGATGCTGCTCATGCTGCTGAGCATCCTTACTATAGATCAGAATGTCATCTATGAAGACGACAACACACTGATCAAGGAAAGGTCAAAAAACTCTATTCATGAGTTCCATAAATGCAGCTGGTGCATTAGTTAGTCCAAATGACATCACCGTGAACTCATAGTGACCATATCTTGTCCTAAAGGCAGACTTGGATATGTCACTATCCTTAATGCGGAGTTGGTGATATCCAGACCTCAAGTCTATCTTTGAAAAGACTGTTGCACCACGCAACTGGTCAAAGAGATCATCAATCCTCGGCAGAGGATACTTATTCTTTATTGTCACTTTATTGAGTTGTCTATAGTCGATGCACAACCGCATTGACCCATCTTTATTTTTAACAAACAAGACCGGAGCACCCCAAGGTGAAGTACTCGGTCAGATAAAGCCTCTCTCAAGTAGCTCTTGAAGCTGTTTCTTGAGTTCTGCCATCTCGGCAGGAGCCATTCTATACGGAGTTTGAGCTATGGGTTTCGTATCTGGAATCAGATTGATTTCAAAGTCAATCTCCCGAGGTGGTGGTATACCAGGAAGTTCTTCAGGAAACACATCCTCAAATTCCCTGACTATGGGAACTTCAGCAGGGTTGGTCCTTTCCTTGGTAACATCTACCACATGGGCTAAGAATGCATAACATCCTTGCCTCAACAGCTTATCAGCAACCATAGCTGATACAAGACAGGTGGGCAGAATCTTTCTTTCTCCTTGAAAGATCCATGTGTTGCTTTCATCAGCAAACACAGCCAACTTGGACTCACAATCCAAGACAACTCTATACCTTTCTAAGGTATCCATCCCAAGGATTATATCAAATCCCTACATATCAAGTGGTATAAGATCCACTTGAATGCGATGGTCAGAAAAGAAAAGGATGCAGGGAGAACATACCTCCTGCAAAACGGCAGACCCACTCAACGGAGTCTCTAACAACAAACTATCTGCTCTATGACTAACAGTCACATTGCAGTTACGAATCATTTCACGAGTGATGAAAGAGTGCGTATCACCCGGATCAATCAGAACGGATACAACACAGGATATAGACATATCAGAATATAAAAGTTTCATCTGACCTGCCACTACCCGTGGATTGACCACTGCCTCAGGTGGGTTCATAGCATAGAACCTCGCAGTCGCCTGGTGTTGAGGTGGTGCTGATGATCCAGCTTGAGATGCTTGTCCATGTCCTCGAGCTGCTCCTTGATGTTATCTATTCTGAGATCCCTGTTGATTCTGTCTCGGAGGTTGTTGTGTCACACCGACAGGCCTAGAACGACAATCCTTCATCAAGTGTCCCACCTTACCACAGTTGTAGCAACTCTTCTCCTGTTGCTGTGGTCTGGGTGGTCCAGTAACTGACACTGATGCAGAACTGTGCGTCCCTTGAAGCGGTTGACTCTGTCCTCTACCTCTGCTTGGTGTCCATTGAGTTTGAAAACTCGATCTGGGTGGTGGAGGGTTAGGTGCAGAGAATCTAGGTTTCTTGGAATCCCTAGATGAAGAACCCTAGAACTGTGGATATCTTTTATGGGTTTGTCTTTTCTCAACCACAGATCTCTCTATCCTTCGGACTGACTCAACGAAGGTAGAGAATCTCTCTCTGTTTTCTAAGGCAGACACAGGGGTTGACATATCAGAATTCAAACTCTTCTCGAATCTTCTGATTCTTTCCTCATCCGTAGCAGCCATGTGCGGACAGAACCGCAACAACTCCATAAACTTAGCTTCATACTCACTAATGTTCATCATACCCTGCCTTAGTTTCTCAAACTGAGAGATCTTCTCATCTAGGAAGGTCTTTGGAAAATATCTATTGATAAATTCCCGACGAAACTCTTCCCATGAGAACTCTACTCCAGGTCTCTTCTGCTCTTCCATGTTCCACCAGTGACCAGCACTGCCTTTGAGAAGATAGACAGCATGTCTAACCTTCTCAGCTTCCAGAATCATAAGAATCCTGAAAGCCTTCTCCAACTCTATCAACCATAAGTCAGCATCTGCAGGGTCGGCAGTTCCGAAGTACTCGGTAGCTCCGACACGACGAAGTCGTTCAAACGTCTTACCGATACCTTGTGCTTCAGGCTGGACAGGTGCCCTAGGTGCAGGAATGGGCATCCTATCGGTTATATGTGTCATGGCAGTCATAAACTGCCCGAACATCGTCTGTACAGCTGGATCACTCATGTCAGCTGGGTCGAACTGGGGTGGCTCTCTTGGCGACTCAGGTGCAGGTTGTTCTATTCTCGGAACTCTTGCACCGCCTCGAGGTGCACTAGCACTACTTTCTGCCACGTGCGCATCGCGATGTTCTGACATTCTTATGTATCTTCTTCTCCTGAGGAGCAGAAGATTCTATTAGATGAGGAAGGAGTACTAAAGGTAGACTCGACATCCTAAGTCCTATGCCTCTGTAGACTCAACTGAACCTGGAGCTATGATACCACTAGTTGTGGGCTCTGATCTCCAAACCATGACATAAACACGATTAAAACTTAGCGGAAGCGAATCGGTAATCAGCGGAAGACAAAAATCACGGGAAATTAAAACTTTTCGTGACAAGAACTTGAATCCATAGAAGCCTCTTTCATAAAGTGAGGTAAACTGTTTACATCTCAGGATAATTACTTCTTGAGTAATTATATACATCAGGATACAAAATCTCAAGATCACTTATACAAAAAGACTCCAAGACCTGAGAGTACAGGGGACACATAGGACTGACTCTAACTACACCATAGGGCAGGACAATCTCCACCTGAGATTACTGCTGCCCCTGATGCTGCTGCTGAGACTGATCACCTGTAGGCTGGTTCCTTCGTCTCCGACGTCCACCTAAAAAGTTGAAGCCTACGGGGTGAGACAATTATACATAATTGTCCCAGCGAGAGTTATAACTCTTCGCCAGAAGCTTTATTATAACATCAAAGAATATTTTAAACAGTAAAGCCTTCAAAGCATTCTGTAACAGTTGCAGGTATAAAAAGATCTCAACCATTTAGGAGATAGGGAGAATATAAACACTATTGCAATGTAACATCAATCAACTAACTTGGAGTTATCTCTAACAAGTTATACTATATGGTTGATTATGTTTTACAAACAACATTATGCCCTGTGGAGATGAGGCTTACCACTCATACTCCAACTGATCGCTGAGAAGCCGCATCAGTATCATACATAGGTCATTAAGAGAGCCGGATTCTCATGACCTTCACCTTCCTCAGTCAGTAAGAGGATCACTTGTAGGACATCTCGTGTCTCTACTACTATAGCTCACCAGGGTAAACTGGTCCTTCGCTATTCTAGAGTCAAAGTGGCGTTCTGTACTCTCTTCGTCATCAGGAGGTTTAATATTTACCTACCACTGATACGGATATCTGTGCTTTCTTCGTCATCAGGAGGTTTCATGTTTACCTACCACTGATACGGTATGAAACTATAGTGAAGGATGGATGGATTACACATCTACATCACTTTCCTACACTAGGATGTAAGGTTCTACACATCCATGTACCCCACATACTCAAAAGTATGTGCTCCAGGAGTTCCCTGAGGAAAACCTGTTTCACCATCACTTAATTTCTGACAATGATGGATCTATGATCAGGGCTCTACATTATACTTGATTTGTTAGGTACATTCAGTATTCTTTAACAACATACATTGTTCTTCAAACAATAACAGTAGCATAGCAGCTATAAAAGAAGAATACTAAATGTAACAGGCCTAACCTATATCAATCATCATTTATCATTATCCTCATCACAAGTCATCTCTAAGGCATGACCTTGATGGTATTCATGGCTCTCATAGCCCATTATCAGCATAGGATGCCACTGGCAAGGCATCAGATTACTTTACTTATTCATAAGGCTAACAGCATGCCTTTAATGAATATAACATTAACATCCATACCTGGATATGATTACCTTCATATCAGAACCTGCATGGTTAATATATCTGATAAAGGTAATACAACAATAAGGAATGTACTTCCTACTCTTGTCATAAGAGTTAAATCTTTAACTCAAATCAAATAGAGTTTAATACTCAAAAGTATTCCATTACCCTTGAATTAGGGTTTACTAGTCACATTACATGTCATCACCCTTGAATTAGGGTTTACTATTCACATCAAGGTGAATTAAACTCATAACATCATCATGTATGAGTAACATCTTCATTGATGCTCTTGGTTTAGTTAAAGGTTCATCATTTATCATAATTAGGGTTTCTATGATCTCACACAGGTGGATCATACCCTAATTATGCTCATTTCTGTGTATTGGGGATGCTTCAATTGAGTTTCCACTTAAAAAGGGTACTTTCTCTCTCTAGAAGTACTTTCTCTCTCTAGAAGTACTTTCTCTCTCTAGAAGTACTTTCTCTCTCATCATAAGGTTAGGTGATGTCAACATCACTCTAAAACAGGTTGGATTGAGTCATCATAGGCTAATATAACCAAAAACATCATCATTATGTGATTTAGAGTTACTTTCTCTCTCTAGGGTACTTTCTCTCTCTAGAAGTACTTTCTCTTTCATCATACTAATGGTGGATGATAACTTTAGACTAGATCAAGTTGGATAGAGTCATTATGACTAAAAACATCATTCTCATGTAATTAGAGTTTGAATTGAGCAAGGTATAA
The DNA here is from genome assembly GCA_963693085.1 of Alisma plantago-aquatica. Lineage (NCBI taxonomy): Eukaryota > Viridiplantae > Streptophyta > Magnoliopsida > Alismatales > Alismataceae > Alisma > Alisma plantago-aquatica. The sequence goes on from OY856409.1 coordinate 693,764,220, forward strand.
CTCAATTGACCCTTCAGGGGTATATTGGTAATTCACCCCATTGATCATCATTATGGTCAAAACCTTAGTCAAATAACCCCTTAATATCCTAGGTTATCATTAGGGTTTGATTAGGGCAACATTGAACCATTTACATCATCAAATGATTGAATGTGGTCAACCTTGGATCACATTGATTAATTTCAATCATTAATCATTAATTGAATTGAGATCGGTTGAAAGTGTTGACCGTTTGCCCATTTTGACTTTCCAAGACCACGAGCCTCCTTCTAGCTCCAAGACCGCGAGCCCCCTTTAAGGTTTCAAGACCGTGAAGCCTCCCATTGGTTCAAGTTAATGTTGAGACCGCGAAGACCAATTTGAGTTGAGACCGCGAGGGTTATGAAGACCGTTTGCCCTTCTTTGACCTCAGGACCGCGAGGCCCTTCACGGTCTTGAGACCGCGAGCCTCCTCTCGGTCTTGAGACCATGAGCCCCCTCACGGTCTTGAGACCGCGAGCCCTCTCACGGTCTTGAGACCGCGAGGCTCACATGGTCTCAGCCGCTTGGTCCATCAACAAAATCAACAAAGCAATCGATGATGTCAACCGATGTTGAAGCCCTCAAAAGGTCAAATCTATGTTGACCACTTATGGATTGAGTCAATTAAGATTATTCTTGATCACTTGGTCATTCAATTGACCCATAATGGTTAACCAATTATGGTCGAAATCGATTCAATTAGGGTCTATCAATGTTCACCCATCAACATTCAACAGTGTGCATTAACACAAGGTTGAACCCTTCAATTGAGCTCCAATTGGGCCCAAACTTGGCCCAAACGGTCTTGAGGTCATGTGGGTGGACCCCAAATGGTCTTACGACCGTTTGTCCAAGATTTCACCAAAGTCTAAGGTGATTTGATAGGGGTTGAACCATGATTGAACCACAAAACAGAATTTTGATTAAATTAATAACTTATTTGCAATTGGGTCCTCAATTGGTCAAATTACTCAACCCTAGACCTTCAAACGGTCTTGGGTGATTGTCCTCTCGGTCTTGAGACCGTTTGGATGAGTTCCAAACGGTCTTGAGACCGTTTGCCCATCCAATTTTTGGATTCTAGTGCAGATTCATCAAGGTTGAACAAATTGAGTTGATGATTATATCAATATTTAATTGCAATGTAACTTGGTGTAAAAGTACCTTCAATTGGTCAACAAATCTTGACTCCAGACCTCCAAACGGTCTTGGTTGATTGCCCTCGCGGTCTTGAGACCGTTTGGTGACCCCCAAACGGTCTTGAGACCGTTTAGGTCAATCAACCCTAAAAACCCTAATTAGGTCACCATAATTTCAGTACTGATTTTATCTAGGGTTAGCCCTAGTATTCACCCTTCAACTCTTAGCCCGTTTGAAATTAGACCATAAAACTTGGTGAGTTGTTAATTAACATAATTTTGAACAGTAATATCATATGGTCAATGCTTAGTCAACGACCTTACACGGTCTTGAGACCGTTTGCCCAAAAAGGCAATTTCAGACCGTTTGAAAATCAGCAATTAATTCATTTAAAGTTGTGACTTAAAAAGGTCATATCTCCCGATTCCTTTGGAGTTAGTCTCCAAAATTTTGAGGGTAATTATCCTATATAATTAGGAACAGATTTCTTATACGGTACACACTCGGTCAACGGGGCCAAACGGTCTTAAGACCGTTTGCCCTGTTGCGGTCTCGAGACCGTTTTCTCACCTCGTGGTCTTGAGTCCGAGAGAGCAAACTGTTAGGACCGTTTAAGGAAAAGAAAAGCGGTGGGTTTTTCTTGGAAATCACGCCTTCATCTTCTAGCTCAAGAACAGTACAGATATCCCACGGGTTTGCTTGCAAAATAGCAGGGAAAAGTAGGGAAACACTAAGAGCTATCATCAAAACGCATATAAAGATGCACATAGTAAAGCATGGGTTTAGAGTTATAAAACCCGCCTAAAGCTTGCTTCTTGAGCTCCAAGCTTTCAAGCTCCAAGCTCTAATGGCGTCCTTGAGTTCCCTCAGGTTGGCCAAGGTGAAAACTCCAAGGAAGGATGAAAAGAGACGGCTAGAAAGGTAGGGTTTCAAGAGTTAGCCATGAAGATGACCTTGAATTCGAGTTCTAACCATGGAATTAGGCAAGAAGAGGGGTTTAGACCTACCTTGCACCCCTTGGTCGTCCTCCTTAGCTCCAAGGCAGTCCTTGGTCGTCTTTGGTGAAATGAAACAGTAAGGGAACGAAGGGTGAGTTCCCTTGCAACTAAGGGAGGGAGAGCTTATATACATGGGGTAGGATCTTCAACATTAGTTCATAAGTTTCCCTTAATTCCAACTAAGTCCTTCCTTTATTACTTGCTCGTCCCTTCCTCTTTATTCTAAGGACAAACCTTATCTTAAGTTATAGAAAATAAGGCAAAGAAGAACAATCTAATAATAAAGTTCATACTTAAAGGGATATTGCACATATACCCTAATTATTCAATCACAAAGCCTATTTCTTAACTTGATAACTCAATTGAGGTGAATTCCTCATCATTTATTCTCTAAATGATGGTAAGAGTCTAAAAAGATACTTTAGATGACATTCTTTACAAATTGCATCCCATCATTTGGGTAAATTACATTTTATCCCAAATTAGGGTTTCAAGCCCTGGGATTGCTTCCACAGCTGCACCTTGGTGCTCTAGCTTGGGAAATCCCTCAAACTTTGCCAAAGAGATTCTCATGATGTCTCAACATCAGAGGAACATCTCAACATGTGAAAAATTGCAAACTAACCCTTTTTAACTGGGTAAATTGCACATAGGTCCCTGTATATCAAAACAATGCTACAACTTTAAATAAAAAGGAGCAAATACTGAAATATACGTTTCTGAGAAACTTAATTACATGCTCAGAGTTAATCACAAAGATTTAATTACATATTTAGGCAAAACACCTAGGGTTGACTCATAACCCAGATCAGGGATGTTACAATGAAGCTTGGGTGGTCGACAAACTTCCCTTGGTGCTTGTGGGAACTCTTCATCATCTTCAACCTTGGTAAGTGTATGCCTTTCTTTGGTGGCATTTCCTTGGATCTTCTACCTTCCTCCTTCTCCTTTCTCGTCCTTAGACTATGTTTTGACATGGTGTCCATATTGAAGATCTTCTCCTCACAAAGGTTATAGACTGTGTTTTGACATGGTGACAACCGAGTGAGAAGGAGCTCTCTTCTTTGTCCTTTCTTCTTGGTTCGGCCTAGGATTTTTCACCATATTTCTTGAGTTTTCTTTTGACCTTGGTGTCTTCTTCTTCTTGAGGTGATCTTGTGGTTGAGAGTGAATCTTTTGGTAGAGCTTCATCATCATCCTTGGTGATTGTGATCTTGGATCTTGTGATCCTTGGAGTCGATATCTCCTTAAGGCAGGTTATATAACACTCTACCCTCTCTATTATTGCCCTTTTCCTTCCTTACATGTTGTTGTTTATCTATCTAGATCATGGTCCTAACATGCTAGTGGATGATATCATGTTCTAAAGCTTGAATGATGGTGGTTATTATGCTTGGTTTGTTTAGAATCCAAAACCCTAATTCTTAATACCCATTTTGGATAGGTTGGTGAATGGATGTTTTCTCCTACCTTTGATCTTGGTTTTGATCACATGCATAAGTTTCACGAGCCTTAGTGTAACATGGAGTTTTGGTTCAGTTTCTGAGGTGTTGAACATGAGTTTGTCTCTCTCTTACATGAGGTTCTCCATGGTAATTTCCATAGTGCATGTTTTAGGGATTTTGGTGACAGTTCTTGTTTGAAGCTTTTCCTCTTTGTTGAGGGCAATTATCTATCTATTTTTGTCGTGATTACATTATGTTTTGATCAATTTTTATCTCTATTTTTTTATGGTTAACTGTTTCTAAGGTGACTTGACCTCGGTTGTCGTAACACCATTGTATAATTTTGGTCGCTACACTTAGTTTTGTCCTTGGGTCGAGACACATGGTTTTGTTTCACTCGAAACCCTAGTCCCTTATTCTATGTTGGACATGAGGCCTATTTTGGATGTGTGGTCACTACCTTGAGGGTTCATGTAACGTTCAACAATCTTTGTTTGGGTTTGGATGGTTGTGACTGTTATTTTGTTTTGGTTAAAACCCTAATCATAGGTTGGTTGAGACACCATGTTGAATGGTGGTCAAGACACCATGTCCTGTTGTGGTTGAGACACCATGTTGAGTGGTGGTCGAGACACCATGTCTTATTTTGGTCGTGACATATGACTTGAAGGTGGTCGAGACACCTACTCTTTGCATGATCGTAACACATGCTATATATGTAGTGGTCGAGACACTTACTTTGAGGAGTGGTCGTGACACATGTTTGATGGTTGGGGTCGATACACCTATATAAGTAAATGGTCACTACATGTGTATGAATAAGCAATTGATGATTCACGTATAGTGATGTTTGGATGATTGTTTAATTAACTCTAATCATTTTTCATAACCTTAATGCACTCCAACTATGTGGGAGGTGAGGAATGTAAGTTTTGGTGATTGCATGATGTAATGGAACCATAATCAGATATATGTGTGAAACCCTAACCTTAGTTTTGGTCATGTGATGTGTTTCCTATCATACTTGAAGTGATTATTGTTGTGTGATTTATATATCATCTTTTCACATGTTATCACACACAAATTTGGTTCATTCTGATACAATTCAGTCTCTTTTCATATTACTTTTGCCATCTTTTTGTTATTCTACTTATTCCATAACTTGCATTGCAAATTTGCCACAAAAAGAAATGAATTCGGATGTTATTTCAGCTGAAACAGCAGAATGCACAACGTGCAAGTCAGATGCACGACGTGCACCATTTCAGAGAAAGATCAGTTCATTCAAACAACAAAATGCATGGCGTGCAAGACAGATGCACGACGTGCACTTTTCCAGAGAAAAATTGGATCGTTCAGCCAGAAGAACGCACGGCGTGCACGGAGAAAACGCACGTCATGTGAGTTTCCAGAAGTGCACAGAAGGACGAATGCACGACGCGCACACCGATGCACGGCGTGCACCTAAAATGCAAACTGCTGAAGAAATGTTCTGGAAAGTCACACGGCGTGCATATCCTCAGTGCACGCCGTGCACAGATCAGCCCGATGCAAACTGCAAAATGCATGGCGTGCACCTGGTAGTTTCAAAAATACGAAAATTCAGAATTCGATTTTAAAAGAAAGAGGGAAGGCAAGGGACAACTATGTTTGGTCATTTGAAGAGTTTCTCTTGTCCCAGAGCCAGAGGAGAGAAGAGGAGGGCGATTTGGAGGGATCCAAGGTGGTTTCTTGCATAAGGGGACCATTTCTTCTTCTCCAGTTCTCCATTGTCTTCTTCAAGGTGCAGCCAAGCTTCCCCAACTCCGAGCAGCTTCTTGGGAAAGGAGCTAGTTCGTCTTGGAGTAGCTAAAGAAGGGGAATTTTTTCCTCAATCCGGAATTCTTCCTTCTTGTGGTTACATCTTTAGTTCTCTTTGTCTTTTCCCTTCTAAACCATGTTTAGAACTAAAATTTATGTAGCAAATCTGTTGTACATCATTATGGACGACTAGACTCCCTTTTTCTTGGGCATGGGAGAGTAGCTCCCATGTCATAGCATGTATGGAATAAGTAATTTCGTACTAAATACTATGCTTATTGTTTCTTAACCATGAAAGTACCAGTTTACTATTTTCTTGCATGTATTGCTGGCCACCTTATGTGCATGTTTTCTGCTTTCTTGCTTGATATGAGAAGATAAGTAGGAATGTATGGAGGTGCTCTTCTTAGCAACTCTTCCTCTTCTATGAGAGTATAGAGGAATGAGTTGAGGAACAGTTTGTGATCAAAAATGAAATTCACACATGAGAGTGTTGTTTTAAGTTGCGATCGTTGCATTTACACCGAGAGGTGAAATGTAACACAACCTTTCCTTGAAACAAGAACTTATGTATGTTTAAATTATTGTGTTCCTTCGATTTCTATGATATGTGAATGAAATCCTAATGTCCAAGATTCCTAATAATTCTGAAATTGAACTTCTTTTTGTGGTTCTTGCTTGCTAGTTAAAATCTGAATTTCCTGTAGTTAAAATCTGAATTTTATGTTTTAGACAAACTTTCTCATCTCTTTAAAACCGATCTAGATTGTTGAACTTTAGTACTATTGCACTCAATTAAGTTAACTAAGCTCCTTGTGTTCGACCTCGACTATACTACCTCTGTATACTTGCGGAGTTTGGTTAAGTTGGGTAAACTATCCTTTATTTGGATTGAAACTCGTTAGTGTAAACAACCAACAAGTTTTTGGCACCGTTTCCGGGGAGCTACAGTAATTTGATTGGAGTAATAAGTACTAATTAGTATTCGAGACTAGATCATCACTCATAATTTTCAAATTTCCACATACCTCTTAGAGTGTTCTTAATTTCTCTTATTATTTTTCAGGTTGTATGCGTCGCTCACAACCAGGTTTTCAAACATCCGCTTTATTAGACCTTGAAATAGAGCGAACTCTTTCAAGTTTGAGAAGAACAAGAAAAGTGGAACAATCACTATTTGGAGGTACTTCACCGTAACCACCTCCATCATCACCACCACCATCTTCTTCATCTTCTGCAGTAGCTACACCAAGCAATCCAGCCATGGAAGACGATCGTCCTTTAAAAGACTTTGCGATGCCGGTCGCCACAAACATATGTGGAGCCATTGACTTTCCTGTTGTAGAAGCAAATAACTTTTCGATTGTTCCATCTATGATGCAAATGATACAACAGAATCGTTTTGGAGGTACAGCCAATGAAGACCCAAGTCTTCACGTTGCTGAATTCTTGGAATATCTGAATACTTTCAAGATTAATGGGGTATCTGTTGATGGAATTAGACTCATGTTATTTCCATTCACCTTAAGAGATAGAGCCAAGGAGTGGCTTTTGTCTCTTCCCAAGAAGTCAATTAAAAGTTGGGATCAACTCCTTAATGCTTTCCTTGCAAAGTACTTTCCGCCAATCAAGACAGCCCATTTGAGGACTAGCTCACCAATTTCTCTCAGAGTGAAGGAGAAACCCTATATGACACATGGGAATGGTTCAAGGATCTTCAACGCCTTTGCCCACACCATGGTTTGACAAATTGGCTTCAGCTTCAAACTTTCTATAATGGACTGTTTTATAATACCTGGTTGACTTTAGATGCCGCAGCTGGTGGTGCATTAATGACTCTTATAGTGAGGCTTATGATATCATTGAAGATATACCACTCAATCACTACCAATGGGGAGGAGATAGAGGAGCAAAATCAACCTCTACAACAAGTTCTTCAACCGAAAAATAAGGAGGAAAACACACCGTGGATGCCGTTGACCTTATTGCTGCAAAACTAGATGTGCTTACACAGAAATTTGAGAAGATGACCACTTTGCCAATTCAATCCGCTGAAGCAACATGTGAAGCTTGTGGTAATATAGGACATACTTCTTCTTCATGTTTTTCCCCTAATGCAATGGAAGGAAACTTTGAACAAGTCAATGCAGTTGGGATGCAAGGAAATAAACAATACAATCCTTATTCAAACCAATACAATCCCGGATGGAGAGATCATCCTAATTTCTCTTACTGGAATGCAAGCAACACTCAAAACTTCCAGCAAGGACAGAAACAATAGCAACATGCAAACCGTCAAGGAAATCCCCCGGGTTTCAACAACAGGGGTTACCAGCAGCCACAACCACCCCAAGGTTCTTCTCTAGAAGCTATGATGGAAAAATTCATATCTACACAAATGCAACAGAATGAGGAACTCCGGGGAAATGACAAGCTTTTAAAAGATGCTATTGCGCAACTTTCTACAAAGGTGGATGGAATTTCCACTCACACAAAGATGTTAGAAAACCAAATAGCACAACAAGCTCTAAATCAACAAAGGACTCCACAATCTGGTTCTCTTCCAAGCCAACCGGAAGTGAACCCAAGGCAACAAGCTCATGCAATTATCCTAAGAAGTAGAGCTGAGATTGAAAGACCTTCTCCATCCGAGGAGAAGAACATGAAGCAAACTGATGAAGAGGAGGCCAACACCCCCAAATTGCAGCAAGGAGAAAGGTAAAGCTGAAATACCACCTTCTTTCAAAGCTACTACACCCTTTCCTCAAAGATTAGACAATAAGAAGGAAGACCAGAAATTCAGGAAATTTATGGACATAATCAACAAATTGCATGTAAATCTTCCTTTCGATGAAGTTATTGCTGAGATGCGTTCTTATGCTAAATTCCTTAAGGACATTTTGACTAAAAGAAGAAAAGTTTATCAAGTAGAAATAGTGATGCTTTCAGAACGAGTGAGTTCTATTATTCAAAATCGTCATCCACAAAAGCTTGATGATTTGGGAGCGTTTACACTGCCTTGTAAGATTAATGACACCACTTTTGATAAAGGTTTAGTAGATCTCGGTGCCAGTATTAGTCTCATCCCATTTACCTTATGGCAAGAACTAGATCTTGGGGATTTGAAGCCCACAAGGATGACTATTGAACTAGCTGATCATTCTATTAAATATCCAAAAGGTATGGTGGAAGATGTACTTGTACAAATCAGGAAATTCTGCATACCCTGTGATTTTGTTGTTCTTGACATGGAGGAAGTTCCTTCTAACCCCGTTCTTTTTGGGATACCATTCTTGAGGATTTTCGGATGTCTTGTTGATGTTCGGGAAGGAAAGCTCACTCTATGTGTTGGGGAAGAGGCTATGGAATTCTCTATTTATGAAGCTATGAAAGTACCCGCACGTTTTGAAGAAATATGCTTGTTTGATATTATTGATCATATTGAGAATGATAATGAAGATGATGTTGATTTGATGGTTAGTCTTTATGATGATGATGCAACTGAAATCAACAATTCTGAAATTTCTGGAGCACTTTCTATTTCTAAAGCAACAACTATCAATGAAGATTCTCCACTTGTTGAAGATAAAGTTGATGAAAGTACAACAGGAAAAAAAGTAGAACTAAAAGCCCTTCCACCTAGGCTAAGGTATGCATTTCTTGACCCAAATTCTACATCTCATGTTATAATAAATAATGAATTGACCAATGATCAAGAAAATAAATTGCTTGCCGAATTGCGTTTTTATAAAGACGTCATTGGTTATTCCATAGAAGATTTGAAAGGCATTCATCCTTCAATTTGTATGCATAGAATAAATATGGAAGATGATGCCAAACCAACTGTTAAACCACTTAGATGCCTAAATCAAAATATGCTTGAGGTGGTAAAGAAAGAAATTTTCAAGTTAATTAATGCTGGAATCATCTATCCCATAAGTGACAACCCCTGGGTTAGTGCCATTCACGTGGTACCTTAAAAGGGGGGGAGGTGCAACTGTCATTAAAGGAGACAATGATGAGTTAATACAAACACGCATGGTTACCGGTTGGCGTATGTGTATTGATTACCAGCGTTTGAATAAGGCAACCCGCAAAGATCATTTTTTGTTGCCTTTCATTGATTTGATGCTTGAACGTCTTGCCAAGCATTCTTATTTTTGTTACTTGGACGGGTATTCCAGATTTTTTCAGATTCCTATCTATCCTCCCAACCAAGAGAAAACCACTTTCACTTATACTTATGGAACATATGCTTATCGCTGTATGCCGTTTGGTCTTTGTAACGCTCCCACTACTTTTCAGTGGTGTATGATGGCCATATTCTCTGATTTTATTAAAAATATAATGGAGATTTTTATGGATGACTTTAGCGTGCTGTAAAAAGGTTAACCTAGTGCTAAACTGGGAGAAGTACCATTTTATGGTACAATCCGGTGTAGTACTAGGACATGTTGTATCTAATAAGGGTATTGAAGTGGACAGGGCAAAGGTCAAAGCAATTGAGAAAATGTCTACTCCATCTTCAGTTAAAGACATCCGCAGTTTTTTAGGACATGCAGGTTTTTACAGAAGATTCATTAAAGATTTCTCAAAAATTGCAAAGTCATAGTGTTCCCTACTTGCAAAGGATACATAATTTGTATTTGATGATGATTGCCATGCAGCCTTTTCCAAGCTCAAAGAGGCCCTCATTTCAGCCCCAATTATTCAACCTCCGAACTGGGATTCTCCCTTCAAGCTCATGTGCGATGCAAGCGATTATGCAGTGGGGGTTGTTTTGGGACATCGGAGAGACAAGAAACTCCATGCCATCTATTATGCTAGAAAAACTCTCGATGAAGCACAAATGAACTATACAACCACATAGAAAGAAATGCTTGTAATTGTATATGCATTTGACAAGTTCCAACAATATTTGGTAGGGTCAAGGGTGATTGTATATACTAATCATGCTGCCATTAAGTATTTTCTGAATAAAAAAGATGCCAAACCACACCTTATACACTGGATACTAATCCTGTAAGAGTTTGATCTTGAAATCTGAGACAAGAAAGGTACTGAAAATAGTGTTGTCGATCACCTCTCTAGATTGACCACGGAGGCTGAAGATCTATTGCCAATTGAGGATCATTTGCCTATTGAAAAACTCTACGCATTGTCATCCACTCAAGCACCATGGTTTGCAGACATCGCTAATTTTCTTGCTATTGGACAACTACCACCGGATTTGACATATCAACAAGAGAAGAAATTCTTTCATGATGTAAAGTTCTATTATTGGGATGACCCGTTGCTATTCAAGCATGGAAGTGATGGGATAATCCGGAGGTGTGTTGTTGAAGAGGAGGTCCCAAACATCATTGATGAATGTCATGCCTCTCCTTATGGAGGACATTTTGGAGGAGAAAAGACTGCTGCAAAAATACTTCAAGCTGGTTTCTATTGGCCCACATTACTCAAAGATGTCAATCTATTCATCAAATCTCGTGATCCATCATGTTGTGGAACTTCTAGAACTACGGTCTCCTGGAGGGGAGACTCCTCCCCTCCAGGAGACCGTAGTTCTAGAAGTTCCACAACATGATTTTCCCCATCAACAACCACAACAGGACCAGCAGCAATAGCCAGACTCATCCACCACGCTGATGGACATCCCTGACATCATCTGTCAGTTCTTCCCTGAGCAGGGAGGCGGTGGATCCTTTTTCTAATTTCTTCATGACAAGTATCCGATTGTGAACTCCATAAGTTCGATTGAAGCAGTGAGGACACTATTGATTTCAAGCTTGGGGGGGCACAACCAGCCAGTAGTGGTAGTCATTCAACATTTTCCTTTTTTGAGTCAATAGTGTTAGTTGTTTTTCCATTTTTTTCATTTTATTCCTTGTTCTTTTCCATGATGGAAATATCTATATGTTTTGAGACTATCTTATTAAGAATGACCCCCCTCTAGCATGCTGAAATTTTCTGTCCTCTATATGTTTTAGCTATATTTAAGAGAGAAAAATTAAGAGCATGTTTGAATGAAATGGAAGTTGAATTTTCCCATGTACTTGATGTGATATGTGTTTGTAGTTTGATATCTCAAATTTTTACATCTTGGACTACTCAATACATGTAACGGGTTTCAAATTCTTGCAGAATAATTAACTTGCAACACTTTTTAGAATACAAGATATTTTTGCCAAACTTTTAGTCCATTTGCAAATCGACTTTTCAGTGAAAATTTTTCAAAAGAATGATCAAAATCTTGCTAACTTTAATATTCTAGCTGACTCTTTGGTGTTGCACAATCAATAGTTTATCTTCACCCAATAAAAGATGGCATATGGCCCACATATTATACTAGCCTAGTGTGAGTCCGATCTGGCAACGATGGTTAGGTGATATGAAAATCAAAAGAGGATAAAAACAACACCCCAACCGAAATTCCTCGTGAGCATAAGCCTAAATTAGCAGTCGAATATCGGAAACCCAAAAATATCATCATCATATCCATATGAAAAAGAGTGCATCTAAGTTTTGTTAATGTTAACATCGGTTTGATCATCTTATATCCAGACTAGTTGAAAGCTTGTAATGTACATGCACTGAATGTTTGGCTTGATTATCTAAACTCTACTTAGTGTTGTCTTGTTGAGCTTTTTGTTTAATTTGAAACCAACCATGTTGAACTTAATTTATCTATCTAATATGTTGAAAATTTTGAGATGATAATGATGAACACAAGCACAAAGTACATAGTCGACTGAGCTGATTGCTTTTTCTTTATTCATTTCATTCATGCATGAACATTTTTTTCCCTACTTAAATATAGACATGTTCCTTTTTACTTGAGGACAAGCAATAGTTCAAGCTTAGGGGGATTTGTTGTGTGATTTATATATCATCTTTTCACATGTTTTCACACACAAATTTGGTTCATTATGATATAATTCAGTCTCTTTTCATATTACTTTTTCCATCTTTTTATTATTCTACTTATTCCATAACTTGCATTGTAGATTTGCCACAAAAAGAATTGAATTCGGATGTTATTTCAGCTGAAACAGTAGAATGCACAGCGTGCAAGTCAGACGCACGAAATGCACCATTCCAGAGAAAGATCGGTTCGTTCAAACAACAGAATGCACGGCGTGCAAGACAGACGCACGACGTGCACTTTTCCAGAAAAAATCGGACCGTACTGCCAGAAGAACGCACAACGTGCATGGAGAAAATGCACGGCGTACGAGTTTCCAGAAGTGCACAAAAGGACGAACGCACGACGTGCACATCGTTGCACGACGTGCACCTGAAACGCAAACTACTGAAGAAATGTTCTGGAAAGTTGCACAGAGTGCATATCCTCAGCGCACGCCGTGCACAGATCAACCCGATGCAAACTGCACTGCAGGTGCACGGCGTGCACCCAAAATGCACGGCATGCACCCAAAATGCACGGCGTGCACCTGGCAGTTTCAGAAATACGAAAATTCAGAATTCGATTTTAAAAGAAAGAGGGAAGGTAAGGGACATTTATGTTTGGTCATTTGAAGAGTTTCTCTTGTCCCAAATCTAGAGGAGAGCAGAGGAGGGCGATTTGGAGGGATCCAAGGTGGTTTCTTGCATAAGGGGACCATTTCTTCTTCTCCACTTCTCCATTGTCTTCTTCAAGGTGTAGCCAAGCTTCCCCAACTCCGAGCAGCTTCTTGGGAAAGGAGATAGTTCGTCTTGGAGTAGCAAAAGAAGGGGAATTTCATCCTCAAGCCAGAATTCTTCCTTCTTGTGGTTACATCTTTAGTTCTCTTTGTCTTTTCCCTTCTAAACCATGTTTAGAACTGAAATTTCTATAGCAAATCTGTTGTACATCATTATGGACGACTAGACTCCCTTTTTCTTGGGCATGGGAGAGTAGCTCTCATGTCATAGCATGTATGGAACAAGTAATTTCGTACTAAATACTATGCTTCTTGTTTCTTAACCATGAAAGTACCGATTTACAATTTTCTTGCATGTATTGCTGGCCACCTTATGTGCATGTTTTCTTGAGGAACAGTTTGTGATCAAAAATGAAATTCACACACGAGAGTGTTGTTTTAAGTTGCGATCGTTGCATTTACACCGGGAGGTGAAATGTAACACAACCTTTCCTTGAAACAAGAACTTATGTATGTTGAAATTATTATGTTCCTTTGATTGATATGATATGTGAATGAAATCCTAATGTCCAAGATTCCTAATAATTCTGAAGTCGAACTTCTTTTTTTGGTTCTTGCTTGCTAGTTAAAATCTGAATTTCCATTAGTTAAAATCTGAATTTTATGTTTTAGACAAACTTTCTCCTCTCTTTAAAACCGATCTAGATTGTTGAACTTTAGTACTGTTGCGCTCAATTAAGTTAACTAAGCTCCTTGTGTTCGACCTCGACTATACTACCTATGTATACTTGCGGAGTTTGGTTAAGTTGGGAAAACTATCCTTTATTTGGATTGAAACTTGTTAGTGTAAACAACCAACACTTATCATATTATGATGTTTTTCTCTCTCCTATTTATGAATTTGTAACCTTTCAGGTGTTATGAATGTCATAGCTATGTGAATGATATGGTGAATTCTATATTATACATGATGGTGATTATGCATATTTTTTAGGCATAATGTGATGATGTACATGTAGGGATTATATGATTTGGTCTTATGACCAGTTAAGGCTATATGCCTAGTGTGAGGTGTTATCCTCCAATGAAGACATAAGGGGTTGATATCCCATTACAGTATGATTATGTTGATAGCCTTGGATTGGAAATCATGACAACAGATAGTATGATAAGCTTGCACCTTATATGCTTTATACTCTCTGAAGTTGCAATATGCCCTTGTCCCTGTAGGATTTGTTTATGGTTTGTACGTTGCAACTTGATTGATGCTAAAAGACACTTAATTGGCATAACTAATTCAATGGAACCTTAATCGTGTAGTTTCCCTATTCCATAGATCCATCTTCAGTGTCGGTACTTGTTGGATGGTGAAATGGGTTCTCCGTTAGTGGAAGCTTGGAGTCATACTTGGAGTCATATACTTTTGAGTGTATACATTTCACAGGATTGGTTGTGGTCATACCCTGGTTGGAGAATGGTTGAGGCTATATCTCAAGGATGTGACACAATATATATATGTGTGTGTGTGTGTCTGTGTATATATGTATGTGTGTATATATATGTGTGTGCGTGTATATGTATATATATATGTATGTATATATATACACATGAAATTTTGAGGATGGATGTGGTCATACCTCGCTAGGAGTGCGCTTGTGGTCGTAACTCAGTTTCACTAGTTCTATGCCTATATACCTAGTCAGGCTAGACTATTTTGCAGTTGGACTCTATATTTCACTACGACGGACTTAGATTGACCGAGGTGTGTGGAGAGATCATTGGATTCTGACTCTTCTAATGATCTTGTATGGCACTGATTTCAACTTAGTAGTGGTCAGTTGGAGAATGAGTGGTATACCTCATCTCCTCAGGGCATAATAAAAGATGTAATATAGTCATATAGTATATTTGAATAGGGTTAAATACGAATAACATTGGATGACCCTTGCCTTGCCCTTGTACAATTTAGTTGATAGAGGATATACATGTTCTTTGTATTTCTTCTTAAATTATAAGATGTTATACAATTTAGTTGCAATTACTCTGAAATGCTTCAGTAGTAGCATCTGCGTTAAGTACATCATTTAGTTGAATATGCTTATCATGATATAGCTTTACTTTTTGGTCTTGTTTACCTCATCCATGTTGTAATAGATGTTGTTGAAGAGTTATGTCTCTTATTGAGATACAGATCTCACCCTATGGGTTTCCACATCTTTTAGGTGGTCGTACATGAAGAGGTAGAGATCGTGCAACTGAGGAGCAACGACAAGAGCAGTAGTTTCTAAGGTTGGATGTGTTTCTAGTCTTTTATTGATTGATTCCTAGATGTCATCCCTATACACTCAGGTCTTTTGGGGTGTTCTCGATGTGTTTTGTAGATATTTTATTGATATGAGGTTTTTGGCTTGTGAGCCATGTATGTAAGATATGGCATGTGTATATGTATATATGTGGAACAGGTACCTCATGTAATAGATGGACCATAGGAATGATAGTGTGCAATGATGTAAGAACCTTGTAATATGATATGTAATGCATGTGGAAGGCTTGTGGACTTATATGTGATAAGTTTTTGCTTATGGTGCTTTTGCGAAATTAGTTTTAGTTTCCTGTGTTTTCTGGTAATTCGCATGCTTAGTTATTATTCCACACTTTGTATTGAGTAATATCATTTGTGGTGTTTCGGGCATCACTACTTACATATCTTCTCCCACTATCATTGATCCTAAATCCCCTACAGTTGTTCTTACTATCGTGATTGTGTCAATTCCATATCCCCACGATCTTGGTGGAGGAAGAATGGTTGTTTTGCCTCATGATCTACTATCACTCTCCACTAAAATGGCTAAAGTACACTCCACTTAACCCTAACATACCTATACCCCTATATAATACTTAGTGGAGCCCAGGGATAGAGTTTATCATTCATTTCTCATCTCCAAGTCCTTTAGGTTGCCACCTACCTTCACTAAATTCATTTATCGCCCATTGCTTCACCTCCAACCCAAATCCATATATTTATTGGGTTTTTGCCATTATACTTCCAATTTTCATGCTCGTAGACCTTGGAGGAAGGAGGTGCTTGGATTTTTACAGATGGAGGTAAATAAGTCTTTACAAACCGTCATGGAGTTCTACATATCTTTTTCCTCTTTTTTACTTATTTGTATCATGAGCAGCTAAGCCCCATGATGGGTTGTTTGGGGGAATAAAACGTGACTTGATTCTATGTTGGTGAACATTTTAGTGAACAGTATAATTTCAATTAAAAATTCTACTCTTCTTGATTGCTTCTCATTTTCCATTTCTTTCTACGGTGAATGATGCTTGAAAATACCGAAGTTATTGGGATAATTATGTATTTGTGTCTATTTGAGGAATAGCTCCCAAGGTCCAAATAGTGGACCCTTAACTAGATACCTCTTTCCCTACATAACCATTCAATCCTCTATCCCAAGGTCTGAGATCTAATTGACTAGTTGTTCCACTTGATATAAGTAGAAAAGACAATGTCTATAGAGGGTGTCAAATACCCTTTTCCTACACTCAATTACACCTTGCCATTAAGTCATCAAAAGAGTCACTCGTAGAGACCTAGACTAGTATGGTCTTTATTGGATCATGCATATACCTCCCACAAAAACTCTTATTACCCAAATCCTAACTCCAAGTGACTACTAAGGAAATTGGGATGGGATCTAGGTGTTCATCCCTAGAATGATATTATCAAAGCCTGCATGTGGAAGTGTAAAACCTTAGTATGCATGAACAGATAACAAGACAAATTCACCAACATACTCTCAACATTTAACAATATTATTCAGAAACATCCTTTTACTACAAGATTCTAATTACAAGTTGAGAGTTAGGTTTACAAAAGTCTGGTCATGTACACTAGGGATCTTACAACAAGTACACTAGAACATCATTAGGCCCATCAACTTCTAGCCATCTCTGAACCTATAAAATACGTGAAATAATGTGGGTCAACACATGAGGTGTTACATGGACTATATATATATATATATATATATATATATATATATATATATATATATATATATATATATATATATATATATATATAGCCCGCGCGGGTAGCTTGAATTTTCGCTACCCGGCAGCCAAAAAAGTAACTCTCTTGGCTAAGAAAGTAACTCTGCTGTAAAAAAAGTATCTGCGGTGTCAAAAACGTAACTCTGTTGGCCAAAAAAGTAACTCTGTATAAAATATACAACATATATATAAGGACGAGTTTTTTTATTTTGGAGGGGCAAATGATATTATTTTTGGCTAAATTTTTTTGGAGAGCTAGAAAAATAGTCCTCTACAATTTCGAATTTTTTTTTTTGAAAAAAAGTGGTCGGAAGGGTGGGCGGGTAGCTACCCGCGCGGGCAATAAAGATGGGCCCTATATATATATAAACTTTACATAATTCAAAAAGAGTTGTAGAAGTAACGAACAAGAATAAACAATTTAAGTATTAAACAAAATGAGAGCCCATGTTTTATGTCATTTTACTCCAATTATTCCATCAATATCGTGTATTTGTAAGGCCTTTTTGAATAACTTCCCATTGGAAGAGTCTGGATAACTTATGACTGGAAGAGTCTATGACGGTGTTGAAGATTAGATAACCCTATTATTAAAAACCCTCAAGGCCATCAGTAAGAGCTAACCCATTTTATGATCAAGTACCACCCTATCTTGAAAACTCAAGTAAGATGCCCAACCTTGTGTCCTTATCGTAAGGCTTCAGGAAGGTGCACGAGGTTTGTATGATGGAGTTCTATATTATGTTTGAAAGTTATAAAATATTGACAATGAGACAAACATTGAGTACAATACTACAATAGTACATGGAAATATTTGAGAGAGTATATAAGCATACTTGTGTTTCACATTTCAACCAAGAAAAACATAGTCATATAATTACTTAAATCTCGTACCTAATTTAGAAGTTCTCAATTCAACTTATACTTGAACATCTAGACACAAGAAACATTGATTAAGCACAATATTACATGTATACATTATATTCTCATCATTAACCCCAACTAGTTCCATTTTTAGGGTTCAAGTTAGGTTAAAAATGAGGTTATAAGAGAAAATTTTCTCCCCCTCTCCCATACTCATGGTAGAGGTTGGATGCTTAAGAGGGTAGTAAATCCAAGGTGACAGCTATGAGTCAAACCCAGGTCCCTTCATGAGGGGACAACACAATTGATCACTTCAACCACTCCTTGCGGGTGCCAAATTAGGTTCAAGGTTGCTTACTAGTGCATCTAATTATCTATTTACTAATTTAGAGTCCCTCACAAAGTTGTGGCTCAAGTGTCAAGTCATTTCAAAGTTCCAACTATTTTATACGGTCATTAAGAGGATGGGGTCACTTCTATGCATCTCAAGGTCAAAGGACTCATAATAGGGTGAAAAAGACAAGGGTTCATAAGGCATGAGAACCAAGCACATAAGATGAGGTGGCATAGCCTGAGGACCAAGAGGTCGGAGGCATCTCTCAGGGCTAGCTTTAGGTTTCTCACTGCAAACTGGTTCTACTAGTTTATATTTCATATCTCATTAGTTTCCCTTTAAGGCCCCAATGCCAAACTAGGAAAAAAATTGGTGATATTTAGATTTATCTTTCCATTTCTAAAAAATTATGTTTCCTTTACCAGACTATTTGAGAAAATATTGTGCACCCCTTTTGTTTAAAGGTTATTATTATGTGATTGTAAATGAAAGATTATGGATTTTTTTCTTAAATCAAGTAAGCAATGGATCCCCTCTTGAGTCTCATTCCTTACAACCACACACTAAGTGACTCAACTCACATACTTCGAAGCAGTCTAGCTAGGGACTCATTGTCATGTATTTCATTGTGCATATTTTTCAACATTTCATATGTTTTGGAGTTAGGTACTCTGATCTTCATTTGTATCAGGTTGACTTACATAAAGAGTTCACCCTTATCATATGTCCCATGACAGAGTCCCTTCTTTGATAAAGTGGTTGAGGATGATGTTGGTCCCAAACTGTATTTCACATATCATATCTCAACATGTACAAAACCAGGCACAAGCAAGAATGCCGTTCACCCGCTATGTTTAGCACACCAACCAAGTCATATGTATAATACAAGATTCTACATTTATATAGGGTTGCATGGTCATACCCATATCATACATCAAAAATACTTGAATCCTCCAACATCAACATAGTTCATCACGAAGCAAACTCATTTAATCACCACCACCACCACCATCATCATCATCATCATCATCATCATCATCATCATCATCATCATCATCATCATCATCATCATCATCATCATCATCATCATCATCATCATCATCATCATCATCATCATCATCATCATCATCATCATCATCATCATCATCATCATCATCATCATCATCATCATCATCATCATCATCATCATCATCATCATCATCATCATCATCATCATCATCGTCGTCGTCATCATCATCATCATCACCACCACCACCACCACCACAACCACCACCACCACCACCACCACCACCACCACCACCACCACCATCATCATCATCATCATCATCATCATCATCATCATCATCATCATCATCATCATCATCATCATCATCATCATCATCATCATCATCATCATCATCATCATCATCATCATCATCATCATCATCATCATCATCATCATCATCATCATCATCATCATCATCATCATCATCATCATCATCATCATCATCATCATCATCATCATCATCATCATCATCATCATCATCATCGTTAACTAGGACACATTTTCATGTATTTCATCGCACATATTTTTTAAAATTTCATATGTTTTGGTGGTGAGGCACTCTGGCTTTCATTTATATCAGGTTAACTCACATAAAGAATTTACCTTTATTATATGTCCCATGCCAGAGGCCCTACTTTGTAAAGTGGTTGAGGCCTATATTGGTCCCAAACCATTTTTTTTTTCTTCTGTTGTTGAACTTTTTGGTAGTATCCTACCGTACTCTAGGCTGTAGTGAACATAACTCCCACCATATTTCACATATCAAATCCCAACATGTACAAGACCGAGCACACGTAAGAATGTCGACCCACTAGCTATTTTTAGCTCACCAACCAAGTCATATGTATCATACAAGGTGCTACATTTAGCTAGGGATGCATGGTAAAACTCATATCATATCATCAAACATACTTGAACCCTCCAACATCAACATAGGTCATCATGAAGCAAACTCATATCATCATCATCGTCATCGTCATCATCGTCATTGTCATCATCATCATCATCATCATCATCATTGTCTTCATCATCATCATCATCATCATCATCATCATCATCATCATCATCATCATCATCATCATCATCATCATCATCATCATCATCATCATCATCATCATCATCATCATCATCATCATCATCATCATCATCATCATCATCATCATCATCATCATCATCATCATCATCATCATCATCATCATCATCATCATCATCATCATCATCATCATCATCATCATCATCATCATCATCATCATCATCATCATCATCATCATCATCATCATCATCATCATCACCATCACCATCACCATCACCATCACCATCACCATCACCATCACCATCACCATCACCATCACCATCACCATCACCATCACCATCACCATCACCATCACCATCACCATCACCATCACCATCACCATCACCATCACCATCACCATCACCATCACCATCACCATCACCATCACCATCACCATCACCATCACCATCACCATCACCATCATCATCATCATCATCATCATCATCATCATCATCATCATCATCATCATCATCATCATCATCATCATCATCATCATCATCATCATCATCATCATCATCATCATCATCATCATCATCATCATCATCATCATCATCATCATCATCATCATCATCATCATCATCATCATCATCATCATCATCATCATCATCATCATCATCATCATCATCATCATCATCATCATCATCATCATCATCATCATCATCATCAACAACAACAACAACAACAACAACAACTTAGATCATCTAGCCTAGTTACTAGTATAACCTTTATCATGGCTATAGACAACTCTAGAAACTACTACTGCTAAACACTCTCATCTCGATTGATGTTACATATCTTTACCTTAGGTTACTAGGACACTCGTTGTCTTTCTACATGTGGTAATATTTTCATATATACATATAGACTAATATTTGAAATAGGTTTTCTCCAATGCTGAAATAGACGACAGAAACCACTCTATTCCATTCAAATAAATCCCAAACCAAAATGATTACCACACTCATTAGGCATTCTAAGAACTAGTAAGAATATGGTGCACACTTCTGTAGTAACCTAAGAAAATGTCTCCAACATATGTCTAGGGTTGTAATAAGATATCCTTTCTCTCATCCTCTAGAACCTACAACCCATACTACATGACATAATGAGGAGAAAAGAAAGGTTCTAGGAATTACACAACTCTACACCTAGTTTCAAAACATATATATTTAAAATGTAGAGGCTAAGTCAACATACTCCACAATGGACAACTCATTAAGTTTATAGGGTTGAGATATAAGGTTGGGTTAATTTGTGTTTCATATAGGAAATGTTTGGTGTAGTTACTGTTCATGCTCTGATACCATCTGTCATAGAGCCATTTATTACCCAAGTCCTAACTCTATATGACTACAAAGTCAATAGCTGTAGGATCTATGTGTCTATCCTTAGCATGGTTTTATCATAGCACGAATGCGAAAGCATAAAATCTTAGCATACATGAACAAATAACAAGATAAAGGCACCAATATGATCTCAACATCCAACAATATTACTAAGTAACATCCTTTTATTACAAGATTCCAATTACATGTTGAAAGTCAGGTTTACACAATTCTATTCATGTACACTAGGGATCTTACAACAAGTACACTAGAACATAGCTCCTCAGGCCCATCAACTTCTAGTCATCTCTAAACCTATATAATATGCGAAACAATGGAGGTAAACTCATGAGGTGTTTAGTGTTGAGAAAAAGGCTACATATATAAGCTTTGAATTATTTCAAAAGAGTTGCAGAAGTAAGAAACATGAATAAATACGTTAGGTATTTATAAAAATGAGATCCCATGTTTTATGTCATTTTAATCCAACTATACCATCAATTTTTTGTATTTGTAAGGCCTTTTTGATTAACTTACCATTGGAAGAGTTTGAATAACTTCCCACTAGAAGAGTTTGAATAACTTTCCATTGTAAGAGTCTATGAGGGTGATGAAGATTAGCTAACCCTATTCTTAAGGGACCTCTAGGCCATCACCAAGAGCTAACCCTTTTATCATCAAGGTTCACCCTATCTTTACAACTCAAGTAAGGCACCCAACCTTGTGTCCTTAATGCATGACACATGAAGGTGCACAAAGTTTGTATAATGGAGTTCTATATTATGTTTTTAAGTTATAAAACATCTACAATGATACAAACATCAAGTACAATACTAGAATACTACATGGAAATATTTGAAAAAGTAAACAAACTTACATATGTATCACATTTCAAGCAAGAAAGCCATAATCAGATAATTATTTAAAGCCCATATGTGATTTGAGATTCTTAATTTAAATTGTCCTTTACCATCTAGCCATAAGAAACACTTGATTAAGCACAAGGTTACATGTATACATTATATTCTAATCATCAAACCAACCAGTTCCATTTTTAGGGTTTTGTCTAAGTTAGATTCTAGGTTTCTTATTAGTGAATATGATTATCTTTTACTTATTTATAGTCCCTTACAAAGTTGTGGTTCAAGTCTCAAGTCATTTCAAAGTTTCAACTAGTCACTATGTACATTTCAAGGTCAAAGGACTCATAATAGGGAAAATAAGACAAGGGTTCATAAGTCATGAGAACCAAGCATATAAGATGATTTAACTATCAATGTAAATACAAAATTAGTATATCTTAAAGATGGGTGGATGGTCCCCTAGAGTCTAGGCATCAATGTCCAAACTTGGTATCAACATATATTCGATACCCAACATACTAGATATACATCATTAGGGTCCAACGTGTAGATTATCTTATACATCCAAATCAAAGTGGTCATAAGGGATGATATATTTCCCTATTTAGAAGGTAAATAAAAGAGATCAATATCCATATAACAATTGGAGAACAAGGAAGACAAACAAGCCTCTTTATAATGCATTAGGACACTATAGATGTATTTAGCGTCACAAGTACCATCATAGCACAATTGGGGTAGACCATAGTCATTTAGGTCACAATACATCATAATGCTACCAATTTTTAAGATCCATAGGGTTGGATGCATCAAAGGGGTCAAGGACCTCATTTGTTCATATTTCAAATACACATCATCATAAAGGACATCACATTTAACCATACTTAGTTC
This sequence comes from Alisma plantago-aquatica, assembly GCA_963693085.1. NCBI lineage: Eukaryota > Viridiplantae > Streptophyta > Magnoliopsida > Alismatales > Alismataceae > Alisma > Alisma plantago-aquatica. The sequence continues at coordinate 693,787,720 of OY856409.1, forward strand.
CATATAGACAACAATACAAGAAAAAAGGATTTAGGGATGATTTTAGAATCACAGAGGGTTTTGAGGTTGGTCCAACATTATATATCATCAAGGAGTATGATTAACAAATTAGGGCAAGGTACTTCATTTATATTCAAAACATGTCATATATGTGCATCCCGATGAGCATAAGAAAGATAAAGATGCTTTGGGATCACATATAGTTTAGAAGTACATAAGAGGTACTGATTAGATGATTAGGAAGTAGATTGAGAATCAAGATCTAAGCTTTAATCATAGACATGTATTAAACATGGTCTAAGTAGTCAAAGATCACATCTTTAGCAGAATTAGTAGATTCAAAAAAGATATTCAGAGTATGTAAATATGTTCCTTGTGTAGGGAGCATTGAGGTGATTAATTTGACATATAGGTTCACATCATTTGGCCAAGACATGAGTGATATATGCATTTTACAAAGTTTCATAGAAAACCATATTGGAAACATGGGAGTGTTACCTCAAATTCATTAAAGAAATGGGGTTGTTGATCATGGGCCCACTGTGTTCCACCATGATCATGTGACAGTGGGACGCCTCACCTGGCCCGCTCCACGTGGATGTAGCAAGTGATGGACCCTACGAATCCATGATTGATCTAGCCACACCATAGGGCTCTAGCCCTGGTCCAGTCTAGGTGATGTGGGGGCAGGCGAGCTCGACTCGATAGGTGCTTCCACTAATAAATACCATGATGAGGGGAACTAAAACCTAATGTGAATCGCTACCTTTGCGCGCCTCCATGGTGAGGTCAGAGAAGAAGGAAAAGGGCGTTTGGGGACCTAATGGTTGTCATGAGGTGGACGGATGGATCCACCATGCCACCGCAGACCCAACAATGGTCTTGTGAAGGGATGGGGAGGAGAGGAATGGTGTCACCCAAAATGGTTGTCCAAGGTGGCACTAGGCTTTTTAGAGGTTGAAGATGAAGTCGAGGAGAGAGTTAGAAAAAGTATGATGTTGACTAATTTGAACATGGTATTACACCTTGAAATAGGTCACATTTTAATTCACATATGTATTCAATTACAAAAACAATCTATTAATAAAACCCAAGTGCTAATAACATCAATGAAACTAGATTCCTAGAGATTGCTCATCCATCTTGATTTAGAATCATTATTTAGTTGCTTTCTTCATTTTAAATCCAGTAAATTCAAATTAACCAAACTCGTTCTTTGGTGTATATGGTTAGAATTTAGATAGTACTAGTTTCTAATTTTCACAGTGCTCCAAGTTTTAACAAATTAGAACTCTTTTGGCCTATATTAATCAATACATAGACTTGGGTTTTATGCGTACACTTTGTGTCCATCCCCCTCAAACTCAGGTTAGTGGTTTTTTGTGAAGGAAACTAGTGGGTACACTAACTTTTAAGAGGGGTAGAAATTTGCAGTTAGAAGTTATGCATTGACTTCGATAGGTCTTAGCTGAAGTACTTGATGCATGTGTTTTTAGTCATTATTTCAGACACATTTTTCCTTGATTTCATGTGTAGATTAGTCATTTATTTGATTTATTATGCATGAAATGACTTAGATGACCTATTTCTATTAAATGCATCAAATTATATGATTTTTACTATTTTATGTAATATTTTATGCATCCCAATTTCTTATGACAATTTTGTGTGTTTTTAGGTACAACAAAGAGCCACAAACTCAATGCTATCGACTTGGAAACAGTTGGTGGTACCGAACTGACATCAGAGACCTATCAGAAACTCACCTAGAGTTAGTGCTATCGACAACTGAAGTTGGTGTTACCGACAACAGAAGTCGTGCTACCGATTTAGCATCAGCAAGCTCGACATAAATCAAGAAAACTCGGTGTTACCAAGTTGATGTTAGAGAGGCATCTCAAAAATCACAAAACATGATGATCTCCAGTCCAGTCGATAGAACCGACAAGATCGGGATAACACAACCAAACCTAAGTGACTCGGTACTACCGACTCACCTAGTGAGTACTATTGAGTCTGCCCGATCAGGCCAGTCACAAATTTATCTTTAATCCAATGGTAGATGTTAATTAGTACCCTAAGTGCCTCCTATGACTTAGGGGGATGATGGCCAAAGTAAAAAAAATAGCTATTTTCATTATACGACAACTTAAAAGAGAGAAAAGAAGAATCGAGGACCAAAAGATTTGACTGAGGAGATCTCGACACCTCTGTCAGAAGACAGTAGAATGCTCACATGATTGAGGGGATCTTCCAGACGGGCAGAGATTCAGAGGTTACTTTAGTTTCTTCATGTTTCCATGTTTTTCTTCCTTCCTCCCATGTATTCATCGATGAAAATCATGCAAGGTTAAAAACTTTTATTCCTTAGGATCATGTAGTAGCCCGAATATACATTGTGATTGATTTCCATGCATTAATATCATTTTTATCTCTTTTTACTAGCTATGAAAGTTTTATGTTCTACTTGTGCTTGATCACCATGAGTGGATTGATAGATGCTTAGTCATCTCGGGAGAGAGGTTAAGGGTCGAAGAGCATATATTTATATGTCTATTGTGCCCTTTGGGAAAAGTGGAATGTAAATGAGAGGAGAAACCCAGAGAATAAATGTAAAGCATCTAACTAATCAACCAATAACTACAAAAGTGGGATTTGCATTAGATTAGGTAGTGAATTACACTACAGGAGCAAGTAATTCTAGCTACATGCTCCCTATCTAGGGATTGAGATAATAGATGTTAGTGTGTGTGAGATAGATTATTAGTGTTGTCTGTGGTGAAACCATTGTCCTAAGGAATTCATCCCATCTCTGATTAATTCAACCTTTAATTCATTTTGTTTCTTCTTCTGTTCTATTGCTCAACCCAATTCAACCATTTACAACCGGCTTAGCTGATTTGATCACAGTTAGTAGTAGTCTACTAAAGAAATGCTTCCCTGTGTTCGACTTGGGCCTCCCAAGGCCTTATTACTTCGATATGTTTGCTTTCGTACTACACACGGTAAACTCGTGTCAAGTTTTTGGCACTGTTGCAGAGGAAACAACAACATCTAGCACTACGAGTGTTGTGGTCGGCCACTCTAGGCCAATTTTTTTTAATTTTATTCTTACTTAAATTTCTTTGAGTTGAATCAAAAGATTTTTCTTGATATATTATACATTTCTTGCGCTTATGCTTACTTTCTACTATTTCAGGAAAACTAGCGCGTGGTGCGTACCAGAGCCATAAAATATGGAGAATCTTCATCACCAGGCTTTGGACAAACATAGCTCTAACAAGGAGAAAGGGAGTCTAGCAGATCTGTGAACATGTTTAACCGAACACCTCCACTTGAGAGACCTGCTACACCAGAAGAACCAGAGATAACAGAAATGGATGGACAAGAAGAAATGATAATATGGGAAAGGATAAAGGCTTCGTCAGCTACAGCCCAAAAAGGGCCCATTAAAAGGCAAGCCATCAATGTGGGAAGCTATAAAATAGATCCTGGACTTATTGCCTTAGTCAAATCTCAAGCATTCCATGGCCATCCTTATGAAGATCCAATGACACACATTAGCAATTTTGTTGAGAATTGTGACATGGTCAAGATAGACATGGTCTTAGTGACTACAATGTACCTTAAGCTATTTCCATCGTCACTGGGGGATAGTGAAAAATCATGGTTCAACAATCTGGATGATGAGATCATTGAGACATGGGACCAGATGATAGATGTTTTCTTCGAGTGCTATTTCCCTCCACAAAAGACGAATGATCTAGTGAAGAAGATTCATAACTTCAGGCAAAAAGTAGATGAGTCATACTCAGAGGCATGGGAAAGGTTTTATAATTTGTTGAGAAAAGTGCCTCATCATGGCATTGATTTATTGGGGCAATCCAAGATTTTCTATTATGGCCTACACAAAGGGGAGAGAACAATTGTTGATAGTACAGGAGGAGGCTTCTTCCTCAACAACAAGCCCCTTGCTTCCATGAAATCCTCAAGAACATGTATACAAACCAATCATGGGGAGAAGAAAGAGAGCCACCAGTAACCATCAAGAGTGTCGGGGAAAACCAAGGTGATATCTGTGTTAAACAAGAAGTTAGTTCTCATTGCTAAGAAGCTATGTGATACAGACAGAGTTCCCACCGAGGAAGAAGAAGAAGAGTGCAAGTATGTGTGTCAGGGGCAATATAGGAACAATGCTTATTCTTGGAGGAAAGACCCCAAATTTTCTTGGAAGGATCCTAATAACTTCTAACATGATCCATCATAGGCGCAACAATGACATCATAACTAACAACAGTATGGACAAGTGTAGAATCAACTAGAGTAGGTGAAAATTGACAAGATTGAAGAAATGTTGGGCAAGCTGTTGAGTCAGAATGAGCTACAGATTGCACAAACTCAAAGGGATCTTCAAAATCAAGGGGCATGTATTCACATTATAGAGACACATATCTCTCAGATAGCGGCAGATGTTAGTGCATTAAAGCAACCAACCCAACAAGGATTTTTGGCAAACACCGATGTATCTTTTGGGAACCAGCATGTGAAGGTCGTGCTGCTACATAGTGGAAAGAAACTACTGAATGATGCATCGCATGGGGCAGTTACTGAAGAAGCTAAAAATCAAACTATACCAGTGGGTGCAGAGGAACCAGACATGGAAGCACAGGAGAAGATGGCAGAGGAGAAAGTTGATGAGGTTGGGGGTAATTAAACTCAGGCTTATATTCCACCTCACTAAAGGGAACCTGTAGTTCCAGTGCCCTTTCCAAACAATTTGAAAGCAACTAAGATGGTCCGACAGTTCAAAAAATTTCTAGACAATTTTTAGAAGTTATCTATGAACATTCCCTTGATAGAAACTATTGAGCAGACACCATACTATGGGAATTTTTGAAGGATATAATTACAAAGAAGAGAAAGATACCAGATTTTGATTTTGTGGGTCTAAAAGAGCAGGTTAGTGCCTTCATCTTGGGGGCACTACCTCCTAAAAGATAGGATCCAAGATGCTTTAATATCACATGCTTCATAGGAAAGACAAAATTTTAAGAGGCTCTATGTGAGTTAGGGGCAAGTATAAATTTGATGCCTCTATCTACCTTAAGGAAACTTAGACTTAAGGAATCTAGGAAGAGTAGCATGGCAATCTAGTTGGAAGACAATTACCTAGTTAAGCCATATGGTATATGTAAGGATGTTCTGGTGAAAGTGGATAGGTTCATCTTTCCCGTAGATTTTGTTGTGATGGAAATGTAGGATGACCATGGAAATGAGCTTCTACTTGGAAGACCATTTCAACCTATAGAAGACATGATACTTGAAATGGGAAGAGGATGTCTGACTATGGGAATCCAAGATGATAGGTTTGATATGAAGATGTCAGAGCACTGTCAAACCACGGGAGATAAGGAGCAATGCAACATGCTTCAACACATGGATGGCAAGTTTTCTCTATTTTTAGGGAAGCCGTTCCTGGATACGGCCCATTTTATGTCTAAAGTAGAAAGAGGAACTCTAGTGGTGGGCATCTTGGAAAATACAAAGGTGATCTCACTGACTCAAGCAATGCGCTACCCAGATGATGACAGAGTTGACTATGATCCTAGTGTCAAAGAAGAAGCCATAGATGATTCTGTGATGTAGTCATCACCCAAGCTACCCTTAGAAGCATGCTTGATGAATAGAATGGAGGACAACATATGCAAAAACCATCTACAAGAGTGTCTTTTGATGCTGAAGGCAGTACCTTGCTACTATGCAAGGCTCTTTGAGGACCTTGGACCACCGCCGCCACCATTGGTCCCATCTCTATTGAGCCCACCAGACTTGGAGCTGAAGCCATTATTTCTGCACCTAAAGTATGTCTTCTTAGCTATAGAGGAAAATCTACCAGTGATCATATCATCTTCTTTGAGTGGTGAGGTGGAAGGAAAGTTACTCAACAAGTTGAGAAACCATCGAGCTACATTCGGGTGGTCCATAGCAGACATTAAAGGGATCTCTCCAACCTTGTGACAACATAAGATCTAGCTCAAAGAAGGAGCCAAGGCAATCATCCAACCTCAGAGGCGTCTCAATCTGATTATGACTGAGGTGGTGAAGAAGGAAGTTGTCAAGCTACTGTCGATAGGTATAATCTACGCAATCTCTGATTCAATGTGGGTTAGTCCTACTCAGGTAGTTCCTAATAAAGGGGGATCACGATCACTACTAACATGGCTAATGAATTGATTTCCACTAGGCTAGTGACGGGATGGAGAAAGTGCATAGATTACCATTTAAATGCATCCACTATTAAAGATCATTTCCCTTTACCCATTATTGATCAGATCTTGGAACGATTAGCCGGCGGTTCACATTTTTCTTTCTTGATGGGTATTCCAGTCAAATTTCCATTGCGCCTAAGGATCAGGAGAAATCCACTTTCACCTTTCCTTATGGAATGTTCAAATACCAACAGATGCCTTTTGGACTTTATAATGCCCCTGCTACATTTCAATGTTGTATGGTCGCCATTTTTTTGACATGGTAGAGCGGTTCTTAGAGGTTTTTTTGGATGATTTTTCCATGTATGGGGAATCTTTTAATGATTGTCTACATAACCTTGATAGGGTGCTACAGAGATTTGAGGACACTCACCTATGTCTAAACTGGGAGAAGTGTCACATGATGGTAAATGAAGGGATCATCCTTGGATACAAGGTGTTCAGTAAGGGCATGGAAGTGGATTCAGTAAAGATTGAAGTCATATCCACACTACCTCCACCGACATCGGTGAAAGGAGTGAGGAGATTTTTAGGACACGCTGGATTCTACCTCTGTTTTATCAAGGATTTCTCAAAAATTACCAAACCTTTGTCTAGCTTTTAGAAAAAGATGTCGAGTTTTCTTTGATGAGTGATGTTTAAAAGCTTTTGAAATACTTAAAGAAAAACTAATCTCCGCACTTATTATACAGGCTCCTGACTGGAGCCTACCCTTTGAGCTGATGTTTGATGCATCACATTATGCAGTAGGAGTTGTGTTGGGTCAACACAGAGATAAGACTCCAACTGTCATATATTATGCGTCAAAGACTTTGAATGATGCGCAGTTCAGTTGCACCACTACTGAAAAAAATGTTGGCAGTAGTGTTTTCTTTTGAAAAATTCCACCAATACCTAGTTGGGGCTAAAGTTATAGTTTTGACCGACCATGCTTCAATTAAATACTTGTTACAAAAGAAAGATGTCAAACCCAGATTGATTAGGTGGATTATTTTGCTTCAGGAATTTGACATTGAGATTAGAGACAAGGCAGGGGTCGAGAACGTTGTAGCTGATCATTTTTCTAGGTATGAAAGGACTGATGAAAAAGATGTATCCATCCCCATTATTGAGGAATTCCCAGATGAGAAATTGTTTACAATTAAAACTGAAGATCCTTGGTTTGCAGATATTGTTAATTACCTAGGTTGTAAGGAATTGCCTACAGATTGGGGGTATCAAGAGAAAAACTGATTCGTCCACTCATTGAAGTTTTATATATGGGATGACCCAATTCTTCTTAAGCAATGTAGGGATGGGCTATTAAGAAGATGTGTACCCAAATGTGAGGTAGAGAGCATCTTGTAACACTGTCATTCTCTACCCATAGGTGGACACCATGCGAGATCTAGGACTGTGGCTAATGTCTTAGAAAGTGGGTTCTATTGGCCTACCTGGTTTAAGGATGCTCACAACTTTGTTCGTCATTGTGACGCATGTCAACATGCAGGTAATATCTCTAAGCAACATGAAACGCCCTTGAATGTGTTTCAGGAAGTTGAAGTTTTTTTTATCTTTGGGGTATATATTTCATGGGTCCATTTGTGTCATCTAATTCCAAGATATATATATTACTTGCAGTTGATTATGTGTCTAAGTGGGTGGAAGCAATTCTGACCCGCACCAATGATGCACAGGTAGTGTGCAGGTTTGTGAAGGAATACATTTTCTATAGGTTTTGTGTCTCCCGTCTAATTATTAGTGATGGTGGTTCCCATTTCACTAATAGGAAGTTTGGGACTTTACTGAGTAGATATGGGGTGAAGCACCCAGTGGGCACTCCTTATGACCAACAGACACCAGGATAGGTTGAGGTGTCCAATAGAGAGGTGAAGAAATTTTTAGAAAGGACAGTCTCAACCAATAGGACGAATTGGAGCTATGTGTTAGGTGATTCTCTTTGGGCTAACAGAACAACCTACAAAACCCCAATAGGAACAACACCTTTTCAACTGGTCTATGGTCATGCATGCCATCTACCCGTAGAGCTTGAGCATAAAGCTAAATGGGCCATTAAGAAGTTGAACTTCAACATAGATGAAGTGGGTAGAAAGAGGCTTTTGGAGCTTAATGAATTAGATGAGCTTAGTATGGATGCTTATGAAATCTCTAGGATATATAAGGAAAGGACTAAGAAAATTCATGATAAACACATTCTAGACAGGGTGTTTCTCCCAGGTTAGAAAGTCCTCCTTTTCAATTGTAGGCTTAGGCTACATCTGGGTAAGCTAAGGTCTAAGTGGAATGGACCGTTTGTGATTGAAAAAGTCTTTCCCCATGGTGTTGTGAACATTGTAAATGGGAACATGTTGTTCCTTGTAAATGACGAATGATTAAAGCACTATTTTGGAGGTGAGATAGAGCCTTGGATTGAGGAGGTGCAACTTTATACTGTTCCATAGATTCTTTCTCTATAGATCATCTAGCTAGGATGTTAAACAATGAATCTTGTTGGGAGGCAACCCAATCTTTATTTTCTTTATTTTTATGTTCAATTTTCATTTTTTAGTAGTCACTTTAATTCAATTTCTATAAAAATGGTGCCTTGACTCATTTTTGGAGTGTCCAGGGTTTTAAAGTTGGTACCACATAGTTTTTCATTCGGTGGCACCGAAATGGGGTCAGTGTGTTATCTGTAACAATAGTACATACTTGGTACTACCGACTCTAATGGTCGGTACAACTGAGTCTCTAAAGATCTTTTGAGAGTTCACTGATAAGAACTTGGTACCATCGACTAAATCAATTAGTGATACTAACTTTTAGGCACACCTAGGTTTGGTATACCGAGTCCACATATTTGTAAGCACTGACAAATTCCAACACTCAGTACTACTGACCTAGAAAGTCAATACTACCGACTCTCCACGTTAGCAAATCGAGTGGTTGTGGTCCAACAATTATGACTCACTTCATCGAGCATTTAGTGGCACCGATACACGACACAATTCGGTACCACCGACTCTAGGCAATCTGGGCCATATAAGTCAATGAATCGTAAGTTGTCAATGCAACCAACCATGGATTATGCTAGCCAACTTGATACCACCAACTCTGAAAGTTGGTGGTACTGACTCTGCCACATTCATCTTTATAAGGAGGGGTGGTGGAGCCATTTTCTTCACACCCTCTACATCCACTCCTTCTACATTCTAGAGCAAGGCTACACCAGGAACTGAAGGTCTTCCCCGATCTTCCATTCTCTTAACCTCCTTCTTGCATCAATGACATGGATATTAGGAGAGGAGTTGTTCCCCAGTAGGGTGAGTTGGTCCTCCGGCCAACCCACATTCAACACCCATCCTCAGAGATAAGGAAGCTCTATGAGTAGTTGCAAACAAGGCATGTCATCCCAATGAGATATGGTGATCACACATTGACTGAGATGGATGGCTTTACTGAAAAAATGAACTGGGTATGTTAGAAGCAAGAAATGGATGGAGATAATCCTTTCTTCAGCGACTGGCATACCTACCCGGATCTTGTCTTGGAGTTCTTGGTGTCGCTTGACATTCTCGTTAGAAGATAGGAGGTGAATGGTCGGAAGGTAAGTTCAACTTCCACCTCTTCAACAACAACTACTCTCTCACACTGAGGGTCTTCAATCATATGTTCAACTAGGATCATGTCCCAGAACACTCAGCTCCATCATACTTCGACTACGACTTGACCTGGGAGCAGTTGACTGAGGTGTTGGCGGGATTCTGTATAAACTGGCACATCAGTTCTGTGACTGATATTGAGCATCCTTTTTCTCATATGCTTCATTGTCTCTGTGTCAACACTATCTTCACTCGATCTAGTCAAGCTCAAGGGAAAGTCCAAATGGCAGACCTCTACTTTCTCTACTGGCTACTGGGGGGAGACTATTAATTTTAGACTTTTATGCTGCTCCATATGATCTCTCTGAGGCACAATGTGATGAGGAGGGTGCCAATCTTATTTGGGGGTCTCATCACCCCTATTTCTCTCCACTTGCACCTTGAACTATCGACCCTCGAGCCATTAGAGGATACAACAAAGCTGGACCTCCTTCACTTCCACAAAGCGCATCTTCCCCAATACCACCATAATGTACTCTATGCACATTGCAACCGTGAGGCATATTTTGGGAGAGGAGACTCCCTGACCCTATCTTCAACCTATGTGGGGTGGAACATCTTAGGTGGCTAGCGAATGAGGGGGAAGCTGAAGATCCACCCAGGGAAGCAACTCAGGGTGATGATGAGGAGCACAACAGTGATAGTGATGATGACGTTGAGGAGGTGGAGCCCACCATCCCCATGACCAGGAGAGAGGTCCCATGCAAATAAGCCCGCACATATGTTGTCTCACCTTGCTCAGCCCCACCACCTTCCCAGGAGGAGAAGGACCCGTACAAAATGGCGAGTATGTATACCATGCTGGAGGAGATCTAGACAGGACAACAACAACATCAGGTGACGCTGGAGGGCATGCAGGATATTCAAGGAAGGTTGAACCAGAACCAGTAGGCGATCTATGAGAATGAATGCCTTCTCTTGGCAAACCAAGAGAATGTTCACATGCACCTGCAATAGATGGAACAATACCACCAACCTTTCTTTGACAACTACTAGAACCATGGATACTTCGAGGAGAACCCACGACCGCCGCCTATGCCGGCTACAAACCTCTCATTCTAGGGGATGTTTCCTCCACACGACCCCAACATGCCACCTCTGCCATTTTGAGCTCTGGTACACTGTTCCACCTCTTGGGTGTGAGTATTGTTATATGGACATAGCCATATTCAAGCTTAGGGGGTGCAGGAACAACATTCTATCTTTATTTTATTATTTTTATTTTTAGTTGTTTGTTTTATTTTTAGTTGTGCAAATGTAGGATCCACACCTATCTAGTGTAATTGTGGAGTAGTAAATGAATGGTTTTATTTTTGAATAGATTTTACTCTCTGTGTTGTTGCATGAAAATGGTCATATCCTTAAAATCTTAAATTGCAAACTCTTTTTGTAACACCACTTGAGGAAGTGTTTGGACTAGTCAGCATTAGGATTTAGGATATACATGAAAGTCTGAATTAACTTGGGAATGTGAATGATGAAGATGTTGAGCTTAAACTGACCAAACCATAACATGATCTTAAATGAAAATACAAGAAATAAACATTTAGATCACCCTAAACATTGGTCAAATTAAGAGGGATACATCATAATATAACGAAAGTCATTGTCTCTTAGTTGTGTGATTCTATTTCTTTTCCATTTATTTTTGACTCACCACCTCAAAAAATCATGAGTACTCCAAGCTATTTTCCTTGACTGCATTGCATGGCACAATAGGAACATATTAGTTAGTTTACTTGCATTTGAAAAAGGAAGAAAAACATTGCATTTGTATGCATCAACTTTAGTGCATACCATCTTAGCTTGCATAATACAGTTCATGTATTTGCATACATTTCAACATTGCATGCATATTTTATTGAGCGTGTGGATTTTAATTTTGAGTTATAAAGCTAAAAGTGCGGGGATACACCTCCAAGAAAATAAGAAAAGAAAAAAGGAGAAAAATTATAAAGGCAAGAAGCATGAAACTTAGCCTTTTGAAAAAATATATATAATTTTTTTTTAAATAAGAAAAGAAAAAAAAAGAAACATGGAGAAAAGTGTATCTCGCATGCTTGTTTAGTGATTATTTAATCCATGTGCATTCTTCTGAGTTATCAAACAATCTCAACTCATTCATAAATGCATCATCTCATAAAAAAAGAAGCTTTCTTTTATGCATTAGGATTCATTCATGGCATTCTTTTCATATATCTAGGTTCATTTTTCTGTATGCATAAATAGGTTGGATGTACTTATGAATTTTCATTTGCCACACATCTTGAACCATTAATTGCTCTTATTGTTAGGCCACTCTAATGATTTATCTCCTCATTCATGCTTATACAAAGATCTTCCTTCAAATGGTTGGTAGTTAGGAAAGAGAAATTTAGTGTAGGGAATCACACAATGCACCAAGTGAATGTCTGAGTAATTATGATGTTAACTACTTTTTTGATAGTGTCATTGACTGAAGGTGGACATCTTTTATTGAAGTTTTTGGTCACTTTAGAGTAGTTTTTGGTTCAGTGGTCAGTGAAGGACGATTTAGGGCCGGATAGGTGATTTGATTAAGAAAGGAATGTATGTGTTATGCCCTTCTGCTGACTCTTGTCAAATAGATCTGAGAGAGTGTTGCTCAAAGACGAGGAACATTTAAGCTTGTGGGAGTTTGATGCATGTGTTTTTAGTCATTATTTTAGGCACATTTTTCCTTGAATTCATGTGTAGATTAGTCATTTATTTGATTTATTATGCATGAAATGACTTAGACGACCCATTTCTATTAAATGCATCAAATTATATGATTTTACTATTTTATGTAATATTTTATGCATCCCAATTGCTTATGACAATTTTTTGTGTTTTCAGGTACAAGGAAGAGCCATTGACTCAGTGGTGCCGACTTGACATCAGAGACCTATTGGAAACTTGCCCAGAGTCGATGCTACTGACAACTGAACTCAGTGCTACCAATTTAGCATCAGCAAGCCCCGACATGAATCGAGAAAACCCGGTGCTACCAAGTTGACATAAGAGAGGCAGCTCAAAAACCACAAAACTCAGTGTTATCGAGTCTAGTCAATAGTACTGATGGGATTTGGATCGTGCGACCAAACCTAAGTGACTCGGTACTACAGACTCACCTATTCAGTACTACTGAGTTTGCCCGATCAAGACAGCCACAAATTTATCTTTCATCCAACTGTGGACATTACTTCGTACCCTAAGTGCCTCCTATGACTTAGGGGGATGACAGCTAAAATTAAAAAACTAGTTGTTTGCATTATACGACAACCAGAAAGAGAGAAAAGAAGAACTAAGGACTGAAAGCTTTGACTGAGGAGATCCGAGAACCTCTAGAGGACGATTTTGTAGCTAAAAGGCAACAGAACACTCGTACGATAGAGGGGATCTTCCATATGGGTGGAGGTTCAGGGGTTACTTTAGTTTCTTCATGTTTCCCATATTTTTCTTCTTTCTTCCATGTATTCGTCGATGAAAACCATGCAAGGATAAAAAAATTTATTCCTTAGGATCGTGAGTAGTCCAGATATACACTGTGATTGATTTCAATACATTAATATCATTTTCATCTCTTTTTACTGGATATAAATCTATGAAAGTTTACTTGTTCTTGATCACCATGAGTGGATTGATAGATGCTTAGTCATCTCAGGAGAGAGGTTAAGGGTCAGAGAGCATAGATTTACCCATCTATTGTGCCCTTTGGGAAAAGTGGAGTGTAATTGGGAGGAGAAACCCAGAGAATAATTGTAAATAATCTAACTAATCAACCAATAACTGCAAAAGTGGGATTGGCATTAGATTAGGTAGTGAATTACACTACGGGAGTAGGTTATTCTAGCTATAGGCTCCTTATTTAGGGATTGAGATAATAGATGTTACTATGTGTGAGATCGATTATTAGTGTTGTCCATGGTGAAACCACTGTCCTAAGGAATTCACCCCATCTCTAATTAATTCAACCTTTAATTCATTTTATTTCTGCTTTTGTTCTGTTGCTCAGCCCAATTCAACTATTTACCACCGGCTTAGCTGATTTGATCACAGTTAGTAGTAGTTTATTGGAGAAACACTTTCTCGTGTTCGACTCGGGCCTCATAAGGCCTTATTAATTTGATATGTTCACTTGCATACTAGGCACAGTAAACTCGTGTTAGTACTCAAGCTTATGATGCCCATATTTAGCTATAAGAGAGATACATATGAAACCATTATGTTGTTACTTACGTTATTCCTTAGATAATGTATGATTCTTGAAAAAAATATAACTTGATCTACAAGCTTATTATTTGTGTGATATGTCACTCAGATAGTCTTGACTTAGTATATGTGTATCACATACTATACATGTAAAACTTGATATGGACACATGAGTTTTGGTTGAGGAAATATTTTGATCGTAGACTACATGATAATAAACCATATTATTATCTCAAATTAATGAAAGACAATGTACCTAAGTTCCTATTTTAATTATAACTCTCACACAATATAGTAAATTCCTAATACACAAAGGTGTTAAGCAATCAAATTCTCTTATGAACAAATACTAGTATGACGTTAGTTATAGGAAAAACTGATGATGATTTAGTATAATAGCAATCGTAAATTGTGATATGAATATCTTGATATCACCTTGCATGGGATAATGGGGTGAAACTATGCCACCTTGATTATAACATTCTCAATTTCATATGTATGAACAAAGTCCTAATACTTAAGGGGCTAAGGGATGTCAATCCTAAAAGTTCAATAATGTCATGATATGATGAAGATATTAAATGATGCTTCAACCTATATAAAGTGAAGTAGATACACCTTGGATTCTTAAAATCCAAAGATGTCGTCTTAGGGTGCATCTTGAACTATGATAGCCTTGGAACCTAGAAGTGGTGGCCTAGAGGCACTAGAAACTCATTGATATTACCTTAAGTACGATACTAGTTGAATTTTGAGGACAACATGCCATTTAAGGTGGTTTGAATGTGATAAGCCATATTCAAGGGTTTTGATACCCTAAAAGAGTTTGAGTTCATGAGTGATAACTAGATGACCAATTGAATTTATTAGTACATTGAAATGTTATCAAACCAATATAGAGGTAAATATTATTGTCTAGAGCCAATATGATAATTTGATGTTCCTTGGGTGGATTTTGTAACTAATAATGAGATAGAGGTTCCTAGGAATGAACACTCCATGGCAATTATAAAAATGGTTCAATTGATAGTATTTTGAATCCAATATTCATCACTTTTAAATTTAGTTAGGATAGAGCTCAGATTAAACTTTTAGGGCTATTGAACCAATAATTTGAGAGATATGGGAATTTAAATATTGATTAATGGTTAAGGTTTTTATGATTTCAAACCTAAGTTTTAAGTTATATGTCTCACACAATCATGATTGTCTAATGAAACATGTTTGTACTAAATCCATGGTTCAAGATCATGGAACTATCAAACCGCTTATGATTAGATGTTTATGAACTCATCTCCTACCTTTGGCCTTTGCCAGAGGAGAGAAAGAATCACATATCATCCACATAGGTGAAACCATCTCATGAAACATGAAATCGATCCATATGTTCCTGACCATAGAATAATATCCACAAGGTCTAGATTTTACATTGGACCCCTCACACATATCCTACAAACCATGGATCACCCAAATATAGTCCCATGCTACTCTCTGCTTATTCATTTGTTGTTTTAGGACTGATCCAGGTCATGATTATGGAAAATGAGGGACTTTGAATAAAGTCTAACAAGAAAAGATGATCTCCAAACCCAAGGGAATCAATTTTATAGGCTTCAGTGAGCTATGTAGGAGAGTTTGTATGTCTACCTGCTCTATAAAATACAACCAAAGGTGGGTTTATTTGGATCACCTCCACCTCATATTGATCTGATCTGGGGCCTAAGTTGGGTTCAGAGAGACCAATATTATCCTAAACACGTCATATTGGATTTTCATCACTTTGAGGCTTTTTGCCTTTTGCTTCCTCCACATCAACCTCTTGTGTCAACAATATCTTCGAGCACATGAGGAGGGGACATCAACAAATGGGAAGAGAGGATGGGGGTGTGGATAGAAGTTGGTTGTGACATCCCTAGATTTTCTAAAACTTAATCTAATGTGTGACATCCGAATTGAAGCCTCACCTCAGCGAGAATCCCAATTTAAACACCACACACTAGGCTAAGAAGAAGAAAATCAGAGGAAGTAAGAAGGAAACAATCAGTAGTACATGCACATGAATAATAATAAAACCATACAACACATGTTCACCATTCAACATATAATTACATAATGAATTGTTACAACATTTAATATTACACATTGAACAGAAACTTATACATATACATGTACTACCACTAAACAACAAGATCTTAAGACAATTGGTCCACCTGTACATCAGCTCGCCACACAACTCAACTATCCAAGTCCTCATACGATCACATGCCCACAACCTAAACAAAAGATTACATGTGGTACACGTCAGCACAATATTCAAGAATATTGTACTGAGTACGCCTACGTGTCTTTTTATATACCTCTCATTGCTAAGATTGGCAATAAGATAAAAGTAATACTTGGCAGGTATAAAGAAATATAAGAAAAAGCATATACTTTCACAAAGATGTTCGTTAATAGAAGAGAACACATATTTTACCATGACTTTCCATTATATGTAAAGTTGATCAACCACGTGCACTATTCTTCCAAAGAGATTTAGTGCTCACATGTATTATTCATCCAAAGAGATTTAGTACTTCCATAAATGCACTATTCTACCAAAGAGATTTAGTGCTCACATGTACTATTCTACCAACGATATTTAGTACTTTCATCATTGTACTATTCTACCAAAGAGATTTAGTGCTATCATATAATAGATTAGATATCTTATGTTTCATGTGTTTATAGCCATAAGTATGAAAAGCTCAAGCAACATAGCATACAAGAACAATAATTTCATTGAATATCGTATGTCAAGTATTTTACTACACATATAACACAAGCATAATGTATAATAAGCCAAGTAATAGGTAATGGCAAACCTTGATTAAGACAAACCTAATCATCACATATCACTGATATCAACTATATCCTTGTTCAAACCTGATTAAGACAAGAGCATGTACCATCATCAGATTCCCATCATCTTACCCTAGTTATATCCATTTTAGGGTTTACTTAACTCGTTAGGATAATCCAACGTTTACTTGTATTCTTATCTTAGAATTATCTTAATGATGTCATTTTCTAGATTATAGTTCATTATCTGAACATTAGGTTCCATATCCTTTTCATGCACATATTAACCCTAGTTTATACACATTATTCAAATGGGGTTACAACCCAGGTATTAAGGGTCATATTCATATAACATGGATTTTGTGTATAAAATTGATCTCAGATTTACATATTATCTTTCTAGTTTCTGATATGAGGGTTTTCTGTGAATTTCATCAGTTATTGAGCACATATGCATTAATTGCATTTTATTTAGGGTTATTAGCCCTAGATAGATATTCTAAGAAAATTACATGATAATGTGTCATCACATGATCATATCTGATGTCACATGGATTTTAAACATGATTGTAGATTTAGTGACATATTCTCATAAATTTAGGTCTTCATTTATTATTTATTAGACATGGAAGGACCATATTACATCTTACATAATATCACTAAGATTAGTGCATCAAAAGCCTGATAAAATGCTTCCATGTTGTTCTAAACATTTTTTTGAAAAAATGGAACCTTGTTTGTAATTTTCTGATAAACATACGAATTGCAATGCATTTCTAAGATATAGTCATTTTATAAGATATTTACCTCTAGTGGCCAATCAGAACTCGCCATGTGGCCCTGAGGAGGGCGGGGTTCTAGTTGCAGGTGGTTCACTATGAGCCGGACGGTTCTCTTGGTCTAGACCTGGTTCAGGATGAACGAATCCATTTCACCTTTCTTTCCCCGCTCAACGTTGTCTCACGCCATCTGTAGTGTGACTCTATTCTTCTAAAAAACACCAGTGTTTCCACCTCTTGAAATCTTCAGTGATGAATCAGTCCTCCTACGATGGTCCTCGCAAAAGGCTTCAACTTCCCTGAGCTTCGGCCTAACCTGCTTGACCTCCACAGCTACTCAGCTCCTAGTCGTCGGTGGTGGAGCTCCTTCTCGACTAGGGCACCACCGCCTGGCCTTGACTGCGGCGGGATAAAGAGACAAATAGCCTCTTCTCATCTTCGTATGAGACTGAAGCTTTAAAAAGCTTCGTAGCACCTCTGTATACTCCTTAAGGCCCTCCATTCTTGACAGGAAAGTCTATCCACATGCCTCCAAGCTCCATGTTCATGGATGCCTAACCTGAGTTGGTCGACCATGGAAATGATCATTTGAGGCCATGCACTCAAGTGCAGATGATTCCCCAGGCCTATGCATTGCTCTTCCCTTCTTCCTCTTCTTCCAATTTGCCTTCTATTCCCGTCCTCCTCTTCTGTATACCAGTATCACCTGATGGAGACACCGTGAGGGTAGGGAGGTAGAACGCTCTCATCTCCTCACGATAGGGTATAAAAGAAGGGGTCAAGAGACTCATCTCAATGAGTAGAGATCAACTCCTCAATTAGTTCTCTCTCCTACCCTATGATCTGAATGTGTGGCGATATGCTAGGCCATGGCTAAACTACTCCTTACCTTGCTCTAACCGTAAGGTAGGAGACAATGGTCGTGATTGCCCAATCTCAGCCATCTTATAGTCTAGACAGTGCCACACCACCAATTCATGGCTCCTTAAGCATCTGAGGCGCGTGACCAAGTCTTTGATCAACCTTAGGGTATAAATTTTAAACTTAGGTCTAAGAATCATCATAAACCACATTATTTCACAAGCTTCAAACCTATATAACATCCTCTAGGATACTCTAATTGCCACTAAATTTTAACCATAGCTCTATCATCACTCAAGCTACATTCCATACCATTTTGGTGTCAAAACTCAACTATTTGACTTGTCAATGAAGCACATCAAAGAGACATAAATTTAGGTATCTTAGTCATGATATCAACATCAATCACCAACCAAACCTTACCAAAGCACTTATTACTCTTAAGATAACTCAACAGTCATGAATTCACTTATGTCATTGGAAATTTAGGGATTCCAAAATTCGACTCCATCACATCCTACACACCTTAAAAGATATTTCATCCCCAAAACTAAGCCAAAATCCAATCTTTCACATCATATACATCTTAAAAGAAATTTTGTCCTCGAAATTGAGCCATCCTCTTACTTCAAAGAAAAACCAAAAGGGCTTCATACATATGTAAGACACCACTCTATGTGCAACATATCTAAAACCAAACCCCATAATCATATCCAACCCACTATTAGGAGATTTTAAAACATCTAGGGTGAACCACCCCTCACTGTGTGACATGGTTTAGATGCTTAGGTTGTGTCTTAACATATTTCACATTAGGATTGTCATACTCATTTTGCCCAAGCATTAAGATTTCAAATTAACTTATACATGAGATTTTTCACAATTTTGGATTTACATCCTTATTTTACCCAAGAGTCGGGTTATAGTATTATGTCATCATCATTATATTGAGATAATTGTTAGAAGATGTTCAATGTTAACATATTCCTTTCAGGAGGTAGTTAACTATAATTAAATCACTTTATCCATCTTCCTCGTATTATTGTTTATCCATGATCTCATTGTGTCGGCTTTCAAATTATCTTCAATATCTTTATTAACCACCAAAATTCAATGTTTATCATTTATATTATCTCGTTTCACTTTCTCGTATCAGGTTACAAACTTCATCATTGACTTCATCACTAGATTAACCAACTATATTGCATTATCATTATTATTCATGTATATGGTTAACCATTTATACATAAAGATCTATCAAACTATACTCGATGTTCCATCATGTCATATCCATATATCACATCGTGAGATTCGATCACATCCTTACATATATTATAACATGATAGTTCTAAACAAACTTATGCGAGTGGCTTGTTAAACATATATCAAAACTTCATGTAGTCTTATTGAGGTTCTACTGACCCATATCATAAGGGTAGTGCCATGCTCAATCTCTTTAAGCTAACTCAACTCTATGAATATCTCATATGTACAAACTATATCTTCCCTCTCGGTCTACAATTCTCAAGTATACCTCATTGGTACTAGTGATAACTTTATAAGATCTAGCCACATAAGCACAAACCAAAACATGCTATGACATCTTTCCATGGGTTCTCTACCCATGAAACACTATTTCCCAACTCTGTATCTCATATACACCACTAGAGTCCTACAAGGAACTACCAACCCGAGTATGAGGCTTCATAGAAACTAAAACATAGTTACCTCCTCCAGGGTCTTGGGACTCTCTCCCTCACCCAAATGGTAGGTTCTCATATTCATATTCACATATGCACATATAACCATCCTCTCTCTTTCTCTAGGGTTTGGTCCTCCCAAGGACATCTAGGGTTCAGTAAGACTATAGGAATCATGAATAAAGCGACACATCTCAATCACTCAGGAGTAGTCTAGTTTAGGACATATCATATCACATATTTCTCATCATTCTCATATCTTAGAGTTTAGGTTCTCTGGCCTTCTCCCAATGGGTCTCACTCTCTCTAGAGTTAACCCTAAAACTGGTCCCAATACTAGAGGTCCTCCTTTATAATTGAGATTGAGGCTCATGCTAGTTCACATCCTTGTCTTAACTTATCTTATCTCATCTTACAAAAACATACATACTTTCAGCATCAAAGCCTATCTAAAATCCTCAAAACAGAACCTTAATCCTTAAAGACAACATTAATCATTATAAACCATCTTATATCATATATATAATACTTACATCATATCATTAAAACTTATTTCATCTATTCCATCTATCATATATTCCAAACAAGGCTTTAAACATCTAATCTAGAACTACTCTCTCTTCTAGACTGATGTCATTCACTTTCACTTAGGTTTAATGATGACCTCCTACTTGTACATGTGTGGGGACACAGTTTTGTAATACTTACGTATATAATAAAATATTATATAGTTTTTCTTCGAAAAAACATGTGTCAGAGAAAACTATCGAGGTTCGGTCCGATTGGAATCCAAAACCAAATCTAGAAAATGAGTTCCCTACACATAGTAGAGAGTACAGTGCCATGAAAACTAATGAAAAGGGTGAGAACATGGTGTAGACTAGTATAGCTTCTCTAGACATCGAGTGCCATATATCTAGGGTTTCTCTTCCCTTGATGTATGCCATTTCCAAATAATGCAACTTCCCATACCGCTACACTATAATGAAAGCATGACATCTAAGGACGTGCTATACAACAAGCACTAGTCTAGACCTAGTCCTCAGACATCTAGGTGCTAACCTAGAGGCTAGGTTAGATCTAGTCTCTAAAATATGACTAATCAAACCCTAAATATTATTAAGTTCAAGGTTCTTTAGTTTTGAGTTGCATAATGAGCAAATGTCAGGATTTGCTATTGTTCATGCTCTGATACCACCTGTGATATCCCCAGATTTTCTAAAACTTAATCTGATGTGTGACGTCCAAATTGAAACCTCACCTCAGTGAGAATCACAATTTAAACACCACACACTAGGCTAAGAAGAAGAAAACTAGAGGAAGTCAGAAGGAAACAATCAGTAGCACATGAACATGAACAATAATAAAACCATACAACACATGTTCACCATTCAACATATAATTACATAATGAATTGTTACAACATTTAATATTACACATTGAACAACAACTTCAACTTATAAATGTACTACCACTAAACAATAGGATCTTAAGACAATAGGTCCACCTGTACATCAACTCACCACACAACTCAACTATCCAGGCCCTGATATGATCACATGCCCACAACCTATACAAAAGATTACATGTGGTACACATCAACACAATATTCAAGAATATTGTACTGAGTACGCCTACGTGTCTTTTTATATACCTCTCATTACTAAGCTTGGCAATAAGATAAAACTAATACTTGGCAGGTATAAAGAAATATAATAAAAGGCGTATACTTGCATAAAGATGTTCATTAATAGAAGAGAACACATATTTTACCATGACTTTCCATTATACGTAAAGTTGATCAACCACATGTACTATTCTGCCAAAGATATTTAGTGCTCACTTGTACTATTCTGCCAAAGAGATTTAGTACTTTTATAAATGAACTATTCTACCAAAGAGATTGTAACATAATGAATCTTAGATGTAATCTCCATGTAAACCTTTTTCCAAAGTTTCCCTTTCATTTCTGTCCTTTATGTTGTTCATGTTTAATTAGTGGAATTTATAGTGGTTTAGTGAACATTTATTCACTAATTGTACCAATATAAGGGTTTATGCACAAATACCTCAGTAAAAACTTAATTACCATAATTAAGTTCTCTAAACCTTAATTTAACTTTTTATGTGATTTTAAAACATAAAATGATCCTATTTTTCAAATTTGGTTCAATTTGGATGTTGTTTGTGCAAGTTATGCAATTTTAGGTACATTCTGGACTTTTATGCAATTTACCCAATTGGAAGGTTTTCTTTGCAAATTATCACCTAAATTTTAATCCTTATATATTCCCTTACTATTATCGATATTTTGAACCATGGGGCACCTGGTTGCACCTTGGTTTGAAGGTGTTTCTCTCCAAGGGCATTATAGGGATTACCATCTTTATAAATGAGCTTATCATTAAAAGCTATCAATCAATGGGTTTATTTCTTTAATTGGAGGATGGTGGGGATGACCTAGAAGCCTCCATGGATTTAGGACCAACCTTGGATATACAAGAAGTCTCTATGAGTTGTCCTCTTGCATGGCCATGAAACATTAGCCTAAGGACACATGGAAAGTCCCATAGACACCTCATGCTTGCCCCCTTCTTTATAAAGCCATGCCTACCCCTTCCCACCTCCCAATCCAAGAAGCAATCCTCTCCTTCTCTTCCCCCCAGCTTAGAGCATCGTCCCTTCTATTTTTGTCCATGAAGTTGTTGTCCCAAGGTAAAAGAGGGTGCCTACCTTGGTGAAGAAGGCTCCTAGGGTTCCAAATTTCTCTATTTAAGATTTCTTAAGCTCCTCCTTGGTGATTTTGACCAAAACTAGTAAGTATCCTCCTTTCCGTCCTTGTTTTCATGTTGTTAGTATTCCTCCCAACTTCTTCCAGGTTGGAACCATGACCTTCCATGGTACAACTTGTTGGGTTTTGTGGAGAAAAACATGCGCGGCGGAAGCAATAAAATCCACGCAACCCGAAACAGGATCTCATCGACAACAACATATTTAGAAGGAGTGTTTGCATGATATACCTTATCGGTCTCTGTCCACCCATAACAATCACTATGAACTGGGCCTCTATGTCAATGTTAACATTCCCTATTGAAGAACAATTGGACATCATCCTAGATGATCGTTCCTTAAACCAATTGGTCATACCCAAACATTGGCGTTTTCTAAAAGGAAGATACTACATGCATGGTAAAGTGACCCTAACTTTTGGCAATTATTCACATGTTATCGAGGTTGAGTATGATTTGGCAGGAAATCTTGTATCAAAATCCGGTTGGCGTGATTGGATTGGAGAGATGCATGTGGTCCGTTCCAACAGGCTTTTTCTCCGTCCAGTTGGTCATAATTCCATAAAAGTTTGGATAACCAACATCAACTGCGAGACCCCCGATCATCTTCTGCGGTATGAGCGCACGACGTCAGATATCATCTATGAGGAATCTGAATCTCAGGCCCCTGTCAGTTTAGATTCGTCTAAATACAGTGAGGATCTTCGTGATGCGGGACCATGTTACTGATGCGGGACCATGTTGGTGTAGTATTTAGTTGTCTATCTATCTAGACTTGTCTGTATTAATAGTTTTTTTAATTATGCGCATGTTTAGGGGTACACCAACCCCTTTGTTTAGTTACTATTTAGGGGTACACCCCTGTGTGTGGATGTAAAAAGAGATTAATGAATGGAACTGAAAGTTGCTACATGAATACTTATAACTGAAGTGTGTGTTCCCATGAATGTTCCCATTTGCATGAGTACACTACTATTTTCTCATATTGTATAGTCTATTTTAATATGACATACTTAATTATATCTTGCTTAATGATGAACTGTAATGCACACATGTGACATGCTTGGAATGTAAATGATGAACTTTTCCCTAAATTGCCAATCATGCTTTTAATGACATCAATAATCACCCTAACTTGAAGAACTAGGATTTTAGGTATAAGAATGACAACACATTATTTGTTGGCCTAGAAACCCGTCCAAGATTTACTCATTAGGAGTAAATCTTGGATAGTCCCCGGTTTGGGAATGTTCTTGAACACCTAATCTCGCTTAGGATGTAAGTGTATAATGTGTATTAGGTTTTCAAGAAAATTTCAGCAACATTTCCCCGTTTGTTCTCTAAGTACATATGTACTTGGAGAACAGCGGGGAAATGCTGCCAAAATTTTCTTGAAAACCCAATACACATTATACACTTACTAGTGAGATTAGGTGTTCAAGAATGGATAGGTGGTACACATTTATTATATATAATAATGACATCACATGTATTTGTTAACCCTAGACCCTAATCTTGTCCTAATATATACTTGTTTTCTCTTTGATCATAGAATGGATAGTTCATGGATGTCCATTCGCAATCGCTGCACCCCAGAGTATATTTCTGGTCTTGACCAGTTCATTAGATTTGCTGAGGAACATAGGAAACAACCTGGAGATAGGTTCTACTGTCCATGTAGGCATTGCGGTAACAACTTCAAAGTCAACACTGGTGACGAAATCAAAACTCATGTCATGTGCAACGGGATTATACAAGGCTATACAGAATGGCACTGGCATGGAGAGATTTCAAACCCGAAACCAGTGGATGTCGATAGCAGTGCTTGTGTGGAAGAAGAAATTTCCGACGATGACGTAGATGTGAATGAACCAGTTCCAGTAGACATCATTGATGCGATGCTGGATAGTTGTGGGGTAGAGCACACCGATCCACCTCCCATTTTTAGAAACATTGTGCATGATGCTGAGATGCCGTTATACACAGGTTGTACTAAGTTTACGAAGCTTAACGCTGTGTTGAGATTGTATAAGTTGAAAGCTAACAATAGATGGAGCGACAAAAGCTTCACGTCATTGCTGTCTTTGTTGAAAGAAATGCTTCCTGAAGGAAACGAGCTGCCAATCTCAACATACCAGGTAAAGAAATTATTGTGCCCAATGGGAATGGATGCCAAGAAGATACACGCATGCCCTAATGATTGTGTATTATTTCAAAAGGACTATGCGGATTTGAAAGATTGTCCAAAATGTGGTGCATCACGGTATAAATTGACGACTTCGGGGGAGTCCAAAACTGGTTCTCCTGCCAAGGTGATGTGGTATCTACCTATAATATCACAGTTTCAATGCTTGTTTGCCAATCCGATAGATGCAAAGAATTTGAGGAGGCATGCAAATGTTAAGAAAAATAATGATGGGATCCTACGACATGCATCTGATTCCCCACAGTGGAAGAAGATTGATGTATTGTACCCTGAATTCGGTGAAGAAGTCAGGAATCTAAGACTTGGGCTTTGTACAGACGGGATGAATCCGTACGGGACATTGAGCAGCCAACATAGCACTTGGCCAGTCATGCTTGTTATATACAATCTTCCTCCCTGGCTGTGTATGAAAAATAAGTACGTAATGCTGTCGCTGTTGATATCGGGCCCTAAACAACCTGGAAATGACATCGATGTTTATCTTGAACCTCTGATTGATGACTTAAAGAAACTCTGGGGGTGAAGGTGTGATGATGTGATAAAGTGGATTTTCTACTATTTGTGCATAATTACTCTTGTTACTTTAAGTCCTCACTATTTATGTCTCCTCTTATTTCATAACTCTATAATGTCCACCAAATTCAAAGATTCCACATTTTGAGTCAATATGATACACATATATGCATGAAATGTTAATGTTGTTATACCCTTGAACCCTTTGATTTAAATCTTGATCATACATGATTTTTTTGATTTGTAATTTTGCAAACTTGTTCTAGACCCTGTTATGAAGTTATGATCCAAATTTGAGACCATTTGGACCTTCCTACGATTTGTTATAATTTTTCCTAAGATCTACTCTTTTTATACCTTGTTTTAACTCAATTCTATGCCTTTATCTCTGTTGGGCCGACCACATAGGCCCAATACAACACTGTAGCCCATTTACTTGTTTCCACCTCTCTTTTCTTCTTCTGGAAACTGATGAACGACCAATGAAATGCTCTCCGCCGCCACCCAGATTGAGTAACAGATGCGAAGCTATGATCTGACAACCCTAACTTGCCGCTTTATAAAACCTTCCTTCTCTAGCCTTTGCCCATCTTCTATCTTTCCCCTACTTGACCGTCCTCTTTCCTTTCTGCTTCACAGCTGGAGGCTCTGTCCAGAGTGCAGCCGTAACTAATGAGCGCATGCTACACGCACCTCCAGGGCGCCGTCGGCCGTCGGCGTCACCTCCCCGTGATTGGCCTCCTCTCCGCACTAAGATTGGCCGCCAGCACTTCCATGCTTCGCCGCCGCTCTTGATCCAGACCGTGGATGTAGGGCACCACCATGGAGACGCGCCTATCGCTCCTCCTTAGCAGCTAGCCACAGCAGGCGGGACTCGTGCAAGCGGCGCACCTGGGTACTCACGGAGGCTATCCGCACTGACGCCAGGCGCCCTTCGTCTCCTTCCCTCTTCTGCCCGATCAGACCTTGGCGCCCACCGTCCCCTGTTTTTCCCCTACTCATGAGCGGGTAACAGGGGAATCGCGAGGTAGGGGAAGATGCCCGCTTGGGCTTGGACCGGCAAGTCCAGAGGCCCATCACTCATGGACGGCCAAGGCCCAGTCAAGGAATATAAGGTATTGTTCCCCTTTTTTAGACTAATTCTTGGAAATATGATAATTCCTAGACCCTAAGTCCAAAGTGCACGAACCTATATATCAAATCGATCAACTCGAAAAGATATATAACATGAGAATGGTTTTAGACCCTGAATATTCCTCTAAATCTCTGATAATGCTAGATATGTGTCTTTGACTTCTTTGACCATACTTAATGCATAATTGTGATGAATGTTGAATATTTGATGTATACCTACCCTCCTAACCTCGAAGTCAATAACTTTTGTACATATTGAGTTTAATGGGAGTCATCATTCCCTATTTCTCATAAATGACTCCTTTTTGTTTACATATGTGCCTAATGCAGACTATAATGTTGAACTTGTCCTAAATTGCTGATCCTGCTTCTAATGTCACCAACCTAATCTTTTAGGTGTTTCTAATGACTTAATGTTGCTGATCTAAATCATCTTTTAGATTTAGACCTCTCGACTTGATGAATCATGATATAGGATGCTCTATGGTGAGTCCTTCGACCCTAGAATGCATGTAAATGCCTTAAACCTTGATATGATCATAGAAAGTGTGTGGAACATCAAAATGATATGAAACTTGAACTACACTCTTATGATGGACCCTAGATCATTATGAGATCATCTAATGTACTAATAACCAACCTTGAAACCAACTTGGCCAAAACCATCAAATAAAGATAATCGTGGTTAATGATGAGAATCTAATGTATATATGTAATCTTGTTCTTAATCAGGTTTGGCATGTGGCTAGATGGTGAAGAATAGGTTAGGTTTTGAATCTCTGAATCAGGTATGGGCCTTATCTAGTTATATGACTAGCTTTCTTGTTTGAAATGATATGTATTGTATGCTAGTTTGTTTACTTGCACAATATTGCCATGTAGTATTGCTATGTCATACTCGATGTTTGCCTCATCGGTTTTATAACTTGAACACATATATGTACAAAACTCCATTATAATATTGTTGATAAAGGGTTAACTCTTGGTGATGTCCTTGAGGTCCCTCTTGTATAAAAAGGGTTAGCTAAGCTTGAGCACCCTTATGGACCCTTCCGACGGGAAGTTGGTCAAAGGCCTTAAACATGTTTGATATTGTTGGTATAATGGAGTGAAATGACATAAAATATGGTTTTGCATTTGTTAAACAATTAACATGTTTATTTTTGTTCGTTTAGTCTTGAAATCTTTTCAAAATTATGCAAAGCTTATACATATATGTATCTTTCGGCCCCATACTCAACACCTCGTGTGTTGACCCATTTCTCGTATGTTGTTTTTAGGTTCAGAGATAGCTTGAAAGATGAAGGGCTTGGTGAGCTATGCTAGGTGTACTTGTTGTAAGATCCAGATATAGTATACATGAGCAGACTTGTACAAAGTGACTCTTGAAACATGTAATTCAAATCATGTAATATAATGACGTTTCTTAATATATCTTGTGGATTGTTGAGATTATGTTGGTGCCTTTATCTTGTTATCTGTTCATGTGTGCTAAGCTTTACGCTTCCGCATATCGCCTTTGATATTTGTTTGGTTCATGGGACTGGGATTCCGGTTCTGTGACAGATGGTATCAGAGCATGAACAATGACTACACCAAACATTGCTCACATGAAACACAAACTAAACTCACCTTACATCTCAACCCTAGAAACTTAATAAAATATCTTTGTGGATTAGGTTGACTTAGCCTCTAGGTTAGAACCTAGATGTGCTAGAACTAGGTGTAGACTTGTGTAAGTTACCTCCCTAGACATGATTCGTGACATGTTCTTAGGATGTCTACACAAGTGTGCACCATGTTCTTACTAGTTCTCTAGGTGTCATTATGCTAGACTGCCTAATGAGTGTGGTAACTCATTTTGGTTTTTGTTTTATTCGAATGGAGTATGTTGGTCTTCATCGCCTATTTAAACGTTGGAGAAAACATATTTCAAGTATTATTATATGTACATATGAAAAATGTTACCACACACAGAAAGGCAGTGAGTTTTCATGCAACCTAAGAGAAAGAGATGTAACATCAAGTCTAGATGAGAGTTTAGATGATAGTGATAGTATCTAGAGATGTCTAGAGCCATGATATAGGTTAGACAAGTGAAAAACCTAGAAACCTAAGATGATGATTATGATATTGATGATGATGTTGATGTTTTATAAGACCCAAGATTGTTTGAGGAAGGTTAAGTATGTTGGACGATATGAGATGAGTTTGACCATGCAACCCTAGCTAAACCTAGCACCTTGTATGATACATACCACTTGGTTGATGTGCTAAACATAGCTAGTGGGTGGATATGCTTGCTTGTACCTAGTCTTGTATGTGTGGAGATATAATATATGGTTCGAGACCAACACGGGCCTCAATCTCTTTATAAAGGAAGACCTCTAGCATGGGACATATGAATAGAGTGACATGTTGATATGAGTTGACCCGTATCGGGAAAAGGTTAGAGTACTTAAACTCCAAAATATTTGAAATGTTGAAAAATATGAATGATGAAATACTTGATGATGAGTCCCTAGATAGAACACTTCTAAGTGTATGAGTTGAGTGACCTAACGTGTGGTTTCCTTGAAAATGTTGAACCCTAGATTTCCTATGAAAATATCTAACCCTAGAGAAAGAGGAGATTGAAAATTTGATGCTTGATATATATGTAGGTGAGGGAGATGTCCCAAGACCCTTAGATGATGTATACTATGTGTGATATCCATGATGAGCCTCATACTTGGGTTAGTAGTTTTATATAAAGGAATCTAGAGGTTAGCCTTGTTTTTCGAAAGATGGGTAGAAATTTTGTTACACGTATAAGGTTGTGGTTAACATGTCTTGTTGGAAACATATGTCTTAGATTGAGTGGCTTGAGCTTGTGGAGCTGTTTCTAGATATAAGTGAGAGAATTAAAAAATCTTGACATTGATGATAATGTTGTTCCTCAAATGATGCTCGATACATGAAAGAATCTCACTTAAGTTAAAATCTTGATATATGTGCAATGAGCCACTCTCATGAGATAGACCTAGTATGATATCGTACCTTACATGAAAGATATAGATTCGAAATTATGATCTAGATATGATGATGTCATAAGATCTTAGCTTGAACAATAAAGGGTAACATGCCTAATATCGTACCCAAAAAAATGATTAATTAGATATGTCGATGCTCTTGGGTCATAACTCGAATACACATGGTGAATAAATTGTTTAATTTTAAGATAATGAACATAATTGATTAGAATTGGTAGAAATTTTGGGGAAGCAAAAACCATGCATGAAATCTAGAGTAAGATGAGATACACACTTGATGATAGTCTCGTTGAAGTCATGACCATGAACATAATCGTTTGAGAATTGATAACATAGATTTTGATGATACCATTTGGTCTCATATAAAGAGATGAACCAAAAAAAAAACTAATATAGAGATACTAAGGGATGAGTAAACCCTAATGCCATGATGATGTCATTATGTGATAAAACACGAAGTAACACAAATATGATCGAGATGAGTACACCCTTGATGATGATAACCAAGTGTGCATCTCATTGTGGGGAATGCCATGACAACCATGGTAGGATACCTAGGCATGATGAGTATGAACTTTGATATTGGACTTTTGAACCCTATCCTAGACAAATTTTGAGGACAAAATTTCTTGTAAGGAGGGAAGGATGTGATAAAGTGGATTTTCTCCTATTTGTGAATAATTACTCTTGTTACTTTAAGTCCTCACTATTTATGTCTCCTCTGATTTCATAACTCTATAATGTCCACCAAAGTCAAAGATTCCACATTTTGAGTCAATATGATACACATATATGCATGAAATGTTAGTGTTGTTATACCCTTGAACCCTTTGATTTAAATCTTGATCATACATGATCTTTTTGATTTGTAATTTTGCACACTTGTTCTAGACCCTGTTATGAAGTTATGATCCAAATTTGAGACCATTTGGACCTTCCTACGATTTGTTATAATTTTTCCTAAGATCTACTCTTTTTATACCTTGTTTTAACTCAATTCTATGCCTTTATCTCTGTTGGGCCGACCACATAGGCCCAATACAACACTGTAGCCCATTTACTTGTTTCCACCTCTCTTTGCCTCTTCTGGAAACTAATGAACGACCAATGAAACGCTCTCCGCCGCCACCCAAATTGAGTAACGGATGCAAAGCTATGATCTGACAACCCTAACTTGTCGCTTTATAAAACCTTCCTTCTCTAGCCTTTGCCCCTCTTCTATCATTCCCCTGCTTGACCGTCCTCTTTCCTTTCTACTTCATGGCCAGAGGCTCTATCTAGAGTGCAGCCACAACTAATGAGCACCTGCTACACACACCTCTAGGGCGCCGTCGGCCCTCGACGTCACCTCCCCGTGATTGGCCTCCTCTCCGCACTAAGATTGGCCGCCAGCACTTCCACGCTCCGCCGCCGCTCTTGATCCAGACCGTGGATGTCCGACACCACCATGGAGACGCGCCTGTCGCTCCTCCTTAGCAGCTAGCCGCAGCAGGCAGGACTCGTGCAAGCGGAGCACCTGGGTACTCCCGGAGGCTGTCCGCACTGACGCCATGCACCCTTCGTCTCCTTCCCTCTTCTGCCCGGTCAGACCTTGGCGCCCACCGTCCCCTATTTTTCCCCTGCTCATGAGCGGGTAATAGGGGAATCGCGAGGTAGGGGAAGATGCCCGCTTGGGCTTGGACCGGCAAGGCCAGAGGCCCATCACTCATGGACGGCCAAGGCCCAGTCAAGGAATATAAGGTATTGTTCCCCTTTTTAAGACTAATTCTTGGAAATATGATAATTCCTAGACCCTAAGTCCAAAGTGCACGAACTTATATATCAAATCGATCAACTCGAAAAGATATACAATATGAGAATGGTTTTAGACCCTGAATATTCCTCTAAATCTCTGATAATGCTAGATATGTGGTCTTTGACTTCTTTGACCATACTTAATGCATAATTGTGATGAATGTTGAATATTTGATGTATACCTACCCTCCTAACCTTGAAGTCAATAACTTTTGTACATATTGAGTTTCATGGGAGTCATCATTCCATATTGCTCATAAACGACTCCTTTTTGTGTACATATGTGCCTAATGCAGACTATAATGTTGAACTTGCCCTAAATTGCTGATCCTGCTTCTAATGTCACCGACCTAATCTTTTAGGTGTTTCTAATGACTTAATGTTGCTGATCTAAATCATATTTTAGATTTAGATCTCTCGACTTGATGAATCATGATATAGGATGCTCTATGGTGAGTCCTTCGACCCTAGAATGCATGTAAATGCCTTAAACCTTGATATGATCATAGAAAGTGCGTGGAACATCAAAATGATATGAAACTTGAACTACACTCTTATGATGGACCCTAGATCATTATGAGATCATATAATGTACTAATAACCAACCTTGAAACCAACTTGGCCAAAACCATCAAATAAAGATAATCGTGGTTAATGATGAGAATCTAATGTATATATGTAATCTTGTTCTTAATCAGGTTTGACATGTGGCTAGATGGTGAAGAATAAGTTAGGTTTTGAATCTCTGAATCAGGTATGGGCCTTATCTAGTTATATGACTAGCTTTCTTGTTTGAAATGATTGTATTGTATGCTGGTTTGTTTACTTGCCCAATATTGCCATGTAGTATTGCTATGTCATACTCGATGTTTGCCTCGTCGGTTTTATAACTTGAACACATATATGTACAAAACTCCATTATAATATTGTTGATAAAGGGTTAACTCTTGGTGATGTCCTTGAGGTCCCTCTTGTATAAAAAGGGTTAGCTAATCTTGAGCACCCTTACGGACCCTTCCGACGGGAAGTTGGTCAAAGGCCTTAAACATGTTTGATATTGTTGGTATAATGGAGTGAAATGACATAAAATATGGTTTTGCATTTGTTAAACAATTAACATGTTTATTTTTGTTCGTTTAGTCTTGAAATCTTTTCAAAATTATGCAAAGCTTATACATATATGTATCTTTTGGCCCCATACTCAACACCTCATGTGTTGACCCATTTCTCGTATGTTGTTTTTAGGTTCAGAGATAGCTTGAAAGATGAAGGGCTTGGTGAGCTATGCTAGGTGTACTTGTTGTAAGATCCAGATATAGTATACATGAGCAGACTTGTACAAAGTGACTCTTAAAACATGTAATTCAAATCATGTAATATAATGACGTTTCTTAATATATCTTGTGGATTGTTGAGATTATGTTGGTGCCTTTATCTTGTTATCTGTTCATGTGTGCTAAGCTTTACGCTTCCGCATATCGCCTTTGATATTTGTTTGGTTCATGGGACTGGGATTCCGATTCCGTGACAGATGACCTATGATGCTTCACGAAGAGAGACATTTCGTTTGCATGCTATGTTGTTTTGCACTATTAATGACTTTCCAGCATATGGGAATTTGTCTGGATATAGTGTCAAAGAAGCTAAAGCGTGTCCTATATGTGAAGAGAACACTGATTCAACAAGACTAAAACATGGCGGTAAGAATGTATATCTCAGTCATCGAAGGTTTCTTCCAAAATTCCATCCGTATCGTAGGAAGCGCAAAGCATTCAATGGATTGAATGAGGAACGCAGTGCACCTAAACCTATACCAGGGGAGGTTGTTTATGAAAGAGTAAAAGACTTTGTCAATGAATTTGGTAAGAGATCACAATGTACTACACGGAGTGACAATTCTTCATTCAAGAAGAAGTCAATATTTTGGGATCTTCCTTATTGGAGTTCTTTGACAGTCAGACATTGTATCGATGTAATGCACGTTGAGAAAAATGTCTTTGATAACATCATTGGTACTCTGTTAAATATACCAGGTAAGACTAAAGATGGGATAAAATCCAGACTGGACCTATGTGAAATGGGAATAAGGTCATAATTAACAGAATTACGTGAAATGGGTAATAAAGGAACATACTTACCTCCCGCTTGTTACACGTTGTCTAGAAAGGAGAAGAAAGTTTTTTGTGAATGCTTGGTAAATGTTAAGGTGCTACATGGTTACTCATCCAACATCTGTAGATTGGTATCAATGAAAGATCTGAAGTTGATAGGTCTTAAATATCATGATTGTCACACTCTAATGCAACAAATATTGCCTGTGGCAATTCGATCTATATTGCCGAAGCATGTAAGGTTTGCAATCACCAGACTTTGTTTCTTTTTCAACAGTCTCTGCAGCAAAGTTATTGACCCTGAGACTCTCGATAATTTGCAAAGAGAAGTGGTTGTTACCCTATGTCAGCTTGAGATGTATTTCCCTCCTTCGTTCTTTGATATCATGGTACATCTTGTTGTCCACTTGACTAGGGAAGTGAAAATCTTGGGACCGGTTTTCTTGCATTGGATGTATCCCTTTGAACGATACATGAGCATTTTAAAAGGTGATGTTCAAAACTGTTATCGGCCTGAAGGGAGTATTATTGAAGGTTATGTGGCGAGAGAGGTTATGGATTTCTGCAATGACTTTCTCTCAGTGGTAATGACACTCCTGATAATGACAAGAATATTGATGAGCTATTTGGCAAAGGAATTTTGGGATCACGTGTGAAAGTAATCAGCCGTGAGCAGTTGGAACAAGGTCATTTGTATATTTTACACAACATGGACGAAGTGAACGTTTATATCGAGGAACATACCAATTTCATCAAAAGACAATATCCTCGAGCCAATACAATGTGGCTTGCTAGAGAGCATAACAAGACTTTTATTAAGTGGTTTGAAGATAAAGTCTTACATCAACTATCTCAAACACCAGATGATATTACTGAAACTATCAAATGCCTCGCCTTTAAACCAAAGTTGACTGTTATGTCTTATGAAGGGTATGACATTAATGGATTCACATATTACATAAAGTGCCAAGATGATAAGAGTGTCGTCCAAAATAGTGGGGTCACCCTTCAAGCATCGACTATGTTTTTTGCAAGTGCAAAGGATAAGAGTCCAGGTGAAGCTAAAATGTCATATTACGGTGTCATTGAAGAGATATGGGAATTTGACTACATAGATTTCAGAATTCCGCTCTTCAAATGTAATTGGGTTGATAACACCAAAGGAATTATAGTGGATGAATTGGGTTTCACTTTAGTGAACTTTGAAAAGATTTGCGAGAAGGCTGAACCATTCATATTGGCATCATAGGCGAAACAAGTATTTTATATCGATGATCCTGCAAATGATAAATGGCCGATTGTTCTTCATGGTAAAAGACAGTTCATTGAAGATCCTATAGATGAAGAAGAGTACTATGATAAATATGATGACTCCAGTCCATTCTCAGTTGGGTTGCCAACTCCACAAAATATTGAAGCTAATGATGACTTATATGTGCGCGGAGATCACAATGAAGGATTGTTAATTGATAAAAGATCACAATTTTAGAGGCATGCATGTTTATATTTTTTTATTGAAGCTAAATGTTTACTTTTTTAATATCAATATCATTTTCTGATTTGATGTTTCATTATCTTCTAGTTAATACAAATGCTAAACATTGTGGGAGGGTGCTAAAGAAATATAGGACCAATCTCACCCGAGATTACATACGCGATGCTGAGAATAGGTTCTTGATTGATTCCAATTCTAGACATTGATCAGTATTTCACTAACTCTACACTAATAATTTTTGTTTGTATTCTCTTTGAAAAATAAATATAGGAAGAAGGAAGCCACACAACAATGGAACTACTTGGACCCCAAAGACTGGGAGGAGTTTGTTACCCAAAGAAAAACAGATGAATTCAAGGTATTAAGCGCCACTCCCAATTTAATTAATATACGTTTTTATGTATTCACCTATTCAAGATTAACCTTTATTGTTACTAACCAAATCAATGTGCTAATTAACTAGGCTATCAACGATGCTCAACGACAACTACATGTTACGACCACACAATGGGTCCAAGAGGATATGCAAGCATTCACCAAAGGTTATATAGATATATAGGCAGCAAGCCATGAAACAGCAAAAGAAGCCCCAATGAAGAGAAGCAGGATACAGATACAATACATAAAGTGCAGCACACACAAGTGCTTCAGATTCATATAACAACATGACAGACTAACACGTATATAGTGCATAACAACAGCAGCGCCGAATTTACATACAACACTAGCTTAGTACATATATAGTGGGACTAAGGTGACGATCCCACCTGCTAAAACAGGTTACCGACAACTACATGTTACGACTGGGAGGTCGTGATTCAGCAACCGTATGCATTAGCAGGTGGATCTGTTTGTCCTCCTGCTAATGCATACGGTTGCTGAATCACGACCTCCCAGTCATAACATGTAGTTGTCGGTAACCTGTTTTAGCAGGTGGGATCATCACCTTAGTCCCACTATATATGTACTAAGCTAGTGTTGTATGTAAATTCGACGTTGCTGTTGTTATGTACTATATATGTGTTAGTCTGTCATGTTGTATGGACATCGATTGTCTTGCTCAGGTATTATATAGTCTCATTAGATAATATGAAATATATTAATCTTATTTATAGCTCATTAATTATATATATACATCATTCTCTTTACAGGTGTTTAAAGCTGACCCCACTATAGGAACGGACTTACCAGATATACATGATCCCTATACGATGTGAGAATTAAATGAAGTAAGAGAAGAATGGGAAATAGCCATACAAATAGTGGGGGTTTTAAAATATAATTGGGATGTTGATAGCGAATAATGACTAAAGAATGATATTTTGTAAATGAATTTCTGAATTATAATATATGTGTGAATGTTTCTACATGTCTAGATGTTTCTACATGTGTCCGAGTGAAAATGAATGAAAGTGTTGGTTGCTATATGAATGTTTCTACATGTGTGAATGTGAATGAATGGAACTACAGATTGCTAGCTACATGAATGTTTCTAAATGTGTGAAAATAAAATGGAACTGCAGGTTGTAATGCTAAATGCATGTGTGAATATTTTTGTTGTTAAATTTGTAGGTTTGTGGCCTGTTGTTGGCTGATATCAATGGATGTCATAAAACCTACAGTTAACTACA
The DNA here is from genome assembly GCA_963693085.1 of Alisma plantago-aquatica. NCBI lineage: Eukaryota > Viridiplantae > Streptophyta > Magnoliopsida > Alismatales > Alismataceae > Alisma > Alisma plantago-aquatica. Next base: position 693,824,728 of record OY856409.1, read on the forward strand.
GGTTTCTCATCCTGCGACCAGCCACAGCAGGTCTGCAGACTGATAGAAAAAAAAACAAAACAATAGGCGTCAGTTATTTGTATAACACCGACACACAAAGTTATAGTGTCGGTTTTATATAAATAACTGACGCCTGTTTCCTGTGGCGCGAAGGTATATGGCGTCGGTTTATTATCTAATAACCGACGCTGATAGTGGCCAAGATGGCACCCTTTCTGTGGCGTGAAGGTATATGGCGTCAGTTTATTATCTAATAACTGATGCCGATAGTGGCCAAGATGGCGCCCTTTCTGTGGCGCAAAGGTATATGGTGTCGGTTTCTTATCTAATAACCGATGCCGATACCTTCGCGCCACAGGAAACATGCGCGATTTTGGTGGCGCGCGAAGAGTTTGGGCGTCAGTTTTGGAACCGACGCGTAATGGGTGAGCTTTTAGTGTCGCCCACATAGGTGTCGCTTAGAAACCGACACTAAAGGCCTTAAATAACTGACACTAAAGGTAGGTTCTGTAGTAGTGCCTCCTATTGGAATGGTAGTTTGAGTTTTCACCTTTAAGGTTGTTTTAATATTGCGATTAGGAAACATAGTATAATTAGGTCTTCCAAGCCCATGACTCCCCTATATAGAGGAGGCACGTCCCAAAGGGTAGACATAACACTTGAGATAACTAGTGAGACAAGCTATCTATCATATTTCTCTCTTGAAGAGAGAGAGAGAGAGTTACCCAAATAGTGGCTCCTTGAGATAGGGGAAGAAAGGGAGTGCCTAGATGACTAGCATATCGACAACTCCTATTTCACTTCAACTTGGTGGCCAAGGTGGTCACCATGTTCTCCCTCATCCGAGTGGATAAAGTAGAGGCAAAGCACATGTGTAGAGGCTTGAAGAAGCTATTCCACAAGATGACAAGTGTTGGTAAGGTTTGCTCGTAGAGCCAATCATATGATGATTGACATGGCATAATTACCTAAAAGGATTTGATTAATAATAACATAAATAAAGGCAAGCTTCCAATTCATTTATTTCACTCAGTTATGAGACAATGAGGATACAAAGTGAATGTCTACAGAATAAGATTACTCAATGGCGTATGTCTTCAAGTTTTAGCCTTGTGGAAATGAAACCATTAGAATGTTAAGAGTACATATACATATTCTCATTACATTCCTAGTCGGTTCTTACTGTGGAAGGTAGATATACACTAATAACACATAAGATTGGAGTGTGAGTTGGTTGATGATTGAGTCTCACTAAGTCATGATATGGCAATATCAAACCAAGCACACAGATACATGTTAGGGAACATTGTATCAGGAAGACCCACCTTGAGAGTGATACATGGTTTTTTGTCACAATCATAAGTCATAGTGAAGGTGGTGATTGTGATTCTTAGACCTGAAATCACTGCATTGGTCACATATCGTTGGGTACACCTGGAAATGATCAAACACAATCCTGAAATCTTGGTTGTTATAAATTTGATGATTGGTTGACTTTGACACTTGGGGATAGACTGTGAGTGATAGATATGGGATTTGACCCTCCTACAGAGTATGGTATCTTGTCTACATGATAAGCGAGACTGAGAAATGCATGCACATGAACATGTGAATCAATATATGATATTGAGGTCACATTATCTCAGACAGTCTGCTCTTGGTTCAAGAAACATGGATGGAATGCTAAGAGTATGACCACCCACGTCTCAAGTTCATCCTAGATATTAGATATAAAGGAATTATACAATCACTGCAACATGTTACACAAATTATAGGTTGAAGTTATTCTCCAACTTTGCATTACACTTGGATAACACTGATGTGTGACTAGGCACCACTCTCTTCTTTTGATGTCATAAGCTAGTTATGGACATTCACTGCCAACATGACATGGGACCTATAGGGTCACACACATAGGAACCCATCTAGAAGAGGAGTTTGATCTTAAACGAAAATTGGATTGATTACTAAAGTGTTTAGGTATTCAATTCACACAACTGATTGCTTGATTGGCTGACCAAGTCTAGCAAATGACCATCTAACTGAGTGAGATGACTGTTTGGGTAGCCAAACAAGCATCTCAAGTAGTTGATATGTCCGTTTGGTGGTTAGAATGATCACAGTGTGAATTTTCTTAGTTCTGCTCATGAACTGACCAACTTATCTCAACTCACCAAATGGCCATCTGGGTGAGTGAAATGGGTGTTTTTTCTGGGTGACACGACTTGATTGGGTCGAACTAAGGTTCAGGATGTTTCCCGAATAGTTTTTATTGTTCTTTATTTGAGGAACAAGGAAATTAATATGAGATATCAATTGTATTTGAAATTGCCAAATTTGTTTTAGATTGAGAACTACCAAATGGTTGTGTGGAAGTGCAAGACGACCATCTTGCATACGAGATGACTATCTGGGTGTGTAGAATGGTCATTTTGTCAGTTTCAGGTTGTGAAAATTCAACATCTTACGGTCCTTTCCCCTCCCACAAATTAATCCCATATTGTATTCCTCCCAGAGTACAACACAACATAACACATACAACTCAGAATTAGTTCCTTCGATAACTATTTTCCTCTCTAGTTGTGGTAACTAAGAGAGACCAGACAAGTCCTACCTGATAGGGAGGAATACACAACGAGAGAGAATAACTAAGAAGTTGTCATTGTGGGAGAGCAGGTTGGTGACTAGTACATCAACAAGAAGGGTAACTCCTTCCTGTTTGTTCTTAGTGAATGATAGGAGTTCTAGTTGGTCCATGGGGACTACTATAGAGGTAGGAGTCCTTTAGCTGCTGCTCAGAGAGAAAAGTCAACCTCCACTCCATGGTGAGACCGCCAGAGTCACAGCAGAGGTTGCACAGACGCCGTTCGTGGTGAAGACTAGGAGCTGCACAACCACCATCCAAGAGAAACTAGTTAGCAGTTGGAAAGAAGCGGGTTTTGTCATTGGACTTGCTTCAGGACCAGGTATAACTCGCTAAAATCATCCTTCATTTTTCATAGTATTTGACTCGATCTTGCTGTTATGGGAATATAGATAGATAAATTTTTTATTTCCACTACTATACTTTGTGCCCGTATTTCCCAATAGTGGTATCAGAGCCACATCACTTTACTATGTTTTTGGATAATCAATATGATAAGATTTTTGGTTTTAACATTTATTTATTGCTTCTGATGAAAATATTTAAACTGCTCTGTTATGCATATCTGATCAAATACCACATAATCCCAAACTATATATATGTATGTCTATATATATATATATATATATATATATATATATATATATATATATATATATATATATATATATATATATATATATATATATATATATATATATATATATATATTATACAATTTAACACGCGTCGTCCTAAAAGAGGTTTTGATAGTGTATGTGTAGTGTGGTTATGGCTAATACCCTTTATCTGTGTATGGTTGGATGGTTTGGTTCTTTTTTATCTTAGTCTACGTATCGAGCCTCTACATCTCTCTTTCCAATGTAAAGTTAATGCTTTTAGACCTTTGATCCCCTTGAATGTAACTCAAGGCTTCTCTTATTCAATGTAATAAAGTAGCTAAGATAGTTTCTTTTCTTACAATAGACGTTGAAGATGTTCATCATCGGTTGAGATGACCAGTTCGTGAGACGAATCGGCCATCTAGAGGACCATGGAGGACATGATGATGAGGCCAAATGACCATCCCTGGAGGTCCAACTGACTATTTGGAAGGAGTCCAAACATCAATTGCATAGGAGGACCAACCGATCGGCCAAGAGGCGAGACAAATGGTTCAAAGGTAGAACTGATATACCCAGATTGGCAAGCATAGATCTACATCAACCACTAGTTCATACATGTGATGTGACAATTGACCTAGGTGGTAGTAATTCCTTGTGGCTCCAAGAAATTACAAGTACACATGGCCATAACCATCACTTTGTTTTTATATTACATGTTTACATTGTGGGATATAGCATGTATATGATACATACTATATATGTGGTGATTAGATACAATATATGTTCATATAAAACCCCTCAATCAAACATATTAAGTCTAATATGCTTTCCAATAGAAATACACATAAAAAGCTTATTTGACTAAGTGCAAGCATGGTGCACCGTCTACCTCGTGGAAGTGTGATGGTAGTAATGCAGGTGTCGCCAAAGAGGGGTGCATAATTATTGTATAGGCCATTGGCTCAGGCTTAACTAATGATTCTTAGAGCGTCTAGACCCAAAGGGATGTAGATTATTATGACAAAGATTTGAGCATATCATTTATCCAAGAGTTGCATATGATGCAATTGGCAAGTTTTCCTACCTAGATAGTCAAGTTGTGGGTGATCAGCCAAAGCTGACTCATGACTTGATGAAGTATGGATCTTGGCTCTTTAAAAATTGTTCGCTACAATTTTCTGAATTGATACTTGAGGGTTATCAATTTGAACAAAATAATGAGAACAATAATTAATTAAAGATCTAATAATTATCACCCAAATTTTAATCAAATCAAATCAAATCAAAATGAGTTTTTGAAAAAATTGCAAATTCTTTTGTAGAATCATATGGAAACAACAAACAATCACTTTTCTCTATGATTAGTCCTTGAGAAGGTCAAATTTTTTGGGAACAACTTCCACGACTGGTTCAGGATGCTGAGAATTGTTCTCACACAAGAGCACATGCTCTATGTCCTGGAAACAACAGAACCAGAGTAACCTGCTCAAAATGCTCTAAGAGATGACAAGGATGCTTACAAGAAGCATATTAAGGACGTCGTGGATTTCAAGTGTCTGATGTTGTGTTCCATGAACCATAAGTTGCAAAGACAACATGAGAACATGGGGGTGATTAAGATGGTCACACATCTCAGGAACATGTATCAAGATTAGGCAAGATAGGAGAGATATGATGTCTCCAAGGCATTGTTCAAGTGCAACATGATAGAAAGAGATCCAGTAGGTCCTCATGTACTCAAGCTCATTGGGTATGTGGAGAACCTAGCTAGACTGGGATTCCCCTTGGGTCAAGAGTTGGCCACTGACATGAATTTGCAGTCCCTACCAGAGTCATATAGTCAATTTGTCATGAACTACAACATGAATGACTTTGATAAGCCGTTGACAAAGTTGTTGGGCATGTTGAGGACAACTAAGACCCAAATGAAGAAAGACAAGCCCAAGTCTATGATGATGATCAACAAGACAAAGGGGAAGTCTGAAGGCAAAGGCAAAGCTAAGAAGAGTTCTAAAGGTAGCCAGTAGCCCAAGTCTTCAAATCTCAAGGTGAAAGGTGGAGTAAAGAAACAAAGAGGCTATTGTCACCATTGTCACCAACCTAGACATTGGAAGAGAAAGTTCCCACTCTGGTTAGAGGAACTAAAGAAGAAGAAGGATGGCACTAAGACCTCCACTTCAGGTATAAACAACATAAGATAAATTTGATTACTTCTTCATATCGCTATATGATACCAAATAAGAGATCTGGCATATTGATGTGCAAGATCCGGTAAGAAGTAAAAGCCTTTGTGGAAGGAAAAAGATGGATAAGGCGTGGCAAGTGTTGCTGAATCCATAGTCTATATTTAAATTTATCATAGCCCAATGGGCATGTAATAGAGTTATTACCACTGCTATTTCATTATGCCATTAGAATAGAAACATTTTCTTTATGCATCTTGTATGGACAAGGATGATTCTCAATAAAGAATTATTAGTGCTTCTATTTTAAAAGATATGATCTTATATGGCATTGGACCAAAAACATCTTGTGATATTTATGAGAAATGATCCAAAAATGAATGTTTATAATTCTTTCACCAAATGGTTATAATTGATAACTCAAGACTATCATTATCATTAGTCATCTTGTACAAAAATGAGAGATGCATGCCTAGAACACATATTCACATTGATCTAGATTCCCTTGGTTATTGAACCTAAGGAAACATGCAAGTCCTATTCACACCAAATATGACATAATGTCCTTCACTAAACATAGTGGGAGGATAAATCTTTCATTATACCTCATTCATATGATGCATAAAGATCTTATGAATAAATTCTATAGATAATTAACTAATACTTCATTTTCATTCACTGGTAATATGATGATATGTACCAAATAAAATAAAAGCATTAATCTCTTGAAAATGTTCAAGGAGATTATAAATAAAGTGTGACATTGATGAAATCATTAAGATACTTTGATATGATCAAATGTTGAAATACTTTTACATCAATATCTTGAGAACCTTCTGAAAAAGACTATGACAATGTATCACAAGTCAAATCCACCTGAGCATGGTGATGTGTCAGAATGAGGGAATTATATCATGATGAGTCATGATATAATTATCAATTAATCTAATCTTTTTATATCCTCATAAATATATATACCTATCACTAAAAGACGTACTGTCTGAATGGTTTATGAGACATCATATATGATATGATTTGGGAATGTCCCAATAGGTATAAAGGATTGAAACATACCATGAGAAAGTCATTTCTTGAAGAAGTTTATCCAAAGGCATGACTGTTGAATATTACTATTAGTCCCAGTTAAATAAAAAAATTATTTTGTTAATAGGATAACTAAATTCCAAAAGAATCTACGCCGCTGTTGGAGATGGAAATCAAAGGAATCATACATGCTATGTGGATCTGCATCAGTAGGAGCTGGAACACCCCTGTCATCTTATCTGATTCATCCTCGACCATTAATCTCCTACAGCATGCATCAACACCTGCCTGCAAACTTCAGTCGCTGAGAAGAGAGTACTGCCACACCCTCCTCTCACTGCCAGATCTCCAACTTCTATTCATCATCCGAAAGCATAATCATGTGGCAGACACTTTTGCAAAACACTCTATGTACTCTTTTACCTAGTTTAGTTTCTCCTATGGAAATCCAGACTGGCTACTTAAAGATGTCAACATTCAACCTCATATGATTTGGCCCATTATAGAGAACGAGATGAATAAAAGCTAATCTCTATAAGTTTAAAAAAAATGGGAGTAAAAATAGAACTCAAAGTGTTTGAGGTCAACAATAAGGGTACAAAGAGAATAATGAGAATTACAAGTTTTTGTGGAATCTCAAGTTCATCTTGTAATACTAAACAGAATATTTCTAGTAGAATACATCTGAAGTTGAAGGATTGTGAATCCAACAATTCAGATAGGTCAGTCATACAGGATGAGCCAACTAGTCAACGAGAAGCTATTTCTGAGTAATATGGAAACCATGTAAGCTAACAAGGTAGGAACTTGATAGATCCACCTAAAGGGGTAACATCTAAAGGGTACAACATAATCTTATGATCAAGATCTAAATGGATAACATAAAGGGACAAATCAGTTGAATAAATCAAGTTCAAAATGTTGAACATGATAGAAATTCCTCTATCAATTGTCATGCTTGTTGTTGTAGTTAGAATGGACTATAATATTTTGCATATGAAGATGGAAATTGGTTTCCTTAAGGGAATACATTAGAGGATGTGTACATGACACATCCTAAAGAGTTTTATAACTTCAAGAATGCAAATAAAGTCTATAAATTACAAAGTTCAATCTGGGATTGAAACAAGCACCTCAGAGATGGCATCTTATGACTTAATAAGACAATCAAAGAGTGTTACTTGAATCAAGACAAAAGATGAAATCTATGATTACGAAAGATGTAATGGGAGCATATATGAATATTCCACATATGATGAGTAATGACATCTCAATGTTGTGAATATTTAGAACTGGCATGAAAACACCTTCAACAATGAAGGATGTGCTGAAACATCTTATGAGATAAGGATGAAGACCTATGGGATAGTTCTTGAAGGTTTCACAATGGAAGTTTTAAGCACATGCAACAAAGAAGTGTTGAAGGAGATCAACACGGGAAAGATTCAATGAGAGGAAATCCAGACGAGTTTCTCATGAATTTTATATTCCTATTCTTGTGAAGAACAAAAATATCACGAATAAGATTCCATCGGCCACCCCAATAGTGGATCTATCATGTAAGCTAATAACAAGTTTATTCCATATAATCTTGTATGTATTGGACATGACAAGATGATATGAATTCCAATAAGGGTTATCAAAAAATCATTAAAGATATCCATTAGTACTTGAGAAGTGACTAAGGATATATTGCTAGTCAATGATGATAGTGATGAAAGGAAGAGTTGGATATAGAGGGTTACATTGATGCAAGCTTCCATATTGACAAAGATGATCACAAATTAAAATATGTTTGATTTAAAAGAACAAGTGATGATTAGTTGTAAAGGTTTCGAATTAATAGCCACTAATGCTAATCTACAATAGAAGCTGAGTATACTTGTGTTATGAACACACTATGATACTATATGGATCTAAAAGGTTCATATGATGAACTTCTAGATATTTCAACCATTGATGACTTAATAGAGATACTATGACAATAATGGAGCTAATTGTTAGGCAAGGAATATCAGCCATATTTTTACACTTTCATCTCAGAGCAAAGAGATAAAAAACATTCAATATCTCGATTGTACACAAAGTGTTGCTAACCCGCTAAATCAACACTAGTGTAGCAGAAGTATGTTGGAGATGTTTAGATGACTAAGGGTGAGATCTGTTGGTGATTTCTCTAAGTGCAAGTGGGAGTTTGTTGGTAAGGTATGCCTGTAGAGCCAATCATATGATGATTTACATGGAATAATTACCTAAAGGAATTGATTAATATTAAAATAATAAAGGCAAGCTTCCAATCCATCTGTTTCACTCAGTTATGAGTTAATGAGGATACAAAGTGAATGTCTAGAGAATAATATTACTCAATGATATATGTCTTCAAGTCTTAGCATTGTGGAAATGAAACCATACAGATGTTAAGAGTACATATACATATTCTCATTATGTCCCTAGTTGGTTGTTACTGTGGAAGGTAGATAGACACCAATAACACATAAGACTGGAGTGTGAGTTGGTTGATGACTGAGTGTCACTAAGTCATGATATGGCAATATCAAAGCAAGCACATAGATACATGTTAGGGGACAATGTACTGGATAGACCCACCTTGAGAGTGACACATGGTTTTGTGGTCACAGTCATCTCTCATAGTGAAGGTGGTGATTGTGATTCTTAGACTTGAAATCACTACACTTGTCACATGTCGTTGGGTACTCTTTGACATCATCAAATGCAGTCTTGAAACATGGGTTGTTATAATAGTGATGATTGGGTGAATTTGACACATGGGGATGGACTGTGAGTGATAGATATGGGATTAGTCCCTCCTACTAGAGTATGATATCCTGGCCACTTGATAAGCGAGATTGTGAAACGCATGTGCATGCACATGTGATTCAATATATGACATCGAGGTCACATTATCTCAGACATTCTGCTCTTGGTTCAAGAAACATGGATTGAACGTTGAGAGGATGACCAACCATGGCTCGAGTTCATCCTAGATATAAGAGATAAAGGAATTGTACAATCACTACAACACCTTACACAAATTGTAGGGTGAAATTGTTCTCCAACTTTCCATTTCACTTGGATAGCATTGATGTGCAACTAGGCACCACTCTCTGCTTGTGATGTCATAAGCTAGTTATGGACACTCACTACCAACGTGACACGAGACCTATAGGGTCACATACATAGGAACTCATCTAGAAGAGGAGTTTGATCCTGAACACCAACTGTATTGATTACTAAAGTGTTTAGGTATTCCATTCACGTAACCGATTGCTTGATTGACTGACCAGGTCTACAAATGACCATCTCATTGAGTGAGATCGCTGTTTGGGTAGCCAAACATGCATTTGAAGTAGTTGAGATAGTCATTTGGTGGTTAGGCTGATCAAAGTGTGAATTGTCTTAGTTCTGCCATGAACCAACCTACTCATCTCAACTTACTAGATGACCGTCTGGGTGAGTGAGATGGGTGTCTCTCTTGGGTGGGATCCCAGTTGGGTCGAACTAAGGTTCAATATGTTTCCCGAATAGTTTTGATTGTTCTTTACTTGAGGAACAATGAAATTAATATGAGATATCAATTGGATTCAAAATAGCCAAATTCATTTCAGATAGAGAACATCCAAATGGCCGTTTGGCAGTGCGAGACAATCGTCTCACACACTAGATGACTGTATGGGTGTGCGAAAAAGCCGTTTCGTCTGTTTTAGGTTATGAAAATATATGATGTTTTGGTCCTTTCCACTCCCGCAAATTAATCCCGTACCAGATAGCAACTAGGAACCTTGAACCTGACCTCTACTATAATAGAGGGGTACTGGGGGGCTTCCTAGAGAACAACACAACATAACACATACAACTGAGAATTAGTTCCTCTTACAATTGTGTGCTCTCTGGTCGTGGTAACTAAGAGAGCCCAGGCAAGTCCTACCCGACAGGGATGGATATCCAATGAGAGAGAACAACTGACAAGTTGTCATTATGGGAGAGTAGGTTGGTGACTCGTACTCCAATGGGAAGGACAACTCCTTCCTGTCTATTCTTAATGAAAGATAGGAGTTCTAGTTGGTATGTGTAGACTACTCTAGAGGCAGGAGTCCTTTGACTGCTTCTCAGAGAGCAAAGTCGACCTACAGTCCATGGTGAGACCATTAGAGTCGCTACAACGGTTGTGCAGACGTCGTTTGTGGTGAAGACCAGGAGTTGCACAACCATCGTCCAACAACAACTAGTCAACAGTTGCAAAGAAGTGGCAATGTCACTAGGCTTGCTCTAGGACCAAGTATAAATTGCTAAAACCATCCTTTCTATTTCATAGTAGTTTACACAATCTTGTTGTTATGAGAATACAGATAGATAATTTTTTTGTTTCCGTTGCTATACTCTGTGCGCATATTTTCCAACAATAAGTAGGTGTTATGAAGACGATAACCATGCAACAATTTGGTGGCCAATCCAGATTTTTTGTAGATGATCCATATTTCTATGTGGACGATATGGATCTAGATCCTAAAGTTTGAGTGTTTCACTAACAAAGGCGTGTCTAGTTGTTTTACAACTAGTGTTAAAAAATGTATAATCTTTATCCTTTCTATGTCTTTGATTTTCCAATGTTTTAATACCTATCATGGATATGATGGTAGGGTAAAATAGGAAGTTTTTTTGTTATTCTACTGCAACCCCTTCCTGAAAACCCTACATTATCTACATATGGATACTATTATTGTGTGAAGAAGGGACTTCATAAAATGAAACCATCATTATAGGACTTATAATGTTACATACTGGTAAGATATCTTTTAGTAGAACTCATCATTATGTTGTTATAGTACTAAAGGAGTCACCATGATATTCCACCTCCTTTAGGCTAGACATCCTTATCCCATACAACAGTAATGATGGAGGAAAAAACCAAAGTACGATATGAAAACCCATTAAACAATATCATGCATTTTGAATATATATATATATATATATATATATATATATATATATATATATATATATATATATATATATATATATATAGAGAGAGAGAGAGAGAGAGAGAGAGAGAGAGAGAGAGAGAGAGACATAAAGTTAATCTATGATCCTAGTGATCCACTAGGAAATTCTTTAATTCGTGAACTCTGTGAGAATCAACCAATACACCATAAAGAGCAAGACAGCAAACTGTCATCCGTAGGCCAGCAAGTGTCTACATTTCTTAAATGGGTGAAGATAGATCAAGGCACATCATTGTGGGTACTATGTAGTGTCAATGAGTTTCCAATGAAGAATATAATTATTGGTAATTATGAAAAGCCATCATTTGATTTTGTTCTATCAAATAATTAGAAATGATCTTTGCAGATATATAAGCAAATTACATCAAATAATGCTCTATATAATTATTCTTAAAAAAAATGAAAAGTGTATCATGTAGTAGTCCTTGGGAGAAGAATATACCTCAACCAACTACTTTGTTATCAAAGGTCTTATGATAATAAGATCATCTAATGAACTAACTTTACTCACACCTCTAATTTATCACATACTTGATTTTTCACATGTCCATGAGAGTGAAACAATGTCATAGATCAAAAGAATGTAGTGTCAATACTCACCATTTTCTTTTATGAAGCTTAATATCTAGGATTTTAGCAAGAAATTCACTGTTAGAACACCTCATATCGCTCCACCATCTCATTAGGTAAACTTCCCTTCCACTTCTAGCATGATTACTTATCGAATACAACAAGTTTTCTAAGATAACATAATATCAACGACATCATGTTTTGTGTCTCATTACTTGTATATCCTTTTCCTTTCAAAAAACATATTGCATTTATATTCATTCAACACTTGCATATATAGTCAGACTTTTATTCTACATTACAATATTTTAACTTATGAATGATTTTTTTTTCCGATTGTTGTAATATCTACCTTGATTAATCCTGGGTTCTCTGCTTGTATAACTAGAATAGATTATATACTTATCCAAATTGTATTCATCTAGTAGTCAGTATCATAATACCTTTAATTTTATTTTCCAATTATGATTAAGAACAAATTTTGAAATATATAATTCAAGCCACTACATTGTATGCTTCAAGAAGGCGAGCGGTGAAACAAGTGTTTGAGCACAACTTCCCTTCTCGGAGGGAACCATGTTGAAATTCTAGTCAAAGTGCCTTCCTAAATGGTATGACACGCTGAGTAGGTGTGGCATGTGGATGACCTAACACCACCTGGTCAGGTCTCAAACGTTTATCATATTGGGGTGGGTCCATTGGTGGTCCTATGTGAGAGGTATTTTCTCATTAGTGTAAAAAACATTACATGCTTCAAATTGTTGACAACTTTCTAATGTTCAACAGTTGGATACACGTTTGACAAAACATTGGTCTCACTATTTTCAACACAATTATTATCATTTTAGTTTTTATACGATTACTCTAGATTTTGAATGCAAATTGATTATTTTGGTAAGAAGGTACTAGCACCACTTATGGTTATGCTCTGAATTTTATTACAAAAAGGCATACAAGGCATACCCGGAACCAAAAAAGAAGATCCCCCAAAATGCAACATTTGACAAAATTCTTAAATTGGTTTGAACATTGTCATACAAGCCTAAACCTTGACATGAAATATATTTATATCCTTTTCAAGGGAGTCTAGGGAGGTCCAAGTCAGTATAATTTGGCCTTCTAAAACCTAACTAGATAAGCACATTCACTTAAATAGCCATAGGGGCCAAAGGGATCTACAGTGACATGTGTTAGTTGTAGTAGTGGCAAGAGAAAAGTGACTCGCTATTTTATGGCAGTTGTTACATAGGAATGAACCATATCTTTACTGGTGGACTTGTGATCTGCTTATGCATTGGGAAATGGGATCTAGGGTGTTTAATAAAAACACAGAATTTTCTTGAAAGTGGGTTGAGTAAACCTCTTTTCGGAATTATATCTTAACATGCCGAGAAACAACACATGAAACACTACTTACCTTGCATCGATATTTTTTTTTGCGTTTTTTTTTAGCTTTGCTTCCAAACAAATGTAACTAACTTCATCATCTCGCATGAGTTTGTTGTCAACACTCAGCAATAGTGTAAACGGTTTCACCGGTGAAAGGATACTTAAAACTCTGAACTTTCAATGATCCTAGCTAGTAAGGTGTATATACAATCCCAGTCATCCTAAGCTATCAGGTGCTAAATTCATGGACAGAAGCCGAAGATTCGACGGCGTGCTACTTCAAATTCATGGACAGAAGCCGAAGATTCGACGGCGTGCTACTTCAAATTCATTACAGCACAAAGGGATATTGAAGATGGCAAAGACTCTATGAAAGCAACTGCATACGATGAGTTACATCGCCACATTATGTATTCACATTAATTTCAAATCAGAAGTTGATTGGATGGCATTGGAACATATTTTGTGCCGTGAATAGAAACTTGACCGCCTGGACGTGTGTGTCTATATATATGTCGTCTTCATCCTATTATCGATCAATCTTGAAATTTTAGGATAACAAATTACTTGGTAAGCAATTGAATCATTGATCATTTCTATAATCAGCCTTACTCTTGTCATGGCGAAAGTGGCCCTTACTTTAATAAGCCTATTCTTCATGCTAGTTCTCTTCCATGGTGAGTAACCAATGCGTTCCTTCTTTGCTAATTTAGTCTAAATGCTGGCTTTGGAAAAACACGACGCGCATACTAACACTCAGCATTCCGCAGGTCTTATTGAAGCCGCAACGTTCACCTTCTCAAACCGCTGCTCGTACACTGTTTGGCCAGGAACGCTGAAGAGCGCGAACTCCGATCCACTCCCAGAAACAGGTTTCGAGCTCGCCGCAGGGGCTTCCACCAGCCTCGACGCACCGGACAACTGGTCGGGACGCATCTGGGGCCGCACGGGCTGCAGTGATAACTCTGGCATGTTCACCTGCGCCACAGGTGATTGCGGAGGAGGCACCATCTCCTGCGACGGCCGCGGTGGTGCGCCTCCAGCGACGCTGGCGGAGTTCACTCTGCAGGGCTCTGGCGGACAGGACTTCTACGACACCAGCCTCGTTGACGGGTTTAATGTCCCCTTGTCGATCACCCCGCAGGGAGGCTCCGGCGGGTGTGGCTCCTCGTCGTGTTCGGTAGATGTAAACGCCGTTTGTCCGCCGGAGCTACAGGTGAAGGACGCTACTGGTAATGTGGTGGCGTGCAAGAGTGCTTGCCTCGCTTTCAACCAAGACGAGTATTGTTGCAGAGGATCCTATGCAAATCCTGGCACGTGCATGCCGTCGAAGTACTCTCGTCTGTTCAAGTCGCAATGCCCTCAATCGTACAGCTATGCATTTGATGACAAGACCAGTACCAATACCTGTTCCGGAGCGAGTTATGTCATAATCTTTTGCTCTTAATTTAAATCCGTAACAGTCGTGATAATAGAGAACATAACAACTGGGTTACTTCTGCTTATCAAACAAAATTTGGGCTAATTCTGTAAAGTTGTAAGATTTAGATCCTATTATGTGTGCATAAGAATGCCGTGCTGTTCATCTTTGTCGTTGGTTCAGACGAAATTTTCAAGTAGATAAGTTATTATATTCTCTCGTTTGCATGGTGTCCAGCTTCATTTCTGTTCATCTTTGTTTGATGAAGACTCTACCTATGGTTATACAAAGGAGCATTTAATGATATATTGCATTTTACTATGATTTGCATAGTATTGCATGTGCTTTGCAGGTGGGTAACATAACATAGCTACCTTTTTATATGTTTGTTCCTTCACAAAACCATTAGCTTTGTTTTGTATTAACATGCGAAATTGTGATCGTAAATTCATAATATTTGTAGTATGACCTTGTCCCAAATGGTATTGCTAGCCACCGCTCGTAGGTTTGGTTCCCCGTCGGAGCACCATGGAAGGGGTAAAACAACAACTTTGTCTTGCATCACGGTAGTGGTGTCTTAAAAAAGTGGACCCCTTCTTCGAAAATTGCGATATCAAAATAAAAAAATATTATACACCAAAAAGCATATGTCATTAAGTAAAATAAATATAGTATTATTATGTACATTTTTGTGTACAACATCAATGAAAAGAGTCAAAAGACTACCAGTAATCAAAGTTTACCCTTTTCTGTCAGTGTGTGATTCAGTTCTAGTTCCGATTGCATTTAATTTCTATTACTCAAACTGTTAAACACACACAGTTGTGGTCTTTTTCACCTGTTGGGA